>JACEFZ010027456.1:397500-400000 GCA_014155875.1 Cepaea nemoralis
GAGCACCCCCTCCTGGTAAGTTCTGCCCATACATGATCACTGTTTCTACCCTCATACCTGCCCCGTAAGGCCACTTACATTTTGCGGGCTCTTTTCAGAACCCTGGAAAGGCTCCGTCTGTTTGTTCAAAGCTTACTAGATATTTACAGGGACAACGGTTTTCCCACTCAACGCTCCTTGAACGTCACCAGTTGTCCTTTGAAAGGAAATCAGAAAAAATTGCACCTCTTGAATACCATGTTTGTAACACGCCATAGGATGATGGGATAGCTGGATGGTTTCGTCTGAAGTCAATATTATGTTGGAGTACAGCATAAGTAACGGCCTTATGGGTGTTGGTTTGTGTGGATTTACATAACAGGTGTTTTGGTATTTTGAGTTGTGGGGATACTGCTGTGTGGAGTGGGGAAGAATAAGGAACTTCTTTGCCCTTTGGGATCTTCTCATGTAGTGATATAACAGAGAGAGATATGATGGCCAATGTCAAATTCAGACAAGGAATAAGAAGAAGAAGACGAAGAAGAAGAGGAAGAAGAAGAAGAAGAAGAAGAAGAAGAAGAAGAAGAAGAAGAAGAAGAAGAAGAAGAAGAAGAAGAAGAAGAAGAAGAAGAAAGAATTCTGATTGATTTTCTTCCACTCCCATATTTTAATGTTCGAATCCCGGTCGGTAACGATGGCGTTCAATGTTTATGTTGTCTAGTGCGTCCTCTAGTTGTTACTTCTGTTGCCTACCTCTGTGAATGCCAAAGAATACACGCGTGTTTGTTTATGAGCAGTGTTAATGTTACGTTTGTTTGTTTATGAACAGTGTTAATGTTACGTTTGTTTGTTTATGAGCAGTGTTAATGTTACGTTTGTTTGTTTATGAACAGTGTTAATGTTACGTTTGTTTGTTTATGAACAGTGTTAATGTTACGTTTGTTTGTTTATGAACAGTGTTAATGTTACGTTTGTCTGTTTATGAACAGTGTTAATGTTACGCAGTTCATTCAATATTGAAGTATTCACAGTTCTTTGGGGACATTTCGCCGGACTCTCAGAATTTTAGCAAATGTTGAAAATGCGAGGAACCTGTGAACAGGATTATACATTTTATGCTATTGATTGACACTCAAGGCGAGGCGAAGAAGTAGATAGTCGAGAATACCTAAGAATTCGAAAGCAAATGACACACTCAGCAATATATACACGTATAGAGTCAGGATTTTAATACAAATAAATAGAAAGCAGCGAGCACTAATAAGATGAAAGGAGCGTATATCCGAGAAAAGACCTGAATGCAGAAACAAGTAACATCAGAAAGTACACTGAACAATTGGGAGAATAGACAGTCAAGAACACACTAGTTGGTAGAAAGAAGTCCGTAAATAAACGCACATGTAATGTTTGGCACTCACAGAAGTAGAAAAAGGAAGTAGAGACTAGAGGACGCACCAGACATCGTACACATTGCAAGCTGTAGTTACCGACCGGGATTCGAACCTGTCATTTCCAAATGCCTCGCTGCAGGAACAAGTGAACCTCGACGCATGACCGACTAACACCAAACAATACGTGTGAGTTTATTTATGAACTGTCTTATGGCCTCAGAGGTTTCGCCACACAGCAAAACAGAAACAAGTAACAAGAGAGACGGAAGGCAGTGTAAACATTCTGATTACTTAAGAGGACTCATCATTCATAACCCACTGGCTGGTCTTATGTAGAACTTTCCTCCATAACTGTCATTTCATTAACTGTCATGACTGCCTAGCCTATAGTATACCTTGAGTTGTAGGAAGGTGGGGTGAAAATGGGGCGGGGGGAGGGGTCCCTTGAGACTGAGGAATTAAGGCCGCCTGTCTAGTCTATGTTAGGATTTTCTTTTCACCCCCGATAGAAAGAAAATTCACCACCTTATCTAGGATTCGAAACCGAGTCTCCAGAATGACAGCCTGACTACTGCATGTTGGGATTTGCATCTGTCCCCAAACAGCTGTCTCTCGCAAGGTCTCTCTATCATAAGCCAGACGCAGTGTTTCTTGTGCTGTCATGAGGAAATTATCTGTCACATCCTGAATCCATCTAGGTTGTGATCCGCGTCGTGTCCGCTTCCCCTGTACCCATACTTCAACATTTTCTTTTTCATTCATGCGTGTTTACGTGTCTTTTCCGTTTATAACTTTTTACATGCCAAAAAATATTCCACTTTCCTCAACTAAATTTGCCTTAATAGCCTAAACCTACTCAATGACAGTGACTATTGTTGTTCTATCTGTCCCAATTCGTGTACAATGACTATTATTGTTCTATCTGTCACAATTCTTGTACAGTGACTAGTGTTGTTCTATCTGTCCCAACTCTTGTACAATGACTATTGTTGTTCTATCTGTCCCAATTCTTGTACAGTGACTATTGTTGTTCTATCTGTCACAATTCTTGTACTGTGACTATTGTTGTTCTATCTGTCCCAATTCTTGTAGAATGACTATTGTTGTTCTATCTGTCCCAATTCTTGTAC
>JACEFZ010027456.1:405000-574868 GCA_014155875.1 Cepaea nemoralis
CGTTAACATTTCTGTCTGGCACATAATGTTTAGCTGTAAAACGTGTCTTATTCAAGGCAAGAGGTGTCATTGAACTTTCCACATACACTTTCCATTTATCCAGCCATACCACTTGGAAATCACTGTTGTATATATTATTTCACTTATGGCGCAAAGTTATGACCGGATTATGATCTGTAAGAGGTCATCAAAGCTTTAATGCTTTTATTCGTTCATTCTGCGTACTTTTAACAAAGACTAGGTATTGATTTCTTTAAGATATCAGCCTGGCTGCATATAAGTTACTCACTGAACTGTATCGGCAATGCGACCTTACAGCAGATCGGTATTTTCACACTCGATCGCTATTCAATCACAATTGTCTGTTTTAAAACTAGTAAATTAACAGTTCGACTACAAAGAAATATACGAAGCATACACTATTAGAAGAGCTGTACTCCCGCATACCGCGCTCGAGACATAGATACGGGCGATTTGGAAGCAGACCGCTTTCACTGCTGGTTCCCATACAAAGGTATGAGTGCCGGTCGTTCAGACAGCAATAGCAAACTACTGAAAGCAAACTTGCCAAATAATGACAAACCGGCGCACGCGCACATACACACACGCGGGCGGGCGCGCAAACCGCTTGGGTTGACTGCTCCATCCTTTAAAGGAATGCAACTACCGTTTTAAAATAAATTCTCAAAATGTTTTCAGTACACAAGTTAAACAGACAGAGGGGACAAAATATAAAAGTTAAACAGACAGAGAGGACAAAATATACACGTTAAACAGACAGAGAAGACAAAATATACAAGTTAAACAGACAGAGAGGACAAAATATACAAGTTAAACAGACAGAGAGGACAAAATATACAAGTTAAACAGACAGAGAGGACAAAATATACAAGTTAAACAGACAGAGAGGACAAAATATACAAGTTAAACAGAGAGGACAAAATATACAAGTTAAACAGACAGAGAGGACAAAATATACTAGTTAAACAGACAGAGAGGACAAAATATACAAGTTAAACTGACAGAGAGGGCAAAATATACAAGTTAAACAGACAGAGAGGACAAAATATACAAGTTAAACTGACAGAGAGGACAAAATATACAAGTTAAACTGACATATAAGACAAAATATACAAGTTAAACAGACAGAGAGGACAAAATATACAAGTTAAACAGACAAAATATACAAGTGAAATAGACAGAGAGGATAAAATATACAAGTTAAACAGACAGAGAGGACAAAATATACAAGTTAAACAGACAGAGAGGACAAAATATACAAGTTAAACAGACAGAGAGGACAAAATGTATTCATTTCTCCTTCAGAATCTTTGGCTGGATTCGTGTACGTTACGATAAAACGTTAGTAGGTCACCATACGTCACTTACGGGCAATGTTGTGGCAGGTACAAATCGAGACGTTGCCAACAGAGCTGCCACACCCCTTGTCAGTCTTTTTGCTTCTAACCTGGGATGTGACCGAGTCTATCCCTATACAGATTTCCAATGGGAGGTCGGCGTGCCCGAAGGGTTTAACATGCTCGCGCTTAAACTTTCTCCGGTGACCGCGGCGTTGTGGGTTCATTCCACGCGCCGGCCAATTAGACAAACATGTTGACTTCTCGTCCTTGACTTGGGGGAGTAAATTACCAGTACTGGAAGGCCCCGCTATATATCACTTCGGTTTAAGTCGTTTCGCTATAACGTCGTTGTCACAATGTGACATAACTTCGCTTTATGTCGCTACGTTCCGCCATAATGTCGTCACCTGTATATACATAATGTTTCGCTATACGTCGTTTCACTTAAAGTCGCATTTTCCAAGAACGTAACCCCTACGTTAACCGAGGCCTTCCAGTACCTCAGAAGTCGGAGTGGATCCGCCTGAGGGACAATGATAATAGGGAAACTAACCCTCATGCAAAATCAGTCCAGTATACTCACTCCTCATTACTAGTACGCTCGAGTTCAAAGCGAACTAGCGCCAAAAAAAAAAATATCCCACTTCAAGCTTGGGATATGGACTTGTCTGAGTCTACCCTCAAACAGTATTATATTGTATACTATGAATATGATTGGCTGGACACGACGAGCACGTCACAGTTAGTCAAGCTCACTTTGCCTATGAACCGGGAAACTCAGCCGTTGAAGATGGTGTCACATGATGGACCAACGTGTTTTAACCATTATGAGAATAAAGGCGATCTGAATTAGCGGATGTTCGAGGCCAAAGGTTGTTTCAACAAATCTAGAAAATGTACTGCACGTGTTTACATCTGGTCGACAGAATGGGAACATTCGGTGGTGAGTGAGACAAATCCCGGCATCGCTTTGACAGTTTGTCAACATTCGAATACAGATGGAACCCGTCGGATCCTGGTTGCAATCGGATGTCAGCCATCACATGTCGGGCAAAGTTAACAGTTGCAGATGTGTAGGGGAAGTGGGTGAGCTGAATCATACATCGCTTTGACAGTTTATAAACAGGTCGGATTGGAAGCGGAAGTACTCAGCTCGGAAGAAAACAGTCCGTCTGTCAATTTATAGTTTCCGGACAGCAAGAAGATTGGCAGCTTGTTGGGGAAACTGTTGTTGGGATCATACAGTAACTAGCTAGCTTGTTGGGGATGTCAAAACAAGTGATGACAACACTGACAGTGACTAAGCCAGGGAAAATGGATTCTTGACAATGGATGATATGTCCAAATAACACCTGTGTGGACAGGAAGAATACCGTCACGTGACCAATTTTAGGTTTTGCCAAAAACCATGATTGGAGATGGGGAGTTGACCAAAACCGTGGATTATGATGGACGTGTTTGTGGGAGAGCTCTACAGTGTTAGATTAATTTAATATTAACTAGCATGTGTCGTTATGGCAAAGTGTAGTAGCCATCCCGGAATGAGGCGGTTTTGCCTAAGGTAGAACCTATTATAATTAGTTCTAATTAATATAGGCTGTAGCCTTGTTACAACTAAAGTGTGATGATTAGCACTGGTAGTGGAAAACTAGCTAGAGTAGGGAAGTGATACTTGGCTCTGTTAGTTGAAAATAGATTAGTGAAGTGTTGATAAGCTTTACTAGTTGAGAATTGAGTAATGAGGGATAATTGGGATATTCCAGTAGGTGTCCCTGGTGGGCGGGGTTCCGCATTCTGTTTGTTGATTTTTTTTTCTTGTCTTGGCCTGATGATAACCAATGGGTTGAGTCATCTGTCCCTGACAGAGTAGGATCACTGTATTTTCTGAGCGAGGCCGATGGCCACGATCATCTAATAGAGATCAGTGACGGGGAGGCTATCACCAGTTGTATGATTTATTTTACAGGTTTCCTCTGGTTGGAATGAAGAACCCGGAACCAATGAAAAATCCGATCCCGGATAAATTATGATGTAGAGAGATGGGCCAGCAACTTTCGCAACGGAAGAAGCTTAATACACATTGCTCGGTGGAGCCTAATGGTATATGTATCCTACATGAGTGAATACCAATCGTTAACACACCTGAAGTGATGGATGTTCAGCCCATGTGGAACTAGATCAGTAGGAACTGATGTTCACATTAGATGAAACCAAACATTGAAGTGTAGTTGTTCCACGTATCAAGGAAATCAGAACTGTCAGACTATATCTAGTGAATAAAGCAAGCCATTTTTGCCTAAGATACATTTACTGTTTAAGAGTGAAAATACAGAACATTTCGCAAGAAGAAAACGATATGTTTCTGAGACAGTGTTCCATTATTTTTCTCTGTGCAGGAATTATGAGATCTTAGATTTCTATAAACTGATAGGAAACGTGGTGTTAGGAACAATAATAGTATTTTCCACGGATTATATATTTACATGGGATTCAGATCTCATGGTCATCAGAGCTCCTGGAGGAGGACATGTCTGGAGAGAAGGATACGACTTCGGTGAGGTCTATTGTACTGACTCGTGTGATGTCGTGTAATCCTTGCCATGATGTGTGCACTATGATCCTGAACTTTGAAGGCTGACATATACATTTATGTTATAATACACGACACACATTTTCTTCGCATACACGTCTCATATACGTTACACTTTTCTTTTAATAAATTAATCTTTATTAATTTTTAGAAGCAAGAGTTGTTGAGTATGTTGCGTTGGGGAAGTATGAGAGGGGGCATAGTACGACAGTGAGAGAGTGATAGGAAAAGGTGTCTATGGGCTGATGGAGTGTGTTGGACGGAAGCTGGTGGATTCTCCAGGATATTGATAGGAAAGAAAAATATTATAATGTGGGTGTTGACTCTCCTCACTCCAGGGACGACACTTTAAAGGAGGACACGACAGATGGCGTGCGAGCCGATCGTCTGGCGGGCATCGTCGAGGAGGGAAGGTCACTGGATGGGCCAGACATCATCAACGCCATACGAGATGTGGGACAAACAGGACACTTGTGAGTCTGCTTCCTCGTCCAGAGTGAGGGAGATGGGATTGAGGTGGGATACCACCAGACATGGTCATTTTGTCAAAGGCACAACACACGTGCAAATGATAGACAGAGTGAATAACAGATTCCATGGAGATCTCGATATATGAAGCCCATAAATGGGCACTCTCTCGCTGCTTATGCTTCACCGCAAGATACAAGAGGAACATGATGAGATGAGACATGACACTTTATTATTAATAAATAAGGAACTGGTGCGATTAGTTGACGTAAGCTGGCGGAGATGTTGAGGAAAAGACTGGAGCACCTATGAATCTGTCCGGAGTACAATGATGAGAATCCTCACAAACCACGGATGTCTTTCGTCGTTACAGTTGACCAGAATCTCACGGACACACTCAGTCTTTGCCTTCACATTAAACGTGATTTCACGTGAACTGCCAAGCAGACGCAATGAAAACAGAAAGGTTACGTAGTCAGCCCAACCTTTGAACTCGCCATATTTGTTCACTTATTCAAACAAGTTAATAGGGCATGCAGGAAACAGTTGCCCTTTCCTGTTCCTACTGGCAACTAACGGGGGAGTGGGCTGTTTACATTTCCCCCATGATGCGTGGCTTTTCTGGATTGTCCGTCAGCGCCGGGAGATGATCTCTAGCGAGCTGGTACATTCGATAACAAACTAGTTTGTCTAGAGTTGTAATCAATTGACTAGTATCACGTTTGACAGACATGACAGCCTATTTGGTGAAATCATCGTATCTTATGGGATTTACTTTTCACAGTTGTTCATAACTATCTTGTGTCTGACTAGTGACTGTATATTTTAACAAGTGAAGACGGAGGTGATAGTAGTTTCGCATGTTGAAATTTGTTTCTGGAGTTAAGGGATTCGTTCATAATTCGGTAAGTGACATTTTGATCACCATAAACAGCATCAGTTTCATCTCCGCATTAAGAGTCGGCTGTAATCAGTCTCCAACGCGTTATGTAATGTGACTTCACAGCAACGTTCATGTTGCCGACCCACATCATCATCAAGTGCCCTGCCGACTGGCGTGGAACTCTCCAGAGACCTCGGTCTTTGGTTTTCTGGATCAACTCTGCGGTTGATACCACCGCATACCTCCATACCACCGTCGCAATCCATCCAGCATCATTACTCGTGGTCTGCCTCTACCTCTCTTCCCCTCGATCTTTCCAGTTGTCACGATGTTCTCCACATAGAAGTGTGTAATTTCTCCAATACACCCTCATCAAAGGGTGTCTTTTTATGTGAAGGAATAAGTAAAGAGTCCATTTTAACTTCAGGAGGAGTTTTGGGTATAAGGTGCTAGCCATAAATATAGATAAGAGAGAATCAAACATAGATAAGAGAGAACCAAACATAGATCAGAGAGAATCAAAATAGATCAGATAGAATCAAACATAGACCAGATAAAGTCAATTATAGATAAGATAGAATCAGATATATATAAGATAGAGTCAAATATAGATAAGAGGGAATCAAACATAGATCAGATAGAACCAAACATAGATCAGATAGAACCAAACATAGATCAGATAGAACCAAACATAGATCAGGTAGAACCAAACATAGATCATGTAGAACCAAACATAGATCAGATAGAACCAAACATAGATCAGATAGAACCAAACATAGATCAGGTAGAACCAAACATAGACCAGATAGAACCAAACATAGATCAGATAGAATCAAACATAGATTAGGTAGAACCAAACATAGATCATATAGAACCAAACATAGATCAGGTAGAATCAAACATAAATCAGATAGAATCAAACATAGATCAAGTAGAACCAAACATACATCAGGTAGAACCAAACATAGATCAGATAGAACCAAACATAGATCAGATAGAATCAAACATAGATCAGGTAGAATCAAACATAGATCAGATAGAATTAAACATGAATCAAGGTAGAACCAAACATAGATCAGATAGAACCAAACATAGATCAGGTAGAACCAAACATAGATCAGATAGAATCAAACATAGATCAGGTAGAACCAAACATAGATCAGATAGAATCAAACATAGATCATGTAGAACCAAACATAGATCAGATAGAATCAAACATAGATCAGGTAGAACCAAACATAGATCAGATAGAATCAAACATAGATCAGGTAGAATCAAACATAGATAAGATTGAACCAAACATAGATCAGATAGAACCAAACGTAGATCAGATAGAATCAAACATAGATCAGATAGAATCAAACGTAGATCAGGTAGAATCAAACATAGATAAGATTGAACCAAACATAGATAAGATAGAATCAAACATAGATAAGATAGAATCAAATATAGATCAGATATAGTCAAACATAAAACAAGGAGAGACCTTTCAAGACCTTTGCTGTATGCGACAATGAGCTCAATGAGACAAATACAAGAGGGTAAAGGACCTTATTTACACATACTGAGGGACATTGGGTATATGGTAGGTGAAGTTATTACACCAAACTGGACACATTGGGTATATTGGACACTTTGGGGTAAATTTAAGAAAAAACCTTTTACAAACGTCAAGGGACATTGGGTGAATACTAAACTAAGTCCCTTTACACCTCTTGAGCACTTTGGGCGTATTGTAGTAAAGTGTAAGATTAAAAAACAATTTTTCATACGTCACGGACATTGTTTGAAAAGTAAACTATGATCATGATCTTTTAACAACTTTAGTTTGCTCCAAAGGCTATAGTCTTTGAAAGGTCGACCCTTTAAAAATTCACATGAAATTTTGACATTGTCTTTGATCTTATGAAATCTATGATTTCTTGTTTACCGACCAATTTTTATGTCTTTGAAAGCATCTTAACACAAATCATTAAAGCGGCAAATTTCCCGTTTGATTTGGTGAACAAATATGAGTTAAACTAAGGAAGTTTTTTACGGTATGTGTATCCCATATTGACACAAAGGCGTATCCGCAGCGTGGGAAAGAGTGGGACAATAAACCTAGCTTAAAACGACAGGATCGGCTAAAAATTGCACCGTATACCATGGCTCAGTTTTTTTCCGCAGCGTGAAAGCGTTCGCACCAAGTCAACCGTAGCTTCACCACGACCCTCCGGAGTCCGAAGTGAATGATTGAAAGAAGGACTGCCAGGACGGAACATAATTTTTAACCGGAGTAGAAGGCTTATTTCTTACCATTTTATTTCCTTCGGGTATGTGTTATATTATAGATAGGAGTATTTCATTGGCACTCCGGACATTGTCCAAATTCAGATCCTCCCCCCCCCAGATATTTTCCTTTGGTTAATTTCCTTTTTGTTTTTGGTTTCAGGTTCTGTTTTGGATGTCATTGCACCCCTGGCCGTGCCGATTCTTACTCCCCAGCTTTCATACGGCAGCGATGGTGGTATAGTCCAGTTCTGTGTTGGTTGACGAGGCCCTTGTTTGCATACCTTTCGCATCTGGGCTGCCATCTACAGGTCACCCGCTTTATCCACAGCGATGTGGTTCCCTGACTCAATCCTCTGTTCGGCCGATTTGAAGGGACGTTAATAACACCCGGCACGACCCATGGGTGGCCATCTACGTGCAGAGCCCGCCAGTTTGATCACCTCGTTCATTCCCTTAGTACCACATGTCGGTACGAAGCTGAAGTGACTTTATGAAAACAGACTTACCAGCGACTCACCTCCGTCTCGTGCTGCCCCGTTCGATCTTCTAAAGTCACCCGGATTATTCACTTCGCCGAACGGGTATAATGCTGATTCTGCCTTTGAAAGCCTGTGTAAGATGCCCCCCATCGTATGGGGCTCATGGTCATGGATGGGCGCGTTGGATTCTTGAACGGCGGCCGTGAATGGGCTGTAATCCCCACGCACTTCTGTGCTGTTTAAACAGACAATCTGTATAGAGACCCTTTGGGGCTATGAGTGTTCGTAGATGGGGTTGACTCCCATGCGAAACTCTGGGTCACCTCTCTGACTTTCCGAGGTTAATAGGTCTAACCACTTAAAAGCTATAGGACGTTGAATGGTCAGAGGTTGATTCACCCAGGAAGAAACAATTGAGCACCCCTCTAATTTTCACCAGGTATACTTGAAGTGCTTCGACAACTCACAAAGTTAGATTTTTGTTTTTAAAATATCAAAATAAAATGAAGGGGACATAGGAAGATATAAATGAACAATATAACTTCAATATTCAGTCAAAAATTAATAAAGATAGTAGAAAACATGAACAAATTAAATTCGATATTTCAGGTAAAATTAAATTAAACTTCACAAATCGGAAACGGTTATATTTCTATTAGACAAATTTCTAATTGTCAAAAGTTATGAAATCTATTAGATTTTGGTGTCCCTTTGAATTGCATTTTTTTATTTTGGTGTCACCCCTTGATGGTGTCACCCGGTGCGGCCCGCACCCCCGCACCCCTAGTGACGCCCCTGCCGGCACCCATTCCTTGCCGGGGTTGATACTGGTAAGACTGCAGACCTGTCTGACGACATCTTCCGCCCGACCCATCCATGATTTGCCTCTCTTTAGCCTGTCACCCTTTTCTCTGAATATAGCGTCATGCAGAGGTGCTGCTCATCTGCACTTATTTTTAAGAATGCACGAACTCTCCAGATCTTCATCCTGTGTTCCATTGTCGGGAAGTCAAAAAGGTATCGCATTGATACACAGCTGGTGTCTTTCGTGCAGCCCAAAATGATGCGCATGGCTTCGTTTTGTACCTTTTTAAGTCTTCCAATCTGTGTAGGGCTGACGGTGAGGATGGCCAGGGCATACTCTGCTCAGACCTTAATCTGTGTCGGACGATTCCAGTAGGTTGATGATTGCTCTCGGTTGCATAAAATTCAATCCATCCTTTCTCCAATAGTCCTCTTCCTCTTTCAACACATGGTCCTCACATTTTTTCCAGTAACTTTTATCAATATTTAATAGCGCGGACTGGGTTAGTATCTTGACGTCAGACAATTTGATTGTAGTATTGGCAGCTGCCACTTGTCCGTTAATCTTAGCCCACACAAGTTCTATAGTGTTTAAATGAGAATGATACGGCGGAAGTCTCAAGCACCTATGGCCATGCTCTTCTATCAACTTGTCAATTTGAAATTTCTTGCTTTTTTGCGTCTGTTTTACAAGGGACAACAACTGTAGCTTGAAATATGTTTCTGGAAATGGTATATTTTCCCTTCGGAGCCATATCTTTATTGCTTCCTTTGTGCTCGATGCCGTAGGTATTTTGTCTTCTTGGGCAACATTGTGATATGATGCATTGTCCATGATTAGATAAGACGGTCTATCAAGGGATGGAAGTACTGTATTCTCGAGCCAATCTCTAAATACATTACCATTCATCTCATTATGATAATCCCTATTGTCTGAATGCTTTGATACGAACTCGAAGCCCAGCATTCTGTAGTAAGCCATTATGAGTACTACCTGCATGGGCTATGACCAAACGCTGTCCTTTACTACTGGGCACATAACGTTTTATCTTTCCGTCCATTGATTGCCATTCCTTTTCACTTGTGTGGTGCGCATTGATCCACAGTTTCATCCAAATACACTATGTCATAATTTTCTTTGCGCATTTCCCTTATTTCACGTAGGTATCTGCTTCTCATGGCTCCTAAATGTGGTTGCTCGCAAAGGATATTTCTACCTCCCTTGTACTTTCTAAAAGTGAAGCCTAATGTCCTTATAATTTTCCACAAAGTTGTTTTGGATAGCTCTATGTTATTGTCCTTTCTCAACAAAACCCTCAGTTTTCTTACACTCACTGTTTCTTTGGCATCCATCATTTTTACAATAACTCGTCTGATGACATCCTTGTCAAAGCTGTCTACAATTGCCTTTCTACCTACCGTTTGCTTATCGCGTGTTGGTTTCATTCCAGATTCTTGCACCCATCGACGAAACGATCGTTTACTCAAACCTAATGCATGCACTGTTCTTTTTTCGGGATTTGTAACAGTATGAAACAGTTTCCTGCGATCAGCTTCTTGGCAAAAATATGTGTACAACTTCATAGCGATGTTTTGAAGTGTACACAATTTCACTTTTAATCCCATTGAACAGTATTAACACATTCAAATATTAGCTATTAAGATTACATTAATGGTAAGATTTATTTATATAATCACGTGTCATGAAAGAACCCACAGTTTGACGACGCCTCTGAACTATAACACTCAATCTGTCCAAAAACGAAAGACCGCCAGACAATTTTAAAATTAGCGCGAATGGGTCTTGCTGAGCTGTAATACTCTAAATATTAAGGCATTCATGGCGGGGCGGTAAAATATATATCTCATATAAGCAAAAATTGAAATCTGCTGTACAATCTCCAGAACAAACATTTTTTTGTTGGGTGGACATAATGATAAGGTTATATACTAAATCTCATTATTTTCCATCAGTTGGTTACTGAGATATTCAATTTTATATTGAGGCAACAAAAAAACACACACTATAGTCTCGCCTTTTTAAAGACCAGTCAGTACTTGATGAACTGATGTGATCAATATCATGCCGAACGCCTTAATTTCCCAAAACATGTCCTAGTACTCATTTTCGGCTGGGGAGTCGAGTTAGCCTAGTGGCTAGACACTTGCCTGCTGACACGGCGGTCGTCGGTTTGAATACACAGTTGTGGGTTATTCTTTTTAATCTACCTGGGCTAGCTACTAAGTCGAACCAGCCTATTTATTCATAGCAAATGGCAGTGGTCAATGTTTAGTAAAGGAGAGCTTGGCATATGACACCACAACTTCAAGTCTAAGAATGGAGGTGGAGGCGGTTACTGCAGCTTTCCACTGGTTGCAGAACAAATTGTATACGCATGTCTTGGTTGTGACTCATTCACAAAGCATGCTGACGAAGCTGAAGCCTGGCATTCTTCGTGCTGAATGGTATGCATCAATTCAGGTGTCGCGGGTGTGTAGCATTCGCAGGATTTTGTTTGCAAGACACACCGGTGTAGTTGAAATTGAACACGTAGACAGATTGGCTGGCGCTGCATAGCCTATACAAATATGGGTCTTGCACCATATGTCCAGGGTGTCTTAGGGGTTCTTTACCGTTTTTATATTTTCGGCTGAGTTGACCTGGAAGCCCAATATACGTGGAATAGTAGGGATCGAACTCAGGACTATCGGGCCTGCAGACAAGCCGGCTATCCACTGTTCTACTCGGCTGCTGGCTTACCCTTACTGAGGGTCTTCGTGGCCAAGTGGTTAGGTCTTCTGCCTGGGAAACAGAAGGTCGTGTGTACTTTCCTAGACACCGTCCTTCAGATTGTCAGTGCAGTGTGCAGATCCCTACGGGGTTCGTGCTCTGTGCTACGCTTTCAGTGGGCGGTTAGCTGCTCTGTGGGGGATAGGCGGAGCTGTGTGGGGAGAGGCGGGGCTGTGTGGGGAGAGGCGGGGCTGTATGGGATAAAACCCAATGCAATGGAGTCGATATATGTTGGAAATAGTTTCTCTAGACACCTGGTCGTGGTGGTGGTGATGATGGTGATGATGGTAATGTCACAATCTATACATGGGTTGTAGTTATTATGCCTTTTTGAAGCATAATGTAACAAACTATCGTCTGTCAAGACAGCAAGGTGCCAATGAATGAATGAATACATCCCAGGGTAGAAGAGGAAAGTTTACGTAAGACAAATACACCTCCACATCCCATTAGTGTCTGTCAGGCCTTGAAGAGTCAATTATCTATCTGACCTTGATATCGTTTGCCGTTCGACAGCAGCAGCAGTAGCGGACCGGACCGAAACAGCAGCGGACCAGCCGAAGCAGCAGGAGTAATAGCTTTCTCTGCTGGTAACTTCTCCAGCATGGTTAGATTACCGGGTTGTAACTTTGGCATCGATCGGATGTTAAAATAGCCACAACTAGCCGTTTGTTGTAATCGATAACGGAACAGAGAAAACACACGTATGGTAAAAGCACCCATGCCAGCCCTTTGTAGACACACTAATTTTTTTTTTTTAAAAGTTGCGTATCCCTTACGGGACGTTGCAGTCAACACCGGCATTTTTCAGCTGTTGTTGATGTACTAGGCAGGTTTTACGTTCAGTAGTTTGCCATTGCTTTCTGAACGACCGGCTCCCATACCGCTGAGCTTCGAACGCCTGGTACCCGGCTCACGAACCGCGTTCGCAAGCTTTTAGCCACGGTGGATTTTACAACTAGAGTTCTCTATGGGATAGGGCAGCCAGTCTCAGATCAACCCTCCCTAATCGCCTCTTAGACATACATGGTAGGTTAGGATGTCATCATTGCTGGCTCCTTTATAGGTCCTAGTCACACATGGGCGCAGGTTGTGATACACAATCAATACAAATAATACACAGAAGGAGAGACCAACAGCCAGGCAACAACATGTCTATTTATAAAACCAAGGATCTTGTGTGTTTAGCGGCCGTTGCCTTGACTAAAATAACTTCCATGTTTAAAATGTCGACTTTAGCCAGATTTAGGCAGAAAGCACACACTGACGTGGGAAGTTACCGTGCTGTTGCCAAATAGACTTTCATAATGTTGTTACGTTCTACACAGAGTGACAAAAGTGAAGTGGAAAAAAAATATGGCTGTTTGACTTTGTGTTGTTACTGTGAAACTTAGTCATATTTCGTTGTTATTTTTTATATATTTAATTTATATATTTAAGTTTTCTTGACATATGTCGTCTGCTGTACCGTCTCTTGTAAAAAAAAAATGTTATTGTCTTTTTAGTTCTATTAGTGGTCCTTATTATCTTCCATTGTTGTTTCTCTAGGCCAGAAGGTGTGCCAAGATCTGTCATATTTTGTGGCAGTCTTGAAGCATGTGATCTGCTCACTTCCGCGCCATGTGCACATGGCTGATTAACCAATCTTGAATTTTGTAGACGTGGTTGAGTAACTGATTGTATTCTGTACTAAGGCGCAGAAAATAATTTGCTCTGGTCTGTCCATAAAATGGTAATCGTCTTGTGCTGGTGTTGGTGGCTTTCTGATTGATTTAATGATTCTTTTCTTTTGGTGGTATGCGATAGTTAAATCAGGTTGCTCTTCTTTTGCTCCTTCCAGTGAGATTTAACTCTGTAAGACATGCTGCACTGGTGTTAATGTCCCTGAGTTCTGAATAGGGCACTTCAGCTAGTTCCAGACTAGTTTCAAACTGTCCTTGAAATTTACGTTATTATTATGCGTGTGTTCACTGGCTGTGATCTCCAGCGCGAAGTCCTGTATGTCGGATGAAGACATCCTGTTAGTGTGATGTCATACAGGACCTGAGGTTTGCGTGAGTATCCGTTGTCCCATGTCTGACTTATTGGTGTGCAGACTGGTGGGTCCTCGCCGTGCAGGCAGATACTCTCCGACTTCGGAGGAATCAACGATTCTACTGACTTTAGCCAGGACCCTGAAGGGACCTGTTGCCCAGGACGCTCGGCGAGGACGTGTCAATAGGTCTTGGCCAGTATAGAACCCAGCCCTGGTGCCTTGGAAACACCTCTGCGTCCCACGTTATTATTATGATTCACTTAATATTATTTTTTTTTTGCGTTCGCTCGCTTTAACTCAAACGTAGTGCATACACGTGCTAATACTTCTAGTACACTGGACTGATTTTTGCGTGTGGATTAACATTCCGTATTAAAAGTGTCCCTAGCCATCAGACGAACGCACTTCTACATTAGAGGTACTTGTAATTTACGTCCCCAGTTCAAGGCCCAGAAGTCACCATTTTAGTCTAATTGACCAGTGTAGAATTTGAACCCGCTACCTTTACATCAGCACACCGCTTGTTTAAGAACGAGCGCTCTTATCCATTCGGCCATGCTGACCTCCATTCACTTAATATAAATTTATGTTTCTATTTAAATAAAAAAAAAAAAAAAACTAGATGTACTGAATGTCGAGTCCCGCCTGCGGTTGCCTTAGCAGGACCAAACCAAATGATTTAGAGCGCCTTATACGGCCCACGCGTTCCCCGCCCCCTGCTATAGAGGAAGAGGAAATACAATGGGTGACTGAACCATACTTCTCAGGCGACAAACAACAAACCAATAAGCTTGTTACCTAACTGATCAATATGTTGCCAGATTCACAAGTCTATGTCGCATACACCCACCTTCTACGTCTGTCTATTGTATTGTCTGTTATCCTGTTGTCTGTCTCCTTAAGAGGTCCACATTTCTGCACCGTGTAAGAGTCGCGCCTATTGTTACAACTGGTTTTTGTCTTGAATTAACTGACGTCTTCACTAATCCACGAGTGTACAATGTTTGACAATTTTTGAACCGATCACTGGAGGGATCGTCATCTTTTTTCGCTGAGCTGTGGGCAACATCAGTGGCGTAGTCCAGTTCTAACATTATGGGGGACTGAGCATCTAAATCGGCGACCAAAAGAGGAGTGGATACTGCCTAGCACAGTGGTTCTCAACCTTTTTTGGCCCGTGCCCCCCTTCACCATATTTTCAGAACGTCATCCGCCCCCCCCCCCCTTCGTAATTCCTACCTAAAAATTTGGCCCGTGCCCCCCTTCACCATATTTTCACAACGTCATTCTCCCCCCCCCCCCCCCCTTTCGTATTTCCTACCTAAAAATCCCCCCTCCCTGCTCCTACACAGTATACGTAATAATGGAAGCACATACTAAAACAAGTCTAGACGTCCACATAAAACGTAATTTGTGGGTCTACTTACTTTATAAAATGAATTTTAGAAGGGGTGAGACGTACAGAACCGTAAAGTATGAAGGGAAAAACATGATCAAGTAATCGGTTCTTGTATTAACGCAATCTTGAAATAATCTTCATCCCCCCCCCCCCCCCCTGGAAACCCTTAAAATTCCCCCTGGGAGGGAATTCCCCACCGGTTGAAAACCACTGGCCTAGCAGGTATTTGATAGACCTGGCTGTTTGCGTACAGTTGAGACAGCAACGCAACATGGAATAATATAAACAACTCCATTTGTGTGGGTTGAGTTGAGTCAAGAATCGACATCACATCACTCGGGGCATTTCCATACGTACTCCGTCCTCAATTCAACAGCCCACGAAGAGTCCCAGTACTGATGGTACTAGTAGAATTTTGATTATGTGTCCGTCTGGCCGCTGCTCGAAGTCCTGAGTGTCGGCCAGATCATCCGGTCACTGCCTGCAATTATATTAGAATATCAAATGACAGACAGGACCGAGAATCATGCTGGCCTGCTTCTGCTGCTATCTAGGCTACTGCAGAAGTCAGAAATCCACGTGTGCCTTTATTTGTGACATCTCTGTTGTCTCGTGTCTTCTTCTTCTTCTTCTTCTTCTTCTTCTTCTTCTTCTTCTTCTTCTTCTTCTTCTTCTTCTTCTTCTTCTTCTTCTTCTTCTTCTTCTTCTTCTTCTTCTTCTTCTTCTTCTTCTGCGGATGTGTGTGGATGGGGGATGTATGGGTTGGGGAATGTATGTGTGCTTGGGGTGTGGGTGGATGGGATGTGTGGTGGGTGAGATGTGTGTGTGGGTGAGGAGATGTGTAGGTGTAGGGATGTGATGGATGGGTGGGGGATGTATGTGTGTGTGTGGGTTATGTGTGTGATTGGGTGGAGGAGTTGGAGTGAATGGGGGATGTGTGGGTGGGTGGTGGATGTGTCTCATAACATAGTAATTTGCATTGTTTAGTGGATAGTGTCATTTCGTGTGATTGTACAATGTATCTGATGTCATCAATCCATTTTCTTCTCGCATGTCCTCTTACTCTCGTAGCAGATGCTCTTTGATGTAGGGCCAATGCTGGTGTTGCATTCTAACGAGATGGTCAAACCATTTGATCTTCTGTCTGTCAATAAATGTGGCACAAGATGTTGATCTCACCGTCTGTTTCTTCTTCTTCTTCTGCGTTCATCCGGAGTTTTTTTCCGGATGTGATTGCGTTGTGCCTGTTTACAGCAGAGCTGCGTTCTTGCGCCGTTAGGCTGACAATCCGACTTCTGCGGGCATTTGTTGACCGGGTTAACCTTCCCGGGGGTTTCTTAGGACGTTTGACTCACTGTTGTGGTGTTATCCCCCATCCCAGCTGGCCCATATAGAACAGCCAAAGATCCTGGTCAGCCCTCAAGGGAAGGCAGGGGCAGACCATGGGCATTCCCCGCCATCCAAGGAGGCTTCCATACTTGCAGAGACGATACATAGCGCTCTGGTACTGGGCTCACCCAAGGAATCGTCACGTCCTGCACATGGCTGCTTAGCCTCACTTCCGTATATTGGGCCTTCCGTTCACCATAGGCTGTTCTTCCGGAAACCAGAAGTATGCAGTCTGCAGATGACATCCACACAGTGAGCTTTCGATTCGGACTTTCCATGTAATGGATTTGCTATCCAAGCAATATTCCATTTCGTGCCACTAGGACACTTTTCCACCTTTTATGAAGCCCACACAGTGGGCTTTTGATTCGGACTTTCCATGTAATGGATTTGCTATCCAAGCAATATTCCATTTCATGCCACTAGGACACTTTTCCACCTTTTATGAAGCCCACACAATGGGCTTTTGATTCGGACTTTCCACGTAATGGATTTGCTATCCAAGCAATATTCCATTTCGTGCCACCAGGACACTTTTTCCACCTTTTATGAAGCCCACACAGCGAGCTTTCGATTTGGACTTTCCACATAATGGATTTGCTATCCAAGCAATATTCCATTTCATGCCTCTGGGTCGCTTTTGTAACCGACATACCTGTGGTATGAAGTGTGGCAGTCTGAATACTTCTTCATGCACCTTTAAATGTCAACCTGTATGTAGTTAAAGTAAGCTGCGGTCAACTTGAGCTTGTTGATAGTCTCCATAGAGCTTGTCCTCAAATGTAGCAGGTGTGGGCCAAAATATCTTTCTCTGTTCTGCATATGTTGGGCAATCCTGCAGCAAATGTTTTGCTGTCATTTTTCCAGTTCTACAATTACATTCATCGGTATCTCCTATCTTTAGTTTATTGAACAAGTGGTATTTCAGCCTGTTATGTCCTGTGCGGAGTCTGAAGATTGCTACTTGTTCTCTTCGGTCGAGTTTGTAATATGCATCATCCTTCTGATGGCCTGGATGCTCTGATTCCCATTTGGTTCTATAAGTGCTTTTTATCAACCTCTTTGCCTCATTATAGGTTATGTCTATGTCAGGCTGTGGTAGTCGTCCGCCCTCTTTTGCCAGTCTGTCAGCCTCTTCGTTTCCAGGTATACTGCAATGTGATGGGATCCACTGTATTACAACTTTTTTGGATTTCTGGCATAGACCATGGAGTGCTGCTCTTAGGTCAGCTAGTTCTGTGCTGTTATTGCTCTTCAGTATTGAGACAGCTGACTTTGCATCTGTGAAGATAGCTATTTGCTTCTCTTTATTTTCCTCCATCAGGAGCATTTCTGCTGCAGTTTTCAGAGCCTCTACCTCCGCTTTGAAGTTACTTGAAAATTTTCCAATTGCCATTGAATGTGTTTTTTTCACTCCATTTTTTAAATTAAGGAGAATTCCTCCTCCTCCATTTTTAATTGAATCTTTGGCTGATCCATCTGTATATGCATGGGTCCAATTGCTGCTTGGGTAATGTTCTTTTATGTAGTTGAGGGTTATTTTTCTTCTTTCGGTTTCATTCTGAGTGTTCTTTTTCTCAATACTAGGAATGTTTTCTATCATCTCAGGCAGTTGCTGCTGTCTCCAAGCTGGGAAGTTGTGTGCATTGTAAATGGGCTTGACTGTTGATATGTTAAGTATGGGATCTGCCCTAATCTTTCGTTTTGCAGTTTCTACAAAGTTGCTACGCTTCAGTCTTCCTTTTCCAAAACCATTAAACCTGTTGTACATAGGGTGGTCTGTCAATCTTCTAAATTTTTCTGCTTGTTGCTGGGCTCTGCTATCTCTTCTGTCCTGCATTGGTTGTAAACAAGTGATCTTTTCTAGTTCATTAATAGGCGTTGTCTTCAGGCTTCCAGTTATGATTCGGATTCCTTGGTTTTGGACTCTACTTATTTTGTTAAAGTTTGACTTAGCTGCTGTTGCCCAAGCTGCAATGCCATAATCCAGTACTGGCCTCACCCGTCCAGTATATAACTTCTTGAGAACTTTCTCATCTGCTCCCCACGTTGTACCAGCAAGCTTTTTCATGATTGCCATTCTCTGCCTTGCTCTTGTTCGATTTTTCTCAACCTGTGTCTTCCATGTCAGGCGACGATCAAAGGTGACTCCTAGATAGTTTGGATTTTCTTCATGGCGCAATATTTTTCCATTCAATACCAGCTTAGGTTGCTGAGTTTTATTTGAGAGGGAGAACACTGTGCATGTTGTTTTCTCCTCACTTATCTTCACTAGCCATGATTTTGACCAGTCCTCTAGCGCTAATAAGGCTTGCTGTATTCTGCTGTTAGCTGTACTAATATATTCTTCAGATGTCCATATGGCTAGGTCATCTGCAAAGGAGGATGTGTGTACTCTGGCTGGAAAATTTTCTGTGATGTCATTTATATATGCTAAGAATAATGTTGGTGAAAGAACTCCTCCTTGGGGGACACCTTGCTCCAACAGCATAATTTTGCTTGTTTGTCCTTGTACTTTTGTCCTGGCAGTTCTGTTCTCAAGGTAGTGGCTGATCCATTTATACATTTTTCCACAAACATGCATTTTTTGCAGTTTTACTTTCAGTCCTTCCTTCCATATTTTATCAAATGCTTTTTCTAAATCTATCCAGACTGCTAGTGTGTGCTTTTTCTCTTGGAAGGCATACTCTATTTCCTGAGCTATATAGGTTATTTGATCTTCAGTGGATCTGTACTTTCTGAATCCTGCTTGGTGTGGTGTTAAGAGTTTGTTTTCTTCCAGATGCCATGTTAGCCTGCCATTGATAATGCGTTCCATTAGTTTTCCTACACAGCTAAGTAGACTGATAGGTCGATAGCCATTTGGTTCTTCCAGGTCTTTTCCTTTCTTTGGGACTGGTATTAGTATAGCCTCCTTCCATGCCTGTGGGACTATTCCTCTCTTCCAGCTGTTATTTAGGACTGCTAGTAGTTTCTTCTTTGCCTTGGTGCCTAGTCCTATTAGCATTTCATTTGTGATTCCATCCTTTCCTGGTGATTTCTTCTTTTTTAGGGTATTCATTGCCGGTTCAAATTCTTCCTTTGTTAGATTTGCCATCATATATTCTGCTGCTGTCTCTGTATTTCTATGATGTATCTGTTTGTCTTTGATTGCTTTCTTCTGTTCGGTTGTAATATCAATGTGGTTTGCATTTGCATAGTGTTCCATTAGTGCATTTGCAGCCTTTTTTCCTGTAAGCAAGGCATTTCCTTGTTTAATTGTTATTTGTTTGTTTCTAGGTCCTTCATTGTTCATGGCTTTCACTAGTTTCCATAGTTTGTTTCCATCCCTGTCAAAATTCAGGTTTTC
The DNA here is from genome assembly GCA_014155875.1 of Cepaea nemoralis. NCBI lineage: Eukaryota > Metazoa > Mollusca > Gastropoda > Stylommatophora > Helicidae > Cepaea > Cepaea nemoralis. The sequence continues at coordinate 424,823 of JACEFZ010027456.1, forward strand.
TGTTTTTTTCCCTCCAACAATCTCTTGTTGTTTGATTTACTGTTCTTTTATATTTTGCTGAGATGGCTTTGAGAGAGATGTTCGCTTCAATTGTTTGTTCTCTCTCTCTCTGCTGTCTTCCTGGCATCTTCAACTTTGTCCTCCAAACTTTGTAGTTCTTCAGTCCAGTATGGTTTGTAATTTTTCCTCGCTCCTCTTGGAATGGACTCAGTGGCTGCCTGTATTATCGCTCTGTTTAGACTTTCCACCATTTGCTTTATGTTGCCATATCGTGTATTTATGTTTTCACAATATTTGTCTGTTAGTATGGCAAATCTGTCCCAATCTGCTCGTTTGTAATTCCAGCGGGGCAAGGGCTTTTGCTCCTGTGGAACATACTCCATATTCATTACAAGCTTGATTGGTCTGTGGTCACTACCTGCTAATTGGTCAAGCACATGGCGATCGATTTTGTGGAGGATGTCTCCTGTGCAGAATGCTAAGTCTGGAGTAGAAGTGGTAAGCCATCTTCTGGAGTAGAAGCTCGGTGTGTCATCCGCTTTGTTGAGTAGATGGAGATTTGCGTCTATTTCCCAGTTCTCCTTTTTACTAAGTGTGAAAACTTATACAATGCATTTATTTCTCATGTTGTTGAAATGTTTGATTTGTTTTGTTGTCAACTGCAGTGAGATAAAAGCTGTTGAATGGCTATATAGAACCAGTATTGTTGTATGGATGTGAAACAGGGACCATAAGCAGACAAGCTGAGAACCATCTCACTCATCACTCATTGGCACCTTTCCGTCTTGACAGACGATAGTTTGGTACATTGTGCTTCAAAAAGGCTTAATAACTGTCATATGGCAATAACAACGATCCATGGCGGTGGCGAGTGTGGCTGGTAAGGCCAATTCTTGCTGCAAATGTTTGCCCACAGTAGGTGCATGTGAAAACATGGCCATTTCCACCATTTTGCACCATCTTACGTCTCTCACGCTGTGTGAGTGCTTTATCTGCAATCATTTTCTCTTTTGTCTTTATTCCATTTCTGATAGTTGCCCTCCATGCAACACGTTCAGCGGCGACGTGCTCCCATTGTGCATTATCAATGCCTGTATCAATCATGTCCCGCTTACACACATCTTTGTATCGTAGTAGAGGCCGACCCTGAGATCTCCTACCCGTCTGTAATTCACCAAAAAAGATGTCCTTTGGTATTCTACCATCATCCATCCTCCTAACGTGTCCTATCCATCTAAGTCTACGAAGACTGAGCATGGAATACACCGTCACACAATCTGATCTTTCCAATACTTCAGTATTTGTGATTTTGTCTTGCCACTTAATACCAAGTATTCTTCGCAGACACCGCATATGAAAGCTGTTTAAACGTTTCTCTTGGCGTTAGTAAGTTGTCCATGTTTCACTGCCATAAAGAAGAGTACTAAGGACACAGGCTTGGTAGACGAGGACTTTTGTTTTGGCAGTAAGCTTCCTGTTCTCCCAGACTCTTTTTGCTAACATGTTCATTGTTGTTGCTGCCTTGCCAATCCTGATGTTGATTTCCTGATCGAGGGATAATTTGCTATTTACCTCTAATCCTAGATATGTAAAATGGTCTACTATCTCCAGTTCGGCGTCGTCAATAAAGATTGATGGTACACCATGTGCACCTTGTGACATAATCTGTGTCTTCTTTTTGTTAATTGTTAAACCAAATTCAGAACAAGCATTGGAGAATGCAGATAGTAGATGTTGTAATTCTTCCTCAGAGTGGGTCGTAATTGCAGCATCATCCGCAAAAAGCAACTCTTGAGAACCATCTAATGGCAGTGGAAATGAGGTTTCTGAGGAAAATCCAAAGAATACCGTGGAAGGATGGAAAAACGATGGAGTCAGTCCTTCGAGAAAGAAGTGAAAACTTTAAATTGAGTATAGAAATTATACGCAACAAGTCAAACAATTGTGGGTATGTTTCGATGAGAAATAAACTTGAAAGCTTGGTGACCACTGGCAACATTGTTGGCAAAAGAACAAGATGAAGACAAAATTATAAATATCTGGATGGCTTAGCCACGTGGCAATATCGAGGAAAAAGAAAACCTGATCCAAGAAATCGGATGATTGTGAACCATGACAGGCCATGTCTATCGGTATGGTACACGATAATGATGACGGTTACACAGTGATTGGTATTTGCGTATTGCCCGATGATCCACCAGAAGGACACATAATCAGTCTGTAACTGGAACCATTAGTGTTGCGGCTCTTCGCTAGTTGTTGAAGATGCGGGCGGAGCGCGTGTTGGAATGTTCCCAGTGCTGTCATGTCAGTTCTTGATCCAACTCGACTCATCCCATCATCATCAATTGCCGTACCGGTACATGAGAGCGATCTTTGTTTGTCATCACACACGATTACCAGAGCCTTGGATCAGGCCTTGTCTTGACCCTGCCATATGGTCAAGCCATCCAGCTATTTAGCCATCCCATTACGCTTTCCCAATCAATCTTGCCAATTGTCACACAAGTTTCCAGATTCTTTGTCTTCGTAACGTGCCCAAAAAATCTCCACTGTCTACTAATTTCTGGAATCAATTTAAGATTCTCATTTGTTTCTTGTAGGACTTGGTCATTGGTGTTTCTGTCCGTCCCTGATTTTCTTTGCACTTTTCTTAGAAACCACATTTTCACTGCGATTATATGTGTGTCTGCTTATTGTCCATGTGTCACAATCATATAATAGTACAGATTCTATATAGCTCGTCAACCTGTTATTCTCATTGCAATTGACAGCTTTTTATTGATCAGTATGTTTTCCATCAAAAGGCTACCTCGCCATTGCGATTCTTGTTCTAATCTCTTCAAGGAATCTCCGATCAGAAGTTATGACTGTTCCGAGATAGTTGTACCGAGTCACTTGTTTAAGAATAGTCCCATATATCCATATAGCACATTGTCGTATTTCTTTCTTCTTAGAGATAACCATACTCTCAGTCTTCTTACAATTTAATTCTAACCCTAGTTGTTCACTGTGTACAATAACCGTATCTACTAAATGTTGCAGATCCTGTTCATTGTCTGCAATCAATACTGTATCATCCACATATCTATCTATTGTTATTGATGTTATGAAAAGGTAACTCCTCTCATATCTTCTAAATGTCTAAAAATATTGTCACTGTATCGGGAAAAAAAGATCTGGAGACATTACAATTCCCTGTCGCACACGTCTTTTAATAGGCTGATATTGACTTACTTCATTATCAATCTTTATGGCAGATTGGATGTTACAATGTTGTATTTCTTTCTTCTTATAGCCGACCATAATATCTTCTCTTACAATTTAATTCTAGCCCTAGCTGTTTACTCAACCCAACCTGCTTGTATTCGGATCGTACGTAAGCAACACAGGTATGGTGTCAGCATTAATTGTGTACCTTCTCTCTCTACCTCACTTCAGCCATTGTACTCTTTAAATATTGCATGATCACGTGATGCGTTGTTTAATGAAAAAAATGACACACGGAACTGTTGCATACAGAGAAACACACAATAGGGCTTGTTCCGTCTGTGGTTTGAAAGTACTTAACAATTGGGGCAACGCAGCTCTTCTTCTTCTTCTTCTTCTTCTTCTTCTTCTTCTTCTTCTTCTTCTTCTTCTTCTTCTTCTTCTTCTTCTTCTTCTTCTTCTTCTTCTTCTTCTTCTTCTTCTTTTTCTTCTTCTTCTTCTTCTTCTTCTTCTTCTTCTTCTTCTTCTTCTTTCCTTCATTCTTCATTCTTCTTCTTCTTCTTCTTCTTCTTCTTCTTCTTCTTCTTCTTCTTCTTCTTCTTCTTCTTCTTCTTCTTCTTCTTCTTCTTCTTCTTCTTCTTCTTCTTCTTCTTCTTCTTCTTTCTTCATTCGACGTCTTCTTCGGGTTTCTAGTCTGGAGCAAACATCGGCGATCATGTCTCACCAATCATCAGCCATCAGATATTTCGATGAAGTTTGTATTGCTTATATCATCTGTTGCGCCGCTGTTTCAGCTGTCCACCTACATCTGTCTCTGTCTTCCACTGTGTCTCCGGCCTAGTATTGATGACATCTAGTTTGGTGTTGTCATTTGGATCATACACCAGACATGGTGTGTGATGACATCTTCTTGGGGGGTGTCTAGCATCCCATGGATCAAAATACACTAGTTCCGTCAACGAGAGGTTTCGTCATCCGTGGGTGACAGATCTGGATTCCGGTGTTCATTTTAACTTTTCTCTTATCTTCTTTCTTCTTTCACATTTTATCCCCCAGTGAGACATATGCCCTGAACCAACTCACCCCAAGCCCTACCATCCTTGGTTATTCCATATAGCTCCATCCATAGCCTCTCTTGCCTGGCGGTTCGCTCGCTTCTGCTTCTCTTCTGTGCTGCGTTGTGCTGAATCGTGACTTGGCTACATCCTAACATGCCTGTTCGCAGATGTTAAGTTACAGTTCTAGTCTTCCCAAAACCCATAGATCCTTTTTTTTTTAGCTTGAGGAGGGGAAGGAGAATACTGCAGCACAGCCTCCGTGCATATGGTACTTATGAACCGGGTCGGGAGAACAGTGTCTACCCCAACCTCACCCCAGTAGATGCAAACACGTTTCGGGCTCGGAGGGTCTGAACGTGAATACTTCGCACTTGAGAATTCAGCCTCAGTCTTCCAGACAATTCGCGACCAATCAAACCACACCTCCCGCTCCGACAATAACAGAAACACCACCACCAACAACAACAGCAGCTGCAACAACAGCAGGGGGATGAAGAATAACAGCATCTGCTACCCCCTAGAGCGGGTACAAATATATTGGTTTCCAGGAGACGAGGCTACTAAAAGGGCATTGACATTGTTAACATATTGTTTAATATTAAAGGGGGACCATTTAATCAGGGGCTCACTTGTCATCGGACAAGCTGACCACGGGGACAGTCCGCCCCTGGCTTCCCCGACATGTTTGATGCTATCCACAACCAAGATGTGTAACAATCTGTGTGCGGTTTTAAAAGTTTGTTGCATATCCTTTGCAGGATGTCGCAGTAAATCCAAGTATTTTTGGCTGTTTGTGATGTCTTGACAAGTTTCTAAAAAAAAAAGTTGTTGCATATCCTTTACAGGAAATAGCAGTCAACCCCAGCATTTTTTGGCTGTTCGTGACTCCTGGGCAAGGTTAGGTTAAGTAGTTTGCCATTGCTTTCTGAATGACCAGCACCCATACAATTTAATTTAAAAAAAAAAACGTAAATCGATCTACTGCCAAATCGCCAACAGCTGTGTTTCGAACGCGGGTATGCGGGGTTACGAACTGCGTCCGTAGCACCCTTTGCCACGGAGCTGACAAGTTTACATTCAGTAAATTACCATTGCTTTCTTAACCGGCACTCATACCATAGTATGAAAACTAACGTTAGGCGGCCTGCTTCCAAATCGCCCGCAACTGTCTTTCGAACGCAGTAAACTGGATTGCGAATTACATCCGAAACCACCTCCCCATAGCGTGGGCCAGGGCTCGATAGTGATAGAAAATCAGCATTCATTCAGCCAGCAACCTGTCCTGTGTAGAACTTTGTTCCTGTCACGTTTTCGAAATGCCACTCTTTCATAACCCGGACGTCCTACCTCTGTAATTGCTTCGTATCTATTGCTACTTGACAGTGGTATAAGCGCGGTCGGATTAGCATCTTCAGTCAGCTTTCGACGTTCGCTACGGGAAGGGAAGACTGACCACCTAGTCCTCCTTGTCCTCCAGATACAAAGTGAGCTGGCAAAAAAAAAAAAACTCTTCAAATACCCACAGCAGATCATTGCTACGGACTAAATTATCTTTCACATTTTTATATCATTATTCCATCTGCAATGAGGAATTTCTCTTCTCCTGGCACCCAGTAGGTCTCAAGTAGATCCTCCGATAGGTCCCCAGTAGGTCACAGACGGTTTCTAGTAGGCCACAGTAGGTCCCCAGTAGGCCACACAGGTCACCTGTACACTTTTGTTTTGTTCGCATGTCCTTTACAGGACATCGCTGTCAACATCAGCATCTTTCAGCTGATTGTTGATTTCTTGGCAAGATTACGCTCAGTAGTTTGCCATTGCTTTCTAAGCGGCCGGCTCACATACCCCATTAGTCATCAACGCGGCTAGAACAGTTACCGATTCTTGCGCAAGTTATGTACCTCACGTGGATATACGGGATTACGGAGAAAGTCGCTAAAGCCTAGGCCAGGGATACCGGCACCTGCACACTACCCTCTATAATTATCTTGTCTAGACTTTCAGTGTTTTTGTTCATTCATTCATTCATTCATTCATTCATTCATTCAGTAGCATGTCCTTTGCAGAACTTCGCTCCCATAACAACCTTCCGGAAAACTTCTCGGTCATAAGCAAGATGTCCCGCATCCGATACACCCATCTGGAGATCATCCGCCACATACTGCACCCATCCATTGTGTGTGTGTGTGTGTGTGTGTATGTGTGACGTGCGTGCGTGCGTGCGTGTGCGTGTGTGTGGCTTTCCTCGTCTTCTCTTCCCGGCCATATATAACCCTTCATCATTGTTCTCTCCAAACTTTCATGACGTTTCAGGTGACCAACATATTTCAATTTTATTTGTTTTATTGTCTTTTTGTCTTTAACAGCCAACCTTCTTTGATATTCAGCTCTTGTCGTATGGATGCATTTATTCTTTTCTGTATCCAAGATATTCTTAGAACCCCTTCTTCTTCGTCTCTTCGTCTTTATTTGTTTTAACAACCAACCTTCTTTAATATTAAGTTCTTGTTGGATATATCTGTTTATTGGCCTTTCCATCCGATGAATCACTCTGGAATACTCTTCAATAACATAAAGGCGTAAGATCGACTTTATTGCGCCGGGTTTTAACCCGTATGGCTCGGTCTCTTTCCGCAGCAAAGGCCTGCCGAAATCGTGGCATACAGCGCACACTCCGGAGCTTCAGCGATGACCTCCAGGAGTGCGAGGGAGGAGACGTAACCACTTCACTACAGAGATACCATTTTACATAACATTTACATTTAAAGGAGGACATGTGCTTTTCGGCTAATGTGTTAAATATCCAAGTTCCACACCCGTTTGTTGCCACAGGAAATACCCATGATGATTTTAGTATTGTGACTTCTGTTGTTCAATCATCACCAGCTAATATTAGTCATTAGTCGCTGTTCGAACTTCACGGCAACGGGTCGTCCCCATTATGCTCCGTTCCTGTACCAGTGAATATCACACAAAATGCTCGTCACTGCCCCATGTGAAAAGTGGAACAGACAGGAGTCTCGACAAACCAACAGCCCGCACAGGTACACTGTGCATAATGCCGCCGCCAGAATGCCAACACAAAAGTCCTCCGCGAAAAATACAGTTCATCGTCAATGGAAGCGGCAGTCACTAGAAAACCAGCAACCACACATTACTGCATAAGGCAAACCAATCAGTTCTACGACAAAACCGGCCGCCATTATTCCGAACATGCAGTTCACGCTACGATCAACCGCGGACAGATGTAAAAGCATTTCAATCTGGATAATGCAGCCGCCAGAATGCCAACACAAAAGTCCTCCACGAAAAATACAGTTCATCGTCGATGGAAACGGCAGACACTAGAAAACCAGTAGCCACACATTACTATATAAGGCAAACCAGTTAGTTCTGCGACAAAGCCGGCCGCCATTATTCCGAACATAAGTTCACGCTACAAACAACAGCGGACAGACGTAAAAGCATTTCACACGAAATTCACAGCTCACAGTGTCGCGCCACGCACTCAACTCATTAGCAGGGCGACGGAACCGGCTAATATTCTTTGAATAAAGCGGCGTTATGGTTGCTGGTAATGTATAACATTCGAAATTGTTACTCAACACCGGTGATATGCGTCAGGACATATTCATTGTCCCATTGTGTTTAAAGGGAAGTGTTCGCGGCGAAGTTGTTACGCCGCCTGCCTTGCACTCCAAAGGTTATGGGTTCGATTCCGGACTACGTCGTTCTCTTCCCGAGTGCAATTTTCTCAGAGATTCCAGGGGGTCGTCACTGGAGCTACTGATTTCGTGCTCTGTGCGACGCTTTCGGTAGGCCGCCCTATGGTAAGAAACGAAGCCATATATAACAAACACCCGGTTCAACGAAGTCCATCCGCTTGGAGAACTTGGTGACAACTGGCAAGATTAAGGGGAAAAGAACAAGGGGAAGGCAGAAAGGGAAATGGCTTGGTCATAACCGAGACAAAAACCGCTCACGCTTATCGGAATGGCACATGATGATAATGATGTGTTTGTAACTCCCATCAGATCGATCCGATGGCCGTAAGAGTATACTTTGAATTCTATCAGCGAGTACTCGTTGTTTTGATCGGAATCATTGAGTTGCTGCTGGCGTCAACGCCATTCATAAGATAAAATCAATACCAGTGGTAGGACCAGCGGGACTGGTTCTGTCATGGGACAGAATAAATATACCCACTTTTTTATATGATGGATATCTCCTCTGTTATTCTTTTTGATCAATTATCTCTGGTGATTCTCACTTATCCTACATATCTGTCTGTCTGCCTGTCTCTGCCTCTCTGTTTTCCTAGCCAGAATATAACTCGTGTATTCACGTCATATGATACATAAATCTGTAGTGTGCACCAACAACCCGCTGGCAACAAATTATGCATCCTATTGTTGATGGCTTCTTTATGTATATTATCAATATCTTTGTCTTTCCCCTCTGATTTTTAGATGTATCTTGCTTTTATTTTTGCGTGTGGGACAGGTGAGTAATGTAGTCGAATTCCAGGTCAACTAGTTGCTCGGTCAGGGGCCACCGAATTCAGTTCATGGTGGCAGTTATTGTTATCTTCATAATCCAGCCTATAGTCAATAAGAATAATAAAGATGATAAAAGACACCCATGCTCTTATTTAAAACGTATCTGTTTTCTCACGCTAAGAAATCTGCAATCATAACTTTTTATATTGCCTTTATTAAGTTAATAGGATTCCGAAGGATCCCATAGTGCCGTTAAAAGCCTTTTTAGTCCACAAATCGAATATAAAATGGCGAATTCGTGTCGATGTGCTGTTATCTTAATATGCATAATGTGACTATCAGTGCAGGATCTATTTGGTCTTAAGTCCGTCTGATCACCTCTTGTTTTTTTTAATTTTAATTTATTTTTTTAAATTTTGTCAGCTGCATCTCTCTCGAATGATCCTGCTTACTATTTTTATAGGAACTGACAATAACATTATTTATACCTCAGTAATTTTCGCACTTCCGCAATCCTGTTTATTTTGCCAGTTTGACCAGACATCCTTCTCTCCAGTCTGCTGGTATTACTCCAGACTCACATGCTAAATATTACGTGCAGTAATTCATTTATACTGGCTTTAATAGGTTCTACTGAGATACCACATGGATCAGCAACCATCCCATACTTCACAAGTTAGATAATTTCATTGCTATTAGGAGCTATGACGAATTAGCATTGTATCGTTTTCTATGTAATATAGTCATATGTTTTCTGTATAATATATCTACATTTCTTTGTCATGTATACATAATAATACTGTTATTTTTTGTTTCACACCAGGTTCTTGGATAAAACGGGCATCGTAATAAGAAATCACCATGACAACATTTAAGCTTTGCTGCCATTTGTCTTAAAAACTAGTACAAAGTAATCAGCGAATACGTCATACGTGGAGAGAACAACCTCAACGAAATCCTGTTGTTGTGACAATTGTTCTACCCAGAATTCAAGTCTTGTTCATACACGGACAGTAGAAACACCACAGAATGCCACGAGGACCAGGTGTACGAGAGATCTTCAGTAGTCAATCCATGGGCAAGAAGAACATTGACAAGCAAGAAGCGAAGCTGCAGAAAGAGCTTTCCACAACCGACAGTAATGGCCAGTCTCAAATGAAAAAGTTCGGGGGATACAAACCTAAAATTCTCGGCGGGGAAACGAATTTCCTTCAGATACAAGACACATCCCCCGAAGTTGGGCTACCGTCTTTGGTCAGTTCAAATGTGGAACCAGAACAAGATACCCCGGCTATGAAACCTCAGTCGATCAACCACAAGCCTTGGGTTATTGGGGATAAGGATGTCCCCATGGTTCTTGGCACCACAGATGATAACGACGACGATGATGATGATGATAATAATGCTGACAGTAACAACAATACCGAACATCAGACCATGGACTCCCATATCTACAGCTCTATTCGGAGCGACTACAATAGTGATATTGTCACCGCCTCTTCTTTTTCACTTTCCACATCATCGGACACTTCAAATTTGCTCCGACAAAACTCCCACGAAGTTACACAAGGTATAACTAACCCTGTTTTGTATGAAGATGATTCTATTTCCGTTGATGAATCGGTCATGACAAATGTCTTTCCTGAACCCATGGCCGATTTCCGAGACTACAAAATCAACGGAGAACATCCAGATAGCCAAGTAGCCGAAGAGCCTGAAGGGGTATTCATACCTGCCCCAGATTATGAAGAAGAAGAGAAAACCTTGAACTTTAACTCCGAGGATACTGACGACCACAGCGACGGCGGCGGCGATGACAGAAAACCTAGATTAGTGAAGCCTAAAGCCCCAATTAAAGTCTACGAAGGTGCAGACCTCTCTCACTACCTGAGCGAAGATGAAGTAGAACAAGAACTAGGTCACCGAAATGATCCCAAATCCAGAAACACTCTAGGCAAAAAGGCCAAACCTGGGACCCAGAAATCTAAACATGTATTTAAACAGAATGCATCCAACAAAAACAAACGAAAAAGCATCGGAAATGTCCCCACTACCAACAGCGTTCGCAGTTTCAGCTACGCAGATTCCAAATTTGGAACAAAAGGCAAAACAATCACCAAATCTTTGTCAGCTTCCAATTTAACGGACGACAGTGAGATATTCCTCAGTGTGAACTCTGAACAAAGTTCTTACGAGTCATTTCTGAGGTCCCGCCATGGCGAACCTCTGCCCTTCGAATCAAACAATGGTGTTGGTGGCGGGAGTAATGAGGATCCAGGAGTAAGTAGCCATCTAAAATACAAGGACGACACTGTCTGGAAGAAGCTGACAATGAGGCTGAAGCACAGGATGAGCAAAAGTCTGGGAGCGAAAGACCAATAAAGTGGAACTGATGAACACAATCTGGTTGTCACTTCTGTGCTCGACACAGTTGTTCTCATTATGAAACTACACATCAATGTTAAGTGTTGATCTAATAGTGTTGTATGTTTTCATGAACACAGAAGCTTTAATAAATGTCAGACTAACGGTTAATAACAATTAATTATTGAAACGTGTATGTTTATATTAATAAGCACACACTATGATAAACATAATGGCACTAGAAATATGGTTTCTGAGGAAAAGAATACCATGAATGGACAAAAAAATCGAATGGGAAAGATCTACAAGAAACAAATGAAAACCGCAAATTGGTTCGAGAAATAAGGCGTAGACAGTTAAGATTTTGTTGGGCAAGTTATGAGGTGAAATAAACTAGAAAACTAAGTGAAAACTTGAAAATGTATATGAAAAGAGGGAAGTAAAGGCAGAGAAATCAATACTGATTGACTTCACCACATGACATTGTCGAGACAAGAACACAAGAGTTGATCCACGACTCATGTGATCGTGTGAGATAACGAATCATGACTGTCCAAACGTATCGGCATGTCACATGATGATGATGTTTATATTGAAACCCTGGTGGCATTAGGTACCAGTGAAAGTGAACATGAAAGAACCGGTGGCATAGACTACCAGTGAAAGTGAGCATGAAAGAACCGGTGGCATAGACTACCAGTGAAAGTGAACATGAAAAAACCGGTGGGATAGGGTACCAGTGAAAGTGAACATGAAAAAACCGGTGGCATAGACTACCAGTGAAAGCGAACATGAAAAAACCGGTGGCATAGACTACCAGTGAAAGTGAACATGAAAAAACCGGTGGCATAGACTACCAGTGAAAGTGAACATGAAAAAACCGGTGGCATAGGGTACCAGTGAAAGTGAACATGAAAAAACCGGTGGCATGGGGTACCAGTGAAAGTGAACATGAAAAAACCGGCGGCATAGGGTACCAGTGAAAGTGAACATGAAAAAACCGGTGGCATTAGGTACCAGTAAAAGTGAACATGAAAAAACCGGTGGCATAGGGCACCAGTGAAAGTGAACATGAAAGAACCGGTGGCATAGACTACCAGTGAAATTGAACATGAAAGAACCGGTGGCATAGACTACCAGTGAAAGTGAACATGAAAGAACCGGTGGCATAGACTACCAGTGAAAGTGAACATGAAAGAACCGGTGGCATAGACTACCAGTGAAAGTGAACATGAAAAAACCGGTGGCATAGGGTACCAGTGAAAGTGAACATGAAAGAACCGGTGGCATAGACTACCAGTGAAAGTGAACATGAAAGAACCGGTGGCATAGACTACCAGTGAAAGTGAACATGAAAAAAAAAAACGGTGGCATAGACTACCAGTGAAAGTGAACATGAAAAAAACGGTGGCATAGGGTACCAGTGAAAGTGAACATGAAAAAAACCGGTGGTATAGACTACCAGTGAAAGTGAACATGAAAAAACCGGTTTCATAGGGTACCAGTGAAAGTGAACATGAAAAAACCGGTGGCATAGGGTAACAGTGACAGTGAACATGAAAAAACCGGTGGCATAGGGTACCAGTGAAAGTGAACATGAAAAAACCGGTGGCATAGGGTACCAGTGAAAGTGAACATGAAAGAACCGGTGGCATAGACTACCAGTGAAAGTGAACATGAAAGAACCGGTGGCATAGACTACCAGTGAAAGTGAACATGAAAGAACCGGTGGCATAGACTACCAGTGAAAGTGAACATGAAAGAACCGGTGGCATAGGGTACCAGTGAAAGTGAACATGAAAAAACCGGTGGCATTAGGTACCAGTAAAAGTGAACATGAAAGAACCGGTGGCATAGGGTACCAGTGAAAGTGAACATGAAAAAACCGGTGGCATTAGGTACCAGTAAAAGTGAACATGAAAAAACCGGTGGCATAGGGTACCAGTGAAAGTGAACATGAAAGAACCGGTGGCATAGGGTACCAGTGAAAGTGAACATGAAAGAACCGGTGGCATAGACTACCAGTGAAAGTGAACATGAAAGAACCGGTGGCATAGACTACCAGTGAAAGTGAACATGAAAGAACCGGTGGCATAGACTACCAGTGAAAGTGAACATGAAAGAACCGGTGGCATAGGGTACCAGTGAAAGTGAACATGAAAAAACCGGTGGCATTAGGTACCAGTAAAAGTGAACATGAAAAAACCGGTGGCATAGGGTACCAGTGAAAGTGAACATGAAAGAACCGACGACTGTTGTGCGTCGACCATTGAAAGTGAAGCAAGTAAAGGACCCTTGTATTCGCCTTCAGGCGCATTGGACGTATAATGGTAGACAAATATTTGTATAGACCAATGGGCACTTGATGTTTGATGTGGTCATTATCACACCTGGCGGATTTACTTTTCCAAGACATTTCCTGGTACCCAATTTATTCAGAGTGATCTTCGAGCCCGCGTCAATTTAAACATTCCGCTCGATGCGGATTCGAAGTCATGGTCGCCGGGTCGACAGGCTGGCGTCTAGCTACTGCGCTAGAACGGCTATGATAGCATAAGCGCACCAGTAAGTGTGCAAAAAACGGCAACTTTGTGCGTTCATCAGTACATATGAAGGTAACTGGAAATTAGTCTCATCTCCCGTGTGCTGACATATTTTTTGCTGTTTTTGTATTCTTGTTGTCAAGTCAGACAACACTCAGATGTTCATTCCACACATTCTCGTTGTCCCCATTCATGCTGATTTGTTTGTAAAGTGAGGATACATCAGTCAATCAATTAGGTGCCGTCTCCACAATGCAAGTTGACTACAATAGATCTCCAATACTGTCCTTATCTCCTGTCTCACCTTGATTGTACGAGGAGGCATCAAATGAAAACCTTAATTTGTTGTTGTTGTTGTTGTTGTTTTTTTTTTTTGGTGAATATATTCTGAAAATGTACAGAACAAATGTATTATTTTTTTTTCTTCATTTAACGTTTGTACCGTCTCAATTGCACTCATCCGCCCGAAGCCGTTGTCACAAAGTGGGAGGTCGGGTTTGGTGAGCGCCTCCCAACATTCGGCGCTAACAGAAAGCAGATAGTACTGTCTACTGTCCTACGGTAGCTGTCATATCTGACTAAGACCTGACATCAGATTAAAATACTACTGAATTAAAAACCCATGCCCTCGCGGATACTGTCGTAGGGTTTAAAATGCTGCATCTTAAAACACATGAAATAAATGCAGCGGTATTGTTCACCGCAAAGCGCAAATATCCGGCTCTGTTGTAAACTGGCACAACACAATTAAGCCCCAAACTGTCGAAAATAAGGAGAAGAAGAAAAATACGAAGCAGCAGAAGCAGCAGCAGTAATAGTAGTAGTAATTAGTAGTAGTGGTAGCAGCAGCAGTAGAGGTGAAGAAACGGAGGAGAGAAAGCAGAAACAATGAGCAACAACCACCAGCTATATTTTTAACTGCTAATTTTGCACCAGGACATCAGTTTCTTAGCCCGCTCCATGGCCGAGGGGTTAGCAGCTTTCTCCGCTAACCCCGAATACTCTCGTCACGTGACGCGACGAGAATTAGCAGTGGTTCGAATCGCAAAAGTGACTTATGAGAGTATGGAGCCGGTCGCTCAGAAAGTCGTGGCGTGCTGATGAGCGTAATCTAGCCTAGGAATCAACATACAGCTGAAAGATGCTGGTGTTGACCGCAATATCCTGAAACAGGATGGAAACGCGGAAAAAAAAACAAAAAAAAAACATCAGTTTCTTGTGATCATCTGATGGAAGCAATGCTCAACCCGGGTGTGTATTTACTCAGCCACGCAGATCCAACCTTCTAATGGCTGAGGAGATCTGACTGTCTCAAGACTATACACAGAAGCTGTATACATCTCAAGCTTGTATACGTTTCTGTGTCCTCGCCTGCGTGTTTATTAAATGTACCATTATGTGCCAAATAAACTTTTTGTTGTAAATGTAACAAAATCGCACTGAGAACTCGTGAATTGTGAACTAAAAATGTACATATCTCGTGATGGTTTAAGAACTATATGCAATATAATAACATATACACGTATGTTTTTTATATCTTATAAAATGTATGCGTCACTGATGACAATGTAAATGCACACATCATCATCATCACGTGTCATGTAAACTGTCGCAGACTTTCATGCATCTCCACAGATCTGCATCCTTGCTTTAAAAACAAAGATATAAAGGCCAGATGATCCCATTTGCGCCGGTCTCTTTCCACGCGGCGACCTGCAGAAAGTGTCGTAAAAATCACGAACTCCGTAGCTCCAGCGACTACTCCCTGGAGTCTCCGAGAAAATTGTCACCGGGGATGACCAAATGACGCAGTCTGGAATCGAACCCACAAACCTTCGTAGCGCGAGGCAGGCGACTTAACAACTTCTCCACGGAGACCTCCTCGGCCGTTGGTATCATGGATCAACTCCACTGATGATCTTCCTCCAGGGCACCATCCCATCCCATCCAACACCATGTCTCTCGCGCTGCCTCTCCACCCACTGATGATCTTCCTCCAGGGCACCATCCAGCACATGTCTCTCGGGCTGCCCCTGCCTCTTCTCTCACTGATGATCTTCCTCCAGGGCACCATCCCCGCCCATCCAGCACCATGTCTCTCGGGTTGTCCCTTCTCCCACTGATGATCTTCGTCCAGGGCACCATCCCAGTCCATCCAGCACCATGTCTCTCGGGTTGTCCCTTCTCCTACTGCTGATCTTCCTCCTGGGCACCATCCAGCACCATGTCTCTCGGGCTGTCTCTTCTCGCACTGCTGATCTTCCTCCTGGGCACCATCCAGCACCATGTCTCTCGGGCTGTCCCTTCTTCCACTGATGATCTTCCTCCTGGGCACCATCCAGCACCATGTCTCTCGGGCTGCCCCTGCCTCTCCTCCCACTGATGATCTTCCTCCAGGGCACCATCCCAGCTCATCCAGCACCATGTCTCTCGGGCTGCCCCTGCCTCTCCTCCCACTGATTATCTTCCTCCAGGGCACCATCCCAGCCCATCCCACACCATGACTCTTGAGCTGCCCCTGCCTCTCCTCCCACTGATGATCTTCCTCCAGGGCACCATCCCAGCTCATCCAGCACCATGACTCTCGGACTGCCCCTGCCTCTTCTCCCACTGATGATCTTCTTCCAGAGCACCATCCAACACCATGTCTCTCGCCTGTCCCTGCCTCTCCTCCCACAAACCTTTCCAGTCGTCACGATGTTTTCCAATGCCTCTCTTGTCATTACATGGACCAAAGAACGCTGTTCATCGCTTTCTTATGTCTATATATAATGTTCTACTGTCACTAGAAACGCACACATGCAACAATAATAAAAGTAAATAACTGACCAAGTCGTTCACGGAATCTGTGTTTAATTGTTGTGTTGTGACACCCTAAGCCAGCATTGTACTACAAATGTGATCAGCAAGTGCCTTGCCGGACAACATACACAACCTGGATAAGAAAAGTATACCCGAAGATGTGACGTTGGTGTGTCTGAGAGATTTAAAAGTAAAATTAATTTGCTCAGTAGCAGTTTCCTCTGATGTGATAGGGCCGTCATGGTTTGTAGGTCTGAGCAGGGAGGAGTAGATGGCCAGTTTTCTCTCACTTAGCGTCAAACCCTCGCCCGACCACGCTCATGACATTATCAGCGCAGCTCCCTATCATCTTCGCCATGGCGCCCGCAGAGAGGTTTAACGAGCTTGAACTGTCTCTTCTGACCGTGGCGTAGTGGGTGTGTTCCTCAGTCAGTTGGAACTTGATGCTCACTTCCTGTCGTTGATCTGAGGAAGTAAATGTTTTTTTTTTTATTTTTCGCTCGCTCGCAATGAACTCAAGCGTAGTCCCCCCCCCCCCCCCCCCCACCCCCACACACACACACACACACACACACACACACACTACTTTTAGTAGTGCTGAGCTGAATTTTGCGTGTTGATTAGCTTTCCCTATTTAAAGTCCCTCGGCTGATGGCGAAGCCACTCCGACTTCAGAGGTATTTGTAATTAACGCCCCCAAGTCAAGGGCGATTGGTCAACATTATAGTCCAACTGTCCGGTGTAGAGGATGAACCCCTTACCTCGGTATCAGCGCACCGGATGTTTAAGAACACGCGTTCTTATCAATCCGGCCATGCTGGCCTACACAGGACGTAAATAATAAGTACCTCAGAAGTCGCATGCTGGCGAGCGACACTGGAAACAGGGAAAACTAACCCTCACGCACAATCAGCCTAGTACACTCACTAGTTGTAGTAACTAGCAGTTGTAATACATGTGTGGGCGAAGGTTGGCTGATGGCGAGCGCCACTGGTAATAATTAAAGCCAGGCTTGTCCATGGGAATGTTATTCACATGGGAATCCCATGGGAAAGGTCCAATCGGATGGGATGGGATGGGACAGGCATAAATCACCATGGGATGGGATGGGACAGAAAAATATGTCCCATGGACAAGCCTGGTAAAAGCTAAACCTGTGCAAAATTAGTCCAGTACATCTACTACTGCCTGCCGCAGGGCTTAATGCGCCTGAAATTCTTGCGCGCTGAAGGCGGGTTAGGATAATTCCCTACACCGATAATTTGGATTTCAACGTTGACTACATAAAAAAGGCACACACTAGAAGTAGCAACCATTGATAGTATATAGTTGCACTTGTGGGGACAACGACCCAATTCAAAGCCAACGAACGCAAAATATTGCGATAAAATAAGTCGGGTTTTAAAAGCATGATATCAGAATATAGCTATAGTAGCTAGTCCGTAACCATGAAGTTGTTTACATAAGGCGGAAGTTAACATTACGTCACGTGTGCAAAAGGTCACAGCGCATCTTCAAGCCAAACACAATAATGAAGACACAAACAATAGATTGCACGATTTATTGCCTGGCATATTTCGCTGCATCTCGTCAGGTACATACTGCAGAAAGCACACAACTTACGTGAATTAACTAGATAAATCCTTCAAACTGAAATATACACATATTCGCACAGTAATGTCAGTTGTCTACCACGGTAATTTTAAGCTGACTAACATGTCTTTCTGTTTACACAATTCTGGCTTGCGTTGATAGATCATAATTGCTTCTGCAAATTTTAACAAGCGAGTATTTTGTGTTCTAAACAACACGCGAAATGCAGTGTCTCTGGACACAACATGGCCACTGACGACAATGTGCCTGCCGATTGAAGACGCCGGGAGCTTCTGGTGTGTCGGCTCCTCGCAGCTAGCATCTCCTGTGTGTTGTATCTTGTTGACCCATTGAGGTATGTGTTCTGACACCCGTTTGTTAAATGTCTCTCCGTTCGACCAATGTAAACGGCCTGGCATCTACATGTGAATTGGTAAATACAATTGTTTGTGGCGTACAGAGGAACAGGCTCTTTGACTGTTGGTGTAGGAATGGGTACGGTTTTACATCTAATGACTGGAGTTGCCGCACAGAATGTTCGACCTACTACTGTAGTAAGCCGGTCTTGTAGACGTTGCATTACGTCATCCCCTCGAAAGGTTAGCTGGATGAATACCTTGAGTTTAGGGACTGTAGTTACGTCTGCTTTGGGTTTGGGCTGTTGGCAATGGCGCTTTATAAATCCTGTGGAGTACCCATTCAGGTTTAAGACATTCTTCAGAGTTTCAAATTCCTCTGTCAGTGTGTCCTGGGTGCATATCTTTCTAGCACGGTCAAACAAAGTCCGTACTAAGCCCCGTTTGTACTGGACAGGTGTGAAGCTCTGAAAATTTAGGTATTGGCCAGTCCATGTGTCACGAGATCGCCATGAGTTAAACAGATAATGAAAATACAGAAGTTTGATTAACGGGATATTTTCTAGGCCACAGCGACGGGATATTTTCTAGGCCACAGCGATTTTAACTAACAGAGTAAATACAGCTGCACGAGTTACATCGGGTCAGCAAATAGTAAACATTGGGAAGTGAGTGCGCTGAATCAGACACCGCGTTGACAGTTCAATAACAGATAGAATCACATAGAATTGCCCATCTCAGTACATGGAACAGCACTGTCTGTCATTTATGGTTCCGGACATCAGGCGAAATGGCGGCTGGGATTGTCACCACTGAACAGAAGATTGACAGTTTATCAACAGGTCGGAAGTGCCCGACTAGGGAGAAAACGGTCAGACTGTCATTGGGTATTTCCCGACATAAAACGGAATGGCAGATTTGACTGTCACCCCATGACAGAAAGTTGAGGGCTGGTTATTGGAAACAGTGGAACACCTGCAGTACATCAACAACGTCACGTGCACAATGTAAGGTTGTTTGGAAAACCATGATTGGCAGCTTGGTATCGAAACCCTTTGTTGGAACTGTACAGTAACTCTCTAGATTGTTTTGGATGTCAAAACCAGTGGTGACAAATCTAACATTGATGGATCCAGGGAGGATGGATCCCTGACAAGGGAGGGTCTGCCAATATGCCACCTGTGTGGGCATAAAGGAAAATGTCACGCGATCAACTTTAGGAGTTGCCATAAAAACCCGAGTTGGGACCAACTAGGGAAACTTGAAAATGTGGATCTAGGCAGACATGCTTGTCACTGCAGCAGTTAGAACATCTAACGTGTGAAGGAGATATTTGATTTAGTTTACACGAGCCTGTATGGTTACCATTAGATGTAATTTAGTGTAAACTGCAGTGCCGTAAGGTATAACCTATTATAATATTCGTTCTAATTAATATAGGCTGTAGCCTTGTGGAAACTTAAGTGTGATGATTAGCACTGTTAGTGGAAAACTAGTTAGAGTATAATAGTGATATTAGCTCTGCTAGTTAAGAATAGAGTAGGGTAGTGGTGATAAGCTATGATAGTTAAGAATCGAGTAATGATGGATAATTGGGAGACGGGGGAATTGCCCGCTGGGGTTTTGCACTCTGTATGGGTCTTTCCTTGTCATAGCCTGATTCGGCCCTAGGTGGGTAGCTAATCTGCTCTATGACAAAGTTTAGTTAGCTAAAGATCATTAAGCAAGGCAATAGGCTTACACTCAGCCGGTAGGATCAGTGACTAGTACTATCACCAGATGTGTTGTTTCTATCCTAGGTTCCCTACCAGATCCGAGGAAACTCAACAAGTTTTTAGGAAAGGTTCAAATCCCATTCGGAAGAACACCAGTTGAACAGTCAATAAAGTTTCGTACAGAACGTAACTAAAGCTAGAAGGAAGATGATTCACCAAAGAGGGTGATGATTACTGATGCACCACACAGCATCAGACAGTAGTAACTAACCGAGAACATTAATTATAATAGTTACCTAGTGTGATATAATCTCGTGTAATAGAACACAAGACATGATACTTGAGGCTAGATAGACACGAGTGAGGATCAAGTACCTTAACAATTAACATTAATAACTGTGTACACACTACAAAGGACTTGTGCATTGTTTTAGGAACGATAGGAACGGACATTGTGTAGGGTGCAACCGGTCCATGATTAACTGTTAATACCACCGGTGTCTATTTCGGAAGATCATGAAATGGATTACCAGAGGTCTACAGAGGCAAATCAGTATCCAGCAGGATGGTTTCGGCACTGGGTGAGATGTACATGTTCTGACGTAACGTGCTGTGGTCTATCCTTGCTGGGATCAGCTGACTGGGTTGTGGTCTGAGAGTCCGATTCTACACACTTTATAGAACACGTCACACATTTTCTTCGCATACACGTCTCATACACGTTACACTTATTCTTTTTAATAAATTAAGCTATATTCATTTTTTTTAGAAGCAAGAGTTGTTGAGTATGTTGCGTTGGAGAAGTATGAGAGGGGGCATAGTACGACAGTGAGAGAGTGACAGGAAAAGGTGTCCACGGGCTGATGGAGTGTGTTGGACGGAAGCTGGTGGATTCTCCAGAATATTAAAAAGGAGGAAAATATTATAATGTGGGTGTCGACTCTCTTCACTCCAGGGACGACACTGTAAAGGAGGACACGACACCATGTTTCTTTGCGATACACCGATCTTTGAATTGTGCCGTCTGCTCTACGTCTCATTAGAATATCTAGGAACGGTAACGATTCGTTGTGTTCGTGTTCCATAGATAGAGAGATGTTTTTATGCGTCTTGTTCATTGTGGCCTGAAACGATGTTGCTTGTAGCTCGTCTGTGGTGATAATTAGTATATCGTCCACATAACGCCGGTAAAAGGCCAAGTTGTTGATGTCTGAGGATCTCTTTTCTTCTAAATGTGCCATGAAGATGTCCGCTAGAATAGGACCAAGAGGACTCCCCATGGCCACTCCGTCAATTTGGCGGTATGACTTAGTTAGGAAATTGAATTGGATGTTGGCGGTACATAGTAGTAGTAGCCTCTCCAGAATAGGTGTTGGTATGCCTAATTTTAGTTGTTTGTCTTCAATGCGTTCCCTTATTATTTTCACTGTCTCCTCTAATGGAACGTTAGTGAATAGGGAGGCTATATCCATGGATGCCATGTGTTTGTTATTTATGTCCATAGTATCCAATAATTCCACCAGTTGGAATGTATCTCTGAGTATTTTAGGATCGAAGGACTGTCGTACTGGCTTTAACATTTCGGCTAACCATCTCGCCATTCGGTGTTGTGCAGAGTTAACCATGGACAGGATAGGTCTTAGCGGGATGCCGGGTTTGTGAAGTTTGGGTAGACCGTACATCTGAGGAGTGTGCGAGCCACGTGGTGTGAGCGTTTTTGCAGTGGCCTCACTGATGAGTCCGCATTCACAAGTGACTGGATCTCTTTCCTCATTATAGCATCCAGGTCCTCCGACTTGTTTACTTTTTGATCTATCCTGAATTTGGATTCATCTGACAATATTACATCCATTTTTCTCTGGTAATCTGACATGTCCATCAGTACTGTGCCGCTCCCTTTGTCAGGTTTCAGTATGACGAGGGTTTTGTTAGCCTTTAACGCTTTTAAGGCAGTAAGGTGTTCGTTGGTCAGCGGACACGTCTGTTTAGAGGGTGTTGTGCGATACTGGTGTTCTAAATCTACCAGTTTGGCCTTCAGCCACCCGACCGACTCAGCAGAGGTAGGTGATAACTTGGAGACTTGATCGAACAACATTTCAAACTGTGCTTGCGACTCAACACGGTTGATGTGTTTAGGCTTAATGCATAATTTTAATCCGTATGCAAGGGCCTCTGTTTCAATGTTGTTGAGTACGTATGACGATAAGTTCCTCACATACTTCTCACATACTTCTACAAGCTCAATTCTTGGGTGACGTAGTAGGCAGAACTTATATGTATGAGCTTGTATGGCTACTTTAAGTTCACTAAATTCTGTACAGAAGCAGTGTACAAGGTGAAAATCGCAGAGAATGCTCGCCTCAACAAATCACTGAGCACTGAAAAGGTAACAACGTCAGTACTAGACAACCCAGAGAAGTATGTGAGGAACTTATCGTCATACGTACTCAACAACATTGAAACAGAGGCCCTTGCATACGGATTAAAATTATTACGTTTTCCACGTCTAATTTCTACTATCAGTTTACAGTTTTCTTGTAGGACGAGCTCATTGGTTTTCTGTCTGTCCATGGTGCTGGTACAGACATGTGAATTGGTAGACTTACACGATAAACTAAGTCATAGATACATTAAATGCAGACATAAATTTTCTTCATAACACTCGTGGTATGCAGTTTATGCAACTTGGCATTACAGTGGCGTAACCAAGGCAGTCAGTCACGAAAATAAGACGGTGCTAACAAATAATCAGAATACAAAAGGCGAAAGTGGATTTCGAAGTACTATAAAATTGCAGAATCCAAGAGAAATTAAAACTGCAACTAAATTTAGAAACCAAATTTAGATTATTTAACTCTAACGTTAAAATCGGTACTATTGTATAAATCAGAAACATGGAGTGAGACGAAAATAATTACAAATATTTCTTCTTCTTCTTCTTCTTCTTCTTCTTCTTCTTCTTCTTCTTCTTCTTCTTCTTCTTCTTCTTCTTCTTCTTCTTCTTCTTCTTCTTCAGAACGTAACAAAGCTAGAAGGAAGATGATTCACCAAAGAGGGTGATGATTACTGATGCACCACACAGCATCAGACAGTAGTAACTAACCGAGAACATTAATTATAATAGTTACCTAGTGTGATATAATCTCGTGTAATAGAACACAAGACATGATACTTGAGGCTAGATAGACACGAGTGAGGATCAAGTACCTTAACAATTAACATTAATAACTGTGTACACACTACAAAGGACTTGTGCATTGTTTTAGGAACGATAGGAACGGACATTGTGTAGGGTGCAACCGGTCCATGATTAACTGTTAATACCACCGGTGTCTATTTCGGAAGATCATGAAATGGATTACCAGAGGTCTACAGAGGCAAATCAGTATCCAGCAGGATGGTTTCGGCACTGGGTGAGATGTACATGTTCTGACGTAACGTGCTGTGGTCTATCCTTGCTGGGATCAGCTGACTGGGTTGTGGTCTGAGAGTCCGATTCTACACACTTTATAGAACACGTCACACATTTTCTTCGCATACACGTCTCATACACGTTACACTTTTTCTTTTTAATAAATTAAGCTATATTCATTTTTTTTAGAAGCAAGAGTTGTTGAGTATGTTGCGTTGGAGAAGTATGAGAGGGGGCATAGTACGACAGTGAGAGAGTGACAGGAAAAGGTGTCCACGGGCTGATGGAGTGTGTTGGACGGAAGCTGGTGGATTCTCCAGAATATTAAAAAGGAGGAAAATATTATAATGTGGGTGTCGACTCTCTTCACTCCAGGGACGACACTGTAAAGGAGGACACGACACCATGTTTCTTTGCGATACACCGATCTTTGAATTGTGCCGTCTGCTCTACGTCTCATTAGAATATCTAGGAACGGTAACGATTCGTTGTGTTCGTGTTCCATAGATAGAGAGATGTTTTTATGCGTCTTGTTCATTGTGGCCTGAAACGATGTTGCTTGTAGCTCGTCTGTGGTGATAATTAGTATATCGTCCACATAACGCCGGTAAAAGGCCAAGTTGTTGATGTCTGAGGATCTCTTTTCTTCTAAATGTGCCATGAAGATGTCCGCTAGAATAGGACCAAGAGGACTCCCCATGGCCACTCCGTCAATTTGGCGGTATGACTTAGTTAGGAAATTGAATTGGATGTTGGCGGTACATAGTAGTAGTAGCCTCTCCAGAATAGGTGTTGGTATGCCTAATTTTAGTTGTTTGTCTTCAATGCGTTCCCTTATTATTTTCACTGTCTCCTCTAATGGAACGTTAGTGAATAGGGAGGCTATATCCATGGATGCCATGTGTTTGTTATTTATGTCCATAGTATCCAATAATTCCACCAGTTGGAATGTATCTCTGAGTATTTTAGGATCGAAGGACTGTCGTACTGGCTTTAACATTTCGGCTAACCATCTCGCCATTCGGTGTTGTGCAGAGTTAACCATGGACAGGATAGGTCTTAGCGGGATGCCGGGTTTGTGAAGTTTGGGTAGACCGTACATCTGAGGAGTGTGCGAGCCACGTGGTGTGAGCGTTTTTGCAGTGGCCTCACTGATGAGTCCGCATTCACAAGTGACTGGATCTCTTTCCTCATTATAGCATCCAGGTCCTCCGACTTGTTTACTTTTTGATCTATCCTGAATTTGGATTCATCTGACAATATTACATCCATTTTTCTCTGGTAATCTGACATGTCCATCAGTACTGTGCCGCTCCCTTTGTCAGGTTTCAGTATGACGAGGGTTTTGTTAGCCTTTAACGCTTTTAAGGCAGTAAGGTGTTCGTTGGTCAGCGGACACGTCTTTTTTAGAGGGTGTTGTGCGATACTGGTGTTCTAAATCTACCAGTTTGGCCTTCAGCCACCCGACCGACTCAGCAGAGGTAGGTGATAACTTGGAGACTTGATCGAACAACATTTCAAACTGTGCTTGCGACTCAACACGGTTGATGTGTTTAGGCTTAATGCATAATTTTAATCCGTATGCAAGGGCCTCTGTTTCAATGTTGTTGAGTACGTATGACGATAAGTTCCTCACATACTTCTCACATACTTCTACAAGCTCAATTCTTGGGTGACGTAGTAGGCAGAACTTATATGTATGAGCTTGTATGGCTACTTTAAGTTCACTAAATTCTGTACAGAAGCAGTGTACAAGGTGAAAATCGCAGAGAATGCTCGCCTCAACAAATCACTGAGCACTGAAAAGGTAACAACGTCAGTACTAGACAACCCAGAGAAGTATGTGAGGAACTTATCGTCATACGTACTCAACAACATTGAAACAGAGGCCCTTGCATACGGATTAAAATTATTACGTTTTCCACGTCTAATTTCTACTATCAGTTTACAGTTTTCTTGTAGGACGAGCTCATTGGTTTTTCTGTCTGTCCATGGTGCTGGTACAGACATGTGAATTGGTAGACTTACACGATAAACTAAGTCATAGATACATTAAATGCAGACATACATTTTCTTCATAACACTCGTGGTATGCAGTTTATGCAACTCGGCATTACAGTGGCTTAACCAAGGCAGTCAGTCACGAAAATAAGACGGTGCTAACAAGTAATCAGAATACAAAAGGCGAAAGTGGATTTCGTAGTACTATGAAATTTGCAGAAGCCAAAAGAAATTAAAACTGCAACCAAATTTAGAAACCAAATTTAGATTATTTAACTCTAACGTTAAATCGGTACTATTGTATAAATCAGAAACATGGAGTGAGACGAAAATAATTACAAATATTTCTTCTTCTTCTTCTTCTTCTTCTTCTTCTTCTTCTTCTTCTTCTTCTTCTTCTTCTTCTTCTTCTTCTTCTTCTCCTTCTTCTTCTTCTTCTTCTTCTTCTTCTTCTTCTTCTTCTTCTTCTTCTTCTTCTTCTTCTTCTTCTTCTTCTTCTTTCGTTCGCTTGAACATTGTCTATAACTGCAATGTTTTAGTTCACTCAGCGGTCCATAGAGTTTATCTTCCACTGTTGTCTCTCTAGGCCAGAAGGTTCGCCTGGATATGTTGTAGTATGGGCAGTCCTGGAGTATGTGCTCTACTGTCTGCGACGCCAAACCACATGTGCACATGGCTGAGTCACCAATCTTGAATTTTGTATACATGTGGTTGCGTAATCTATTGTGTCCTGTTCTGAGGCGCAGAATAATGACCTGTTCTGGTCTATCCATAACGTGGTAGTCGTCTTGTGTAGGGTTTGTTGGCCTTCTGACTGATTTCATCATTCTTTTCTTTTGGTGAAATGTAATGGGCACATCAGGCTGTTCTTCTTTTGCTCCTTCCTTAGCCAATTGATCAGCTCTATCGTTTCCGTGTACTCCACAATGGGATGGTATCCACTGTATGGTGACCTTATGCTGACTGCTAAGTTCAGAAAGTCCTTAGAACTGGTAATATCCCAGACAAGAAGTGCCTCTATTACTGATTTTGCATCTGTCAATATCACCACAGGTTGTCTACCATGGCTGGTATTTTATAATTTCTCTATTGCTATCTTGATTGCCTCAATTTTTGCATCATAGTTATGGCTGTACTTTCCTGTTGAAACTCTGGCCGTGTCGCTAGTATTATTTGGGTATTCTATATACACTCCCGCTCCTCCATTTCGAATAGCATTTTGCGCTGACCCATCTGTGTAGACTCGGATCCAGAGCACACTGTTCTGTTCTTCCTTGTCAAATATTCCTCTCACTTTTGTCTGGATTTGTAGCGATAGTCTATGTTCATCTTTCCATGGTGGTCGCTCTGGAATAGTTGTCAGTGGAATACCAACTGTGGGAAGATCGGTGGTTTCTCCGCAGAGTCGTTTGGCCTGGTGGATAAAACTACTTCTTTTCAACCACCCCATAGCTAATTTTTCAAATCGGTTCTTCATAGGGTGGCCTGGCAAGCTGAGGAACTTCTCTGCTTGTATTAGTGTTTTTATATCTCTGCGTTCTCTCAGTGCTTGTGTCCTCCCCATTTTCTCCATTGCTACTATAGGGGTTGATCTCATCCCTCCTGTGATGACTCGAAGAGCTTGATTTTGCACCTTGTCCAGCTCCTGTAATGTGGTTTTTGATGTTGAACACCACGCAGTCGACCCGTATTCCAGGTGTCGTCGTATGCTCTATTGATAAACTTTGCTAAGTAGTTTCCCATTGGCTCCCCATGTGGTTCCACATATCTTTCTCAGGATGGCTATTTTCTTTCTGGCTTTTGCTACAGCTTTTTTGATATGATTTCTCCATGTCAGCCTGTCATCAAATGTTACACCAAGGAATGTTGGTTCTTTATCTTTTCTTAGGGGCGTTCCATTTATCTGAATGCTCCCTGCCTTTTGTTTCGGAGAGAGGGTAAATAGAGTGGTGCTGCACTTGTCAGTGTTTATGCTGACACACCATCTATCCGCCCATGCAACAAATGTATCTACAGCTCTCTGTAGCAATGTTGTGGCCACTGATGCATGTTCATTTGTGCTCCACAAAACCAGGTCATCAGCATACAAATATTTATGAACTGGTGCCTGTTTGACATAATTACTAATGCGGATCTTCAGAAGAGAACCGGACAGATCCGGCGAATCAAACAGGGAAAGATGCTGGCGCTGTGTAGGACGCACACTGAGAAAACCTGAGGACAATATAACCAGAAAGTTCTTTCAATCTGAGGACAATATATATAGAAAGTTCTTTCAATCTGAGGACAATATAACTATAAAGTTCTTTCAATCTGAGGACAATATATCTAGAAATTTCTTTCAATCTGAGGACAATATATCTAGAAAGTTCTTTCAATCTGAGGACAATATAACCAGAAATTTCTTTCAGTCTGAGGACAATATAACCAGAAAGTTCTTTCAGTCTGAGGACAATATAACTAGAAAGTTCTTTCAATCTGAGGACAATATAACCAGAAAGTTCTTTCAATCTGAGGACAATATATCTAGAAAGTTCTTTCAATCTGAGGACAATATAACCAGAAAGTTCTTTCAATCTGAGGACAATATAACCAGAAAGTTCTTTCAATCTGAGGACAATATAACCAGAAAGTTCTTTCAATCTGAGGACAATATAACTAGAAAGTTCTTTCAATCTGAGGACAATATAACCAGAAAGTTCTTTCAATCTGAGGACAATGTAACTAGAAAGTTCTTTCAATCTGAGGACAATATAACCAGAAAGTTCTTTCAATCTGAGGACAATATAACCAGAAAGTTCTTTCAATCTGAGGACAATATAACCAGAAAGTTCTTTCAATCTGAGGACAATATAACCAGAAAGTTCTTTCAATCTGAGGACAATATATCTAGAAAGTTCTTTCAATCTGAACCAGCAGAGCAAACGAAATAGACGAGGACCTAGAATACATAACATATGCGGAGGACATGAAGCGAGCTGCAAGAAATAGCAAAACATAACAAAGATCAAAAGTGCTAAACTAATGCGACCACTAATTCTTTCCATGTTCTTTGTTTCACTGATTGTACACAGTTTACAGCTATATGAACTTATAATGGCTTCTGGTCTCACATATACCTAATATGATAATATTCAGTCTTCTCATTTCTTTCTTAATGTTATCAAAGTTTAGGATTTTTTTTTTTATTCGCATATCCTTTTACAGGACATCGCTGTCAACAGCAGCATCTTTCAGCTGTCTGTTGATTTCTTGGCAAGATTACGCTCAGTAGTTTGCCATTGCTTTCTGAGCGGCCGGCTCAGTGTCCCGCAAGTCACCAGCGGGGGACGAACCGCTCCCAGCTCGCTCCCGCTACGAGACTCTGCGTGACAAACGGGATTACGGAGAAAGTGTTGTAACCCCTCAGCCAGAGAGACCGGCCTAAAGTTTAGGATGGGCGTGTTTAATTTTCTTTAAATTGTGTGTGGCCCTAGGAGGCAATTAAAAAAATGTTTCACCACAGAGGGGAATTAACACTTGTACGAAGCTAACGTGTGTCATTAAAAGTACACTATTAAAA
The DNA here is from genome assembly GCA_014155875.1 of Cepaea nemoralis. NCBI lineage: Eukaryota > Metazoa > Mollusca > Gastropoda > Stylommatophora > Helicidae > Cepaea > Cepaea nemoralis. The sequence continues at coordinate 453,938 of JACEFZ010027456.1, forward strand.
ATTAAAAATAAATGTGGAACGTTAGAAATTGATTTAACAGGATCGACTTCATTGCACCGGGTTTATTCCATATTGCTCGGTCTCTTTTTTCGCAGCGCGGAAAACGTCGCACAAAGTACGAACTCCGTAGCTCTAGCGACGACCCACAGGAGTGTCCGAAAAGCTTCACTCGTGAACCGAAGGACTCGGCCCGGAATCGAATCCACAACCTTCGGAGCCCAAGTCAACCGGCTTGACCACTTCGCCACAAATGTAAGTAAGTAAAGTTTAAACAAATTTTATGTAAGCAAACCAGTGGCATTATTCTTCAGATTATAATATCTGACTGCAGTTTAACTGTTTTATTTCTAAAAGAATAATAGAGAGATGTATAAGTTAATTAATGATATTATAGCTAGGTATACCATTTTCTTTTCTTAATTCGTTATATCATTCAAAAAGCCCTCGACATGAAAACGTGAGGCGAAGAAATTCATCGGCATTGAGAATCTTTCGCATTTACTGAACCCTTGCTGTCTACAAATCTACATTGTTCTTCTCCTATTTATATATCCTATATATATTATAATTGATACCTCTGTATATCCTGAGTGGTCTAGAGGTATGGTGTCCGCCTCGAGTGCTGGAGGTCCCCGGTTCAAGCCCCGGTGAGGACCGGGATTTTTTCACGTGGACTTCCAGTAATAAAAGTTCCCCTGGTCTCTGGGTAGTGAGATCGGACGCCCGTGTGTATTGTTGCGCACGTAAAAAATCCCTTGGCAGTTGGAAATCGAAAAATAGTAGCCTAACGGCCCTGTCTGGGCAAAATTTCGAGTTAAAAATCTACTCAAAGTATTTCAGGATCCTAGCCGATGCTACGGAGTTCGTGCATTGAGCTGAGTTTCTCCAGAATCAGGTTTGAGTTAGGAGGAAAACGGAGCACTTATGGATTAAACCTGTGTACCGTGATGTTGATCCAACGACTAAACTAAACTAAACCTCTATATATATTTTTTCTCTCTCAACCAGAATGGGTTATGCTACATTCCTCGGAGGTTATAATGCCCTCTAGTCTCACATATACCTAGCATGATAATAATAATAATATTCAGTCTTCTCACTTCTTTCTTAATGTTATCAAAGTTTGTGATCCATCCATCCATCATGTGCCAGTGCCGGTAAGCGTTGGCGGTCATGTTTTGCCATCTCACTAGATCACTAGTGTCGTGGATCAGCTCCGTGTTTCTGTCTCGATGTTTGGGATGGCCGTGTTTAATTTGTTTTAAATTTTGTGTGGAGGCCATTAAAAAAGAATTTTTTTTCCACTTTATTTCAAACTTTAATATCAACTGTTTTCTTTCCATTAAAAAAAAAAATTAAAATAGATATTTCAGATTTATTTAATAATATTATAGCTTAGTATATTATTTCTTCTTTTTTAAATACTAGTAATTTCCCTTATAGCAATATTAGATAATTATGCCCCTTACTCAATGCTTATTTTTATCCTCTACTTTGCAAACAGTTGCATGACGCGATCGGGTGTCACCTGTAGCACATGCTGCTCTCTACCGGACGAAGAGACTCCAATGGAATCCCCATTAACGTCCTTTTCTATTTCGATTTCATTTACAGCATGATTTTCTTGAGAAAATACAGCCATGGTTTCCCTTTACCTCCCGCCAGTTTGTGTATCAATCAATCAATTAGGTACTGTCTCCACAATGAAGGGCTGGCTGCAATTTATCACCAACACTGTTTCTCTCCTTGATTGTACATTCCGTCAGTGTTCTTCCATCTCGTGATGTTATCTTCCCACTTGTATCTATGTCTAAATCTTGCTCGCTTGCCTTCAACCTTGCCCTCATATTGATTTTATAAGAGTGTTATGTCTTTTAACGTGGCCGAAATATTTCACTTTCCTCTTGTTTATTTCTTTCATCAACTCTAGTTTCATTCCCAGTTTTTCTAGAGCCTCTGTGTTTGATTGTTCCATGAAATACGACATATTCTTCGGTATATCCACATATCCAGGGCATATATTCGACTTTCTAGTTGCTTGTTCAATGTCCAGGCTTCCGCTTCTCTGATGAAATTTTGAGGACAGCCGACAGATATTTGTTGGTTATGGTCTCAAGTTTCGCGAGACAATGACTGCGGTCACAGAACCAGTACGGTTACTGCCATAGAGGAAAGCACCGACAAACTACCTCTTTAAAAGTGCCTAGTACATTATGATTCGCCTAAATGGCGAGTCATGACCACCCACACTTTCCGGCATGGCTCATGATTGATTGATTGATTGATTGATATCACATAGCTACAAGCCCACATTGTTTCTTATTTTGCTATAACCATTATAATTGCTACCTCTGGCTGTTTTTTTCTCTCCACCAGAATTGATTATGCTACATTCCTCGGAAGTTATAATGCTCTCTGGTATCAGATACACCTAACATGTAAATATTCAGTCTTCTCATTTCTTTCTTAATGGTTTCAAAGTTTGGGATGTGTATGTTAATTTTCTTTAAATGTTTGTGTGGCCCTAGAAGGCCAGTAAAAAAATGTTTTCCCCCCTCCCAACAGAGGGAGGAGTTTTGATTGGTTAATAAGTAATGTAACATTGAAAGTACGAGACTAGAATTTAATAAATAATAGTAGAATTGAAAAGTTGATTATAAAATGTAAGCACTAAAAATTATACAATACGTTATAAAGATTTTGAAAAAATTTTCTCCACTTTATTTCAAACTTTAATATCAGTTGTTTTCTTTCCATTTAAAAAAAGATAAAATAGATATTTCAGAGTTATTTAGTAATATTAAAGCTTAGTATATTATTTCTTCGTTTCTAAATACTAGTAATCTCCCTTATAGCAATATTAGATAATTATGTCCCTTATTCAATGTTTATTTTTATCCTTTACTTTGCAAACAGTTGCATGACGCGATCGGGTGTCACAACTTCGTTTACAGATACAAAGGATTTGTTTTTCCGTTCATTAAAAATTACACTTTTAGGAATTAAAAATAAATATGGAACGTTAGAAGTTGATTATAAAATGTAAGTAAATAAGGATTAAACAATGTTTAGCTAAGCAAACTAGTAGAATTATACCTGAAATTATAATGTCTGACTACAATATTAATTACTTTATTTCTAAAAGAATAATAGAAAGATTTATTAGTTAATTAACGATATTATAGCTTGATATACAATTTTCTGTTTTTTAAATTCTAGTAATCTCCCTTGTAAAATATTAGATGTTTATGTCCCCTAGTTGCTTATCTAGGTGTTTTCCTTTTAGATATTTAGTTAGTCACGGCAACGGGTCATCCCCATCATGCTCCGTTCCTGTGCCAGTGAATATCACACAAAATGCTCATCACTGCCCTTTGTGAACAATAGAATAGACAGGAGTATCGGCAAGCCAACAGCCCGCACAGGTACACTGTGCATAATGCCGCCCCCAGAATGCCAGCACAAAAGTCCTCCACGAGAAATACAGTTCATTGTCGATGGAAACGGCAGTCACCAGAAAGACTTCATTGACCCGGGTTTTATCCCATATGGCTCAGTCTCTTTCCGCAAGGCGACCAGCACAAACTCCGTAGCTCCAGCGACGACTCCAAGGAGTCTCCTGAACAATGCACTCATGAACTGAAAAGGCAAACCAGTCAATTCAGCAACAGCCGGCCGCCATCGTTCCGAAGATGCAGTTCACGCTAGAAACTGCAAGCAGATGTAAAAGCATTCTACATGAAATTCACAGCTCACAGTGTCGCGCCACGCACTCACTCAGTAGCAGGGCGACGGAACCATAGCCTCCTTAGTCGCCTCTTACGACGTGCATGGTAGGCAACAGTGTTACTATTCTTTGCTCCCCCGTATGGGCCCCGGCAACACCAGGACTCATGCACACTTTGGGCACTCACTCCCTAACACACATATTCTCTCTCTCTCACATGCAAAGACACTCTCTACTACTCACTCACCCTCTCACATGCACGCACACACACACACACACACACACCAGAACCCGTGCACACTTTGGGGACTCACTCCCTAACACACGTACTCTCTCTCTCTCTCTCACCAACACAGACACTCTCTACTACTCACTCACCCTCTCACATGCACACACACACACACACACACCAGGACCCGTGCACACTTTGGAGACTCACACCCTAACACACGTACTCTCTCTCTCTCTCACCATCACAGACACTCTCTACTACTCACTCACTGTCAGCGTGTTGGGTGTCTAGGTATCTGAGCTCGGGCTCACACAGGCAACAATAACTCCGTTAAATATAATATCTAACATTTATTGTATTTCAATATACAGTGCGTTGGCGCAGTGGGTTTAACAAGCCCGCACTGAGTTGCATATCACAGAGGTTTAACATCATCACACATGGTTATAACAAACATTCTAAGCAAACTATCTAGCATATGTCTATGAACCCAAATACACATGGGTCTAAACTATTGAGTCCCTCTGCAGCTAGTCTCTCAATGATGTTAATACTATAAACTATTTTGACATGACTGTGACATTTTTTTGACTGTTACTAATGTTTTCTCATTCTACGAGCAGATTGTTCCGCGAATTCTGGGGTGTATAACCTATGTAACCTATCCAACAGTGGCGAGAGTACAAGACAACATTCGCAAGTTCTGGGAATATAAGATAAGTTTCATATCATGCCCATTGCAACCCTAAGCGGTACTTATCACCATCCATCCATGTATCATTTTGCTTTGCATTGATTTGTATGTATATTCATGACCTTGTAACCAACATAACTTTGCATTTGTATTTGCGCATGTAATAATTAAGGGAGATAACTAAATTTTCTACTCCCCAACATTTTTCTAAGGGATTTAACTTCAGTAAAATTACCAACAAGTAAAAGACAAGATGTCTACTTTAGAAAAATGTATTGAGCAAGGTATAAAATTAGGTTATAAAGAAGAGAAACTGTCAGAATGGGCACAGAAGACGCACGCAGAGAACATTGCCCGTGAAGAAAGAGCGATAGAACGAGAAGAAAAACAAAGGCAAGTGCAGGCAGAAGAAAAGATGATGCAAATGCAAGCAGAAGAAAAGAAGATGCAAATTGAGGCAGAAGAGAAAAAGATGCAGATGCAACTGCAGGCTCAAGAGAAACAAATGGAGCTCGAGGCGGCGGCCAAACTAGCCCAATTGAATGCCGATACACAAATAAAACTAAAACAGATGGAAATCGATTCCAACGTAGAAATATCTGTAAATAAACTGAGAAGCAAAGAGGAGGAACAAAAGTATAACAAGTATAAAGGCCTCGTCAAAGCATTCTGCTCAGGAGATTCCATCAGTGCATACCTGGAAAATTTTGAGTGTCTAATGTCCTACCATAAGATCATAAAATCAGATTGGTCATTTATTTTAATGAGAAACTTAGCTCTGGAACCTTTAAAAGTAATAGAGACAGTGCCACAGGAAATGAGAAAAGATTATGATTATTTAAAGCAACGCATTCTCCAACATTTCTCATTAGATACTGCAGGTTACCAACAACAGTTCGCAAAATTATCCCCACAACCAAACCAGACCTTCATAGACTACGTGTCTACAGTTCAGGATGTGTGCACAAAGTGGATTAACTCAGCTAAAACTAACAACAACCATGACAAACTAAAAGAACTCACTATTATTGACAAAATAGTTAGTACAATCCCCACACCTTTTGCTAAGTTTTTGAAACAAATGGACTGTAGAAGTATTCAAGATGTAGAGACAAAGGGGAACGCATTTTTCACAGCGAACAGAGATATTTTCCAATTAAACCTAAGTCAGAACGAAGCAGCAGCAGTTGTAAACACTAGATACTCGAAACCAACTGAAAGCAAGTTTAAACCACAGCTCGAATGTCAGGAAGCCAGTTAAGTGCCAATATTGTAGTTTGACTCACGAAGAATATGCGATGTGCGATAAATCGCCCAACTATCCACACCATCTCAAAATGATCGTGGAGAAGCAGAAGAACAAGAGAAATGCGTACCAGAGAGCGGTCAAATGCTATTTTTGCAGCAGCTTTGGGCACTATTCTCGATTTTGTGATGGCCGAAAGATACTGAAACAGGCAAATGCTGCACTAGTTGAAACTTCATCAGACGAAGATATTGAATCACTGAATGAGTGTGACAATCAAAACGAAAGTTTGAGTGAGCTAGGAAATGCCGTGCAAATTATTGACACCATTACAGACCATAAATGTAACACCTGTATGAAATTCCAACTTGACACAACATTACTATGTGGCCACACCATTCCTATTTCTAATGAAATGGCCAATGCTGCCTTATCTTCTACAGGCAAGCTAAATTTCTCAACAGGGTTTGTAAATAACAAAAAGTGCACATTAATTCGTGATTCCGGCGCAACGCTCTGTGGGATTAAGAAAACATTAATCAACGACAAAGACTATACACACAAACACGTAACTTGTCGCACATTCTCAGGCACTATAGAAAAATACCCCCTTGCTCTTGTCGAAATTCGAACACCGTTCATATCAGGACTAGTATTGTGCGCAGTCCTAGAAAATCCTGTCGCTGATATTATACTGGGGAACCTACCCAACATACAACCTTGCTCTGAAAAGGAAATCAGAGATTGGGAGCAGAAAAACGGTATCCAGCACCCAAACAGCGATCCTAAAGAGAAACACCATTCATGCTTGTCTCAATCTGCCAAAAAAAAACAAGGGAGACAACCAATGAAGTAATTCAGAAAGAATTCACCAAGGTGCATGATGCAGGGGCGGTCGAATCTGTCAGTGATACGACCAATTTAAAACCTCGAATTGAGGATGCCAGCGATCCACAAATCACCAAGCCTATAGATGTGCAACAACACACACAACACACGAATGCAATAACACGACAGACAACTCACAAAACCCACACCGACCAACTGCAGGAGTCACTAGAAATTGTATCACCAAACACTACCATCACTAATTTTGGTGAAGAACAGAAATCAGATCCTACACTTTCACAGTATTTTAGGTACAGGCAGTACGCCAACAAAGGTGCAAAAACAATTGTATTAAAACCAGGTCAGGATATTTTACTATTGCTACCCGACAAGAGAGATTTGCTATCAACCTCTTGGCAGGGACCGTTTAAAATTGTTAGAAGAATTTCGGAAGTTGATTACGAAATTTCTTTGAATGGAAAGTTAAAAATATTCCATGTAAATATGTTAAAACCATACTATACTAGACAGGACACTGACACGAGTGAGCAGACGCAGCTAACTGATGACAGAAACGAAACGACAATTACCCAACTGAGTGACATCTCGACAAACGAAGCATCGTTAACGACGCACTCTTACGACAACAAAGACGACGAAGACATATGTACATTACCGACAATATGTGATAACGACAGCGACGACCAATTTGACGACATATTGACAACAATTAATCTCGACGACGACGACAATGACATTGAGGACAATTTACAAACAGTAGCATCTGTGATAAATCAGACAGACGTAGACAATACTGAAATCCCAGTACCGATTATGAATGACGACGGTAGTATAAAGGACATACAAATCTCTGACACTTTGACACAACAGCAGCGACAAGACATTGTGACTCTCCTTAACGAGTATAAATCTATCTTCTCTAACAAACCTGGACGGACTGACAAAATAACACATTCAATTGTGTTGAACAGATCTGACACCGGTCAAATGTAGACCATATTCTATTCCTCTACATTATAGAGCAAATTTAGACAAAGAAATTTTGGATTTAGAGAAAAATAGAATAATTCAGAAATCTATGTCTCAATATTCTTCACCGATTGTCCTGGTGAAAAAGAAGGACCAAACGATCCGTTTGTGCATCGATTATAGAAGATTAAATACAATAACCACAACAGATGCGGAGCCGACAAACAGCTGTGAAGACCTCATTTTGAACATGTCTCAATCATCCTTATTTTCAAAGGTTGATTTAGCGAAAGGTTATTGGCAAGTTCCACTACACCCTTCTTCTAGACATATAATAGCATTCGCAACACCTCTCGGTTTGTACGAATGGAGATATCTTCCATTTGGTCTCAAGAACGCTCCCGCCACATTTGTTAGATTAGCTAGATTGCTATTGCACGGAATTAAAGACGTCCAAGCTTATATTGATGATATATGCATTCATTCTTCTAATATGACTTCTCACTTACTTACACTCAAACAAGTCTTCAACCAAATCTTTCTTTTTGGACTTACTATCAAACCTTCCAAGGTTGAAATAGGCTATAAACAAATAGACTTCCTTGGTCATAGAATTTCTGAAGGCAAACTGTTGACAGATGATAAAATTGTTTCGAAAATTCTCAATCTAGAAGTTCCTACCACAAAGAAACAAATTAGAAGTTTATTAGGTCTTATAAACTATTATTCTAAGTTCATACCAAATTGGGCAGAACTTACATCAGTTTTTTCTAATATGTTGACAAAAGATCATCCATCAAAAGTTTGTAAAAGTACCAGCTTAGAGGATGCAATATGCAGATTGAAACGCATTTTTTCTAATCCACCAGTCTTACGATTACCAAACATAGATTTACCCTTTATTTTGACCACAGATTCGAGTGCTATCGCAATTGGAGGATGCTTAATGCAAGAAGTGGATGGAGTGAGACACCCAATTCTCTACGTAAGCCGTAAGCTGAAGAAAGCAGAGATTCGTTACTCTACAGTGGAATTGGAGGCATTAAGTCTATTATTTTGTATGCTCAGATTATCTAAGTTCCTCTTGGGTGCCCACTTTGTTGTACTCACCGACAATTCGCCATTGTTGGTACTTAAGCAAGGTGTTCCCAAAAACCATCGTTTGCAAAGATGGTGTCTTCTTCTCCAAGATTTCGACTTCGAAATCCGCCATATCAGAGGCACTGATAACATTATAGCTGATATTTTATCGCGGCAGACGAATGCGCCAGCAGAATAACATTTGGCACATTGACCATTCGCCATACCAGAAATTGTGATATTTTATTCCGTGGCATAGAACAGTGTAACTTTACACCTGCTAGAGAACTTCCATTTAAAAGTAATAACACCCCAGTGAATAGGTTACGTATAACACCCACGAACGTGAAACTTTGAGAACTATACTACCAATTACCAAAGCTCTAGGACCAATCCGAGCGAGAGACATTATCTGTGAAATGATTTCATCCAGTGAACTGACATTGATCATGAAAACATGAAGAACACTTTATACTCGACATTGAGAACATTCCATACTTGCTGTTGCTAAGAAACTTTGCAAACAGCCGAAACAGAACTACGTCGACGACAACACTCAAGAGACAGCCATACTAACTATTAACATTCATGGCACGACACGCTAACAACAGGAGGACAACGCGCACATCATCGTTGGATTTAGTTACTTAGTTAATTAATTAATTTAGTATTGAATATGTATTATATTATTATGTATATAAAATATGTTAACCTGTAATTTGTACATTTTCTATCATAATATTACAGGTATTTCCATTCATAGGTTAAATAACCTTCCTATGAAATTTTCTCTATGTAAATTATAAACCATTTTTGAGTCATCGTACAAAAAGTACGTATTATCTTAAAGGGAACATATCGCCTATTCCGTTTTTTCTAAGGGCAATAACACTTACCTCAACTTTACTTATATATTTTAACCAAATACTATTGTGAATGAAAGATGTGTGAATGACAGTGTGAATGAATTAAATGAGAGAGCGATATACTGAGCGGACAAATTGTACGCAAAACGTATTTATTTTAATTTGTCTGCGTCTTTCATGTAAATTGTATTACTTGTCTAAATTGTTGATACATGTTTAGTAGTTAGTTTAATACTCTTAATTTAGGATTTAGGATACTACATCTAAGCACCACTGCTTGGAATGCCTGATCATGCATTACACACATTGAGGTAATTCATGATTAAGGATATCCCAACTCGTGACGCTTGGAAATAAGCCACACATTCAACACACACTTACACAAAACTCAAAACTGAACACTATCAATTAAAATGCAGTCACTTTATTAGAAGCAGCAACTTATTAGTCAACACACTAACAAGCCAACAGGGACACATGTAGTTAGATGGGATAAAATAACAACGTAACTACATATTTAGCATTATACAACATACGAGAGTAAAAGTGTATTGAAATGCACACACAGAACAAGATTTGAAGGTGTACTTAATTAGCCAAGACTTTTGTCTTGTTAATCCTCTCTAATACAGAGGTTAATTATCTTGGTATCAGTAGGATACTTTGAGAAGGACGGGTTGTAGAAACAACTAGTAAACGTCACGTAACTTCGGTCAGATAAGCATTTTTAAGGACACAGGAGAGAGAGAGAGATCTCTTCACCAAATCAGAGAAGTGGTGTATGGGAGAATACATGAGTGTTGATGCCAGTATGTAGGTTACCAAGTTACTGTCCACCAAACTACAAACACCGACTTTATGTGATTCTGTGACAGAATTAGTTCAGAACTAATTACCTTATAACAACCCATCAAATCGGGGGAAGAGGGGGACTCCTGTCACAGCCTCACATTATATGATAACCAACATAAGTTAGTAGACAGTAGCCAAGGGCTACAACTCCCGCCCAAGGGAAAGAAGTAAGACCCTCGAAGGCCAGAGTAATCCAGAACCTTCTCGAAGGACTGGTCAGTGAGTCCACTGTCCCGTGGACACTGATGTGGCCCGCCTATTGCGGGGTCCACGAGGAACTCGAACAGAGTTACCACCCGTGTCGGATTGCGACACGTGTGAATCGGCAGAGACAGACGGGACATCGAAGAGGCAACAGGGCCTGCCTTAGAGGGACTCAATAGTTTAGACCCATGTGTATTTGGGTTCATAGACATATGCTAGATAGATGCAAATTTATTAAACTTGTTCAAAAATCAATTTGATATCATTGTTGCCTCTTCGATGTCCCGTCTGTCTCTGCCGATTCACACGTGTCGCAATCCGACACGGGTGGTAACTCTGTTCGAGTTCCTCGTGGACCCCGCAATAGGCGGGCCACATCAGTGTCCACGGGACAGTGGACTCACTGACCAGTCCTTCGAGAAGGTTCTGGATTACTCTGGCCTTCGAGGGTCTTACTTCTTTCCCTTGGGCGGGAGTTGTAGCCCTTGGCTACTGTCTACTAACTTATGTTGGTTTATCATATAATGTGAGGCTGTGACACTCACCCTCTCACATGCACATTCACACACACACCAGGACCCGTGCACACTTTGGGCACATTAAACAAACCTGGGGAAGTTAAAATCCTAAACACAAGGCTAAACAGGTCATAACCCAGAAAAGATTTTAAACTAGAAAACATTCACAAAAAGAATATATTCTAAAATACACTAAGATTCTCTCCAGCATCACGGAGTTCGTGCACAGTTCTGAGAATCTATTGTAGTTGGTGGGAGGAGACTGATGACTTATGGAAGTATCGGTGTGATATGATGGAAGGTGATCCTTTACAAACCAACCAACCAATCCCAACAACAATTAGTAACTGTTTGGGTTGTAAGGTTATATCTATGTCCGCTGTACAGGCTTGACTAGAAAAATTAGAGCGTGAGATAAACAGTGAATTAGTGTCTGCTTAACAAGGTTGACTAGACAAATTAGAAATTATGCCTAAAATAAACAGGGAATATGTATGACAGCTGTACAGGGTTGACTAGACAAATTAGAAATTATGCCTAAAATAAACAGGGAATATGTATGACTGCTGTACAGGGTTGACTAGACAAATTAGAAACTGGTGCTAAAATCCACAGGGAATGTGAATGACCTCTGTGCAGGGCTGACTATTCACTAACCAAAAGAACAGCACATACGCTTGACCTTCTCTGCTTGTCACATATTCATACTGACCTCCTCTGCATGTGACACATTTACACATTTGACATTCTCTGCTTGTGACACATTCACAAACTTGACCATCACTGCTTGTGACACATTCACACATAATTGACCTCTGCTTGTAACATATTCACACTTGACCTTCTCTGCTTGTTATACATCACATAATTGTCCTCCCCTGCCTGTGACATATTCACACACTGTCCTCCCCTGCCTGTGACATATTCACACTGTCCTCCCCTGTCTGTGACATATTCACACACTGTCCTCCTCTGCCTGTGACATATTCACACACTGTCCTCCCTGCCTGTGACATATTCACACACTGTCCTCCTCTGCCTGTGACATATTCACACACTGTCCTCCCCTGTCTGTGACATATTCACACACTGTCCTCCTCTGCCTGTGACATATTCACACACTGTCCTTCCCTGTCTGTGACTGAATGAACAAGTGAACTGACATTTTACATGATCTCATTGTTCTGTTCTATTGGCGTTGGAACTCTTCGCTTGCTTCTGAGGATGGGGACGGATCGCATATGGGAATGCCCCGAATGCTGTGATGTCGGTTCCTAAATCAATTAATCAATCAATCATTGTTCTGTATTAACATGAATAAAATAACAATTTGTAGGTCAGCATGGCTGAATGGATAAGAAGGCGTGTTCTTAAACATTCGATGTGCTGATGCCAAGGTAAGGGGTTCAACCCCTACACCGAACAGTTGGGCTAAAATGTTGACCTATCATCCTTGACTTAGGGACGTAAATTACAAGCAGCTCTGAAGTCGGAGTGGGTTTGCCTGATGGTGAGGGACATTGGTAATAAGGAAAGCTAATCCACATAAAAAATTCAGTCCTGCAGTACTAGAAGTAATGTGTATGAACTACACTCGAGTTCAACGCGTGTTAGTGCAAAAAAAACAAACAACAACAACAACACACACTGATAATTTCTTTCTGATTCAGTACATTTATTTTCAAGAAATGAATAGAAATTAGCTGTTAGGCAACTTGCAGTCATTCATTTGTACACAATTCATATCGATGTGAGTAAACAGCTCTTTTGCCTTTCTGTATATATTATTTTTACCTCAACAGAACATATACAAGCTTACATTCCAGAAATGTGTGCCAGCGGGCTCAGTGTTCAAGGATTCGAACCCACATGAAAGGGGATTTTTTAAATGTACTTGGGCTCCCACGACAACTCAGCTTGAAATGGGTAGCCAGGGAAGGTTAACCCGGTCAAGAAATGCCAGCAGAAGTCGGATGTGTCGGACCTAACGGCGCAGGAACGCAAGCAGCTCTGCTGTAAACAGGCACAACGCAATCACGTCCAAAAAGAAACAAAACAACTCTGAATGAACGCAGAATAAGAAATGGGCACCAGGAACTGTCTTGGAAAGTGAAGGTAGCTAGTATGATACTGACCACACATCCACTGAGTGCCGATGATACTGACCACACATCCACTGAGTGCCGATGATACTGACCACATATCCACTGAGTGCCGATGATACTGGCCACACATCCACTGAGTGCTGATGATACTGGCCACACATCCACTGAGTGCTGATGATACTGGCCACACATCCACTGAGTGCTGATGATACTGGCCACACATCCACAGAGTGCTGATGATACTGACCACACATCCACTGAGTGCTGTCTTGGAAAGTGAAGGTAGCTAGTATGATACTGACCACACATCCACTGAGTGCTGATGATACTGACCACACATCCACTGAGTGCTGTCTTGGAAAGTGAAGGTAGCTAGTGTGATACTGGCCACACATCCACCGAGTGCCGATGATACTGGCCACACATCCACAGAGTGCTGATGATACTGGCCACACATCCACTGAGTGCCGATGATACTGGCCACACATCCACAGAGTGCTGATGATACTGACCACACATCCACCGAGTGCCGATGATACTGGCCACACATCCACAGAGTGCTGATGATACTGGCCACACATCCACTGAGTGCTGATGATACTGGCCACACATCCACTGAGTGCCGATGATACTGACCACACATCCACTGAGTGCCGATGATACTGGCCACACATCCACTGAGTGCCGATGATACTGGCCACACATCCACTGAGTGCTGATGATACTGACCACACATCCACTGAGTGGTGATGATACTGACCACACATCCGCTGAGTGGTGATGATACTAACCACACACACACACACACACTGAGTGGTGATGATACTGACCACACATCCACTGAGTGGTGATGATACTGGCCACACACCCACTTAGTGGTGATGATACTGACCACACATTCACTGAGTGGTGATGATGCTGACCACACATCTACTGAGTTGTGATGATACTGACCACACATCCACTGAGTGGTGATGATACTGACGACACATCCACTGAGTGCTGATGATACTGGCCACACACCCACTGAGTGGTGGTGATACTGACCACACATCCACTGAGTGCCGATGATACTGACCACACATCCACTGAGTGGTGATGATACTGGCCACACATCCACTGAGTGCTGATGATACTGGCCACACACCCACTGAGTGGTGATGATACTGGCCACACACTCACTGAGTGCCGATGATACTGGCCACACACCTACTGAGTGGTGATGATACTGGCCACACACCCACTGAGTGCCGATGATACTGGCCACACACCCACTGAGTGGTGATGATACTGGCCACACACCCACTGAGTGCTGATGATACTGGCCACACACCCACTGAGTGGTGATGATACTGGCCACACATCCACTGAGTGCTGATGATACTGGCCACACACCCACTGAGTGTTGATGATACTGGCCACACACCCACTGAGTGCCGATGATACTGACCACACACCCACTGAGTGGTGATGATACTGGCCACACACCCACTGAGTGCCGATGATACTGGCCACACACCCACTGAGTGGTGATGATACTGGCCACACATCCACTGAGTGCTGATGATACTGGCCACACATCTACTGAGTGCTGATGATACTGGCCACACACCCACTTAGTGCTGATGATACTGGCCACACACCCACTGAGTGCTGATGATATTGGCCACACATCCACTGAGTGCTGTCTTGGAAAGTGAAGGTAGCTGGTGTGATACTGACCTTACACCCACTGAGTGCTGATGATACTAGCCACACATCCACAGAGTGCTGATGATACTGGCCACACATCTACTGAGTGATGATGATACTGGCCACACACCCACTTAGTGCTGATGATACTGGCCACACACCCACTGAGTGCTGATGATATTGGCCACACATCCACTGAGTGCTGTCTTGGAAAGTGAAGGTAGCTGGTGTGATACTGGCCACACATCCACTGAGTGCTGATGATACTGCCCACACATCCACTGAGTGGTGATAATACTGACCACACATCCACTGAGTGCTGATGATACTGGCCACACATCCACTGAGTACTGTCTTGGAAAGTGAAGGTAGCTGGTGTGATACTGACCACACATACTCTGAGTGCCGATGATACTGACCACACATCCACTGAGTGGTGGTGATACTGACCACACATCCACTGAGTGGTGATGATACTGATCACACATCCACTGAGGCCCATGCACCCTTTCACCATATGTCAGAATGTCATTCCCCTCTTTCCAGCAAATGAAAGAATAATAATTCCCCCCTTTCC
Source organism: Cepaea nemoralis (assembly GCA_014155875.1). Taxonomy (NCBI): domain Eukaryota; kingdom Metazoa; phylum Mollusca; class Gastropoda; order Stylommatophora; family Helicidae; genus Cepaea; species Cepaea nemoralis. Next base: position 469,549 of record JACEFZ010027456.1, read on the forward strand.
AAAATGTCAGCCTCAAAAGGTGCATTTATTATATTCACAATATTTTATTAACACACTAAATTAATCATATTACAATAAACTCACAGTTAAAACGTCATTTAATACACGACACCAGAATGCCAGAAAATTGTGCTTCATCAAAGAAAACGCTCAGTAGAAAACCAGGATATTGTGTCTGAAGCCACTTTGAGTTTGTCAATCTGAGGTCTTAATTCCCCCTTGGAAACCCTAAAATTCCCCCCTGGGATTTCCCCCCCCCCCACTGGTTGAGAACCACTGTTCTTGCAGTTCTAGCTAAACAGCTTCGACACAAAATAGTATAAGGTTAGAAAGCATACGCAAAATAAGGCTGAAGATGCACATTTACGTCAAGATCTTAAAAATGTACCTGGGCTCTGAGACCGGGTCAGACTGAAATGGGAACCAGGAAATGTTGTGAGAAGTAAAGGCGGCCGGCTTGATATTTATATCATCCATCGAATGCCATCTGGTCTATAAATATGGGGATAGCACCATGTACCCAATACAGCTCAAGTTTGGGGAAGTGTCCATGACTTGATAACAGACATGAACAAAGAAGATATTTTACAGTAATACAAAAGCAAAGGCTTTCATGGCTTCATCACATTCTGAGACATGAACAAACAAACAAGCATAAAGCAGGACCCTGTTACAGAACATGAGGCGCAGTGAGTACATGGTGTGCTAGCCAAATATTTCTATACTAGAAGACACAATACTGGGTAAGAGAGGGAGAGACAGCAACAACAACAACAAAAATAACCAAGTATGCAGAGATCAATAAATGCAGATAGACATGGCATTAGACCGACACATGACAGCTTTACAACAGAATGCATAGAAAACATCAAGACCAGCACACAGGCTGAAATAATAAAAGGTGTCCATCACATGAAACAAACAAAACAACATGAGTACTGGACAGAGTATTACACATCTGAGCCGAGTCCAGAACCGACTGAGAGTACTCGGGTCATTCCCACACATGCTCCATCTACTGAGAGCACTCAGGTCATTCCCACACATGCTCCATCTACTGAGAGCACTCAGGTCATTCCCACACATGCTCCATCTACTGAGAGTACTCAGCTCATTCCCACACATGCTCCATCTACCGAGAGTACTAGGGTCATATGACATGGAAGAACTGGCCAGAGAATTCAACACCAGTATCCAGAGGGGTCAGGTCAAATAAGAATGGCTACACAGCTACTTGCTGCCGCTGCCAAAACCGAACAAAGACCATTTCAAGATAAGCGGCTACAGAATCATTACGATGCAGAATGCTGTTGGCAAGCTACTGGAGAAAATTGTAGCACACAGAATTGCTTGGGACTTGGAACAGCTCGGCTGCTTCCCGCCCACACTTGGAGGATACAGACGCAACAAAGAGTCATGGCTGAATGCGGCGGTCTTTGCTCAAGATGTTTACGAAGGATTTCAGGTCAGAGAAGAGACATGTGCGGCCGCCATAGACTTAGAGGACGCATATAACAGAGTATCTTTCGAGCACTTCATGCAAACCCTCCTCAGACTGAAAGTGCACCCTCACCTTGTACGATGGATAGCTGCAGTTCTGCTCCAAAGGAAGGTGGTGCTAAGATGCGGGAGTTGGTCTTCTGAGCCGATAACGATATGTCCAGGATTGCCGCAGGGTTCACCACTGTCACCAGTACTATTCAACGTGTATACAGTGCCGATCACTGAACAACAGTTGGACGGGAGGGGTAGGACTCTGTCATTCATTGACGACATCCTCGTGTATCGACAGGGTCGAGATAGACAGGCGGTTGCCAATGATATGCAGGACGAACTAGATCGAATTTCCTCATGGTGTGCTGATGCCGTTGCCCTTGCCAACCCTGCAAAGGCATCGGTTACATGGTTCTCACTAAACAACCATATTGTGAAAACAGACCTGCCGGCAGTAAGAATGGATGGGAGCATTTTGAGTAGAACCCAGTCAATGACATATCTTGGCGTGAGGCTTGATCGTAGCCTGTCCTTCAGAGATCATGTCGATTATGTCATAACGAAGGCTCGAAAAGGCTTGTCAGCAATGAGAGTCATGGCGACTGCCAATATCGAGCAAAGACTGCTAATACTTCTGTTCCAAGGACTTGTGCTTTCACGCATCGAGTATGCCCTGGCCATCCTCACTGTCTACACAGATTGGAAGACTTGAAAAGGTACAAAACGAAGCCATGCGCATCATTTTGGGCTGCACGAGAGACACCAGCTGTGTAGCAATGAGATACCTCCTTGACTTCCCGACAATGGAACACAAGATCAAGATCTGGAGAGCTCGTACATACTTAAAAATAAGTGCAGATGAGCAGCACCCTCTACATGACGCTATATTCAGAGAAAAGGGTGACAGGCTAAAGAGGGGCAAATCATGGATGGGTCGGGCGGAAGATGTCGTCAGACAGGTCTGCAGTCTTACCAGTATCAACCCCGGCAAGGAATGGGTGCCGGTGCCTCGAGCTTTTAAGTGCACTTTCTCCTGCATTATCACACTCGACAGACGGTGCAGAGAGGAGAACCCTGCCGCTGTCAATGCAGAGGTTAACGCGCTCATCTATGAACACTCAGATATCCCCGAAGTGCTCATCTATACAGATGGATCTGTTGTAAAGCAGCAGAGAAGTGCGTGGGCATTTACAGCCCGTTCAGCGGGCCGAACCGTTCAAGAATCCAGTGGTGCCCACTCTATGACCACGAGCAGCATGACGATGGAGGTGATGGCAGTTATACAGGCCTTCATATGGCTGGAATCACAGCATTATACCAACGTGTGTGCACTAAGGGATTCAATGAGCATGATTCAGAAGGTTGAAGCTGGATCTGTACGTAGATAGTGGACTGAATCGCTGCGGAAGTCTGTTGTCCGTAAAGTCACCTTCATCTTCGTCCCTGGACATGCGGGAGTCGAGGGAAATGAACGAGCTGACAAACTGGCTGGCTCTGCACCCCCTATAGATGGCCAGCCCATGGATCGTGCCGATGTTATTAACGTCCTTAAAGATGTGGCGAGAACAGAGGACTTTGACGTCAGTGATTCCACATCGATGTCCAGGATGAAAGACCTGGGAGTAAGAATCGGCACAGCCAGACGCGAGAGGTACATCGGGAAAACAAAGCGCCTCGTCAACCAACACAGAACTGGCACTATTAGCCAACGGACGCTGATGCATATGCTGGGGGGAGGATCTGAGCACCTATGGACATGTCCGGAGTGCAATGAAGATACCCCAACTGATAACTGATAACTGATGCTTCATCTACTGAGAGTACTCAGGTCATTCCCACACATGCTCCATCTGCTGAGAGTACTCAGGTCATTCCCACACATGCTCCATCTACTGAGAGCACTCAGGTCATTCCCACACATGCTCCATCTACTGAGAGTACTCAGGTCATTCCCACACATGCTCCATCTACTGAGAGCACTCAGGTCATTCCCACACATGCTCCATCTACTGAGAGTACTCGGGTTATTCCCACACATGCTCCATCTACTGAGAGTACTCGGGTCATTCCCACACATGCTCCATCTACTGAGAGTACTCACGTCATTCCCACACATGCTCCATCTACTGAGAGTACTCAGCTCATTCCCACACATGCTCCAAGCTACTGAGAGTACTCTGGTCATTCCCACACATGCTCCATCTACTGAGAGTACTCAGGCTCATTCCCACACATGCTCCATCTACTGAGAGCACTCAGGTCATTCCCACACATGCTCCATCTACTGAGAGTACTCAGCTCATTCCCACACATGCTCCATCTACTGAGAGTACTCACGTCATTCCCACACATGCTCCATCTACTGAGAGCACTCAGGTCATTCCCACACATGCTCCATCTACTGAGAGTACTCAGGTCATTCCCACACATGCTCCATCTACTGAGAGTACTCAGGTCATTCCCACACATGCTCCATCTACTGAGAGCACTCAGGTCATTCCCACACATGCTCCATCTACTGAGAGTACTCAGGTCATTCCCACACATGCTCCATCTACTGAGAGTACTCAGGTCATTCCCACACATGCTCCATCTACTGAGAGCACTCAGGTCATTCCCACACATGCTCCATCTGCTGAGAGTACTCAGGTCATTCCCACACATGCTCCATCTGCTGAGAGTACTCAGGTCATTCCCACACATGCTCCATCTACTGAGAGTACTCACGTCATTCCCACACATGCTCCATCTACTGAGAGTACTCAGGTCATTCCCACACATGCTCCATCTACTGAGAGTACTCAGGTCATTCCCACACATGCTCCATCTACTGAGAGTACTCAGCTCATTCCCACACATGCTCCATCTACATCAGCCAGAAAAGGCCCCCCAAATACAAATGGCACCAGTTGCAATCTGATTCTTTGCCTAGCCTTTCCATGGAATGGTGTCTACCTGCCAGATCCTTTGGTCACTTCCTGCCGCATCAAATTCTCCAGACCATTTTTTATGGTCTTATCATGCAACAATACCCCAACACAAATCTGTTTTGTTTAAAGAAACTCAAAAATGAAGAATCTTCTGGAAACAAAAGAAACTGCTATTTAATATTACCTACATAATTTTGCCTTAGCAAAGTTGAGACATGAAGAAGAGATTATGTTATTAGTCACATTGCAAAAGAGATAGTATACAGATATATGTATAAATAATATAGAACCAATACAAACCAGTACCGTACAATGCATCATAACAAGTTAGGTTATTGAGTCTAAAGACTAGCATGAGGATTTTGAACATGTCGCTTTTCCAATTCAGATTTTCCAGGAAAGTTAACCTGGTCAACAAATGCCGAAAGAAGTCGGACATGTTGGCCAAAAGGTGCAAATATCACAGCTATGCTGTAAACAGACACAATGCAATTACGTCCAAAACAAACATTTCAGACGAACGCAGAAGAAGACAATTCAGATGTAGGACCCATCCCTTGACATCCACAATATTACAACAATTCAGATATACGACCCATCCTTGACTTCCACAATATTACAACTATTCAGATGTATGACCCATCCCTTGACTTCCACAATATTACAACAATTCAGATGTATGACCCATCCCTTGACTTCCACAATATTACAACAATTCAGATGTATGACCCATCCCCTTGACTTCCACAATATTACAACAATTCAGATGTACAACCCATCCTTGACTTCCACAATATTACAACAATTCAGATGTATGACCCATCCCTTGACTTCCACAATATTACAACAATTCAGATGTATGACCCATCCCGTTGACTTCCACAATATTACAACAATTCAGATGTATGACCCATCCCTTGACTTCCACAATATTACAATTCAGATGTACGACCCATCCCCTTGACTTCACAATATTACAACAATTTAGATGTATGACCCATCCCTAGAATTCCACAATATTACAATTCAGATGTACGACCCATCCCCTTGACTTCACAATATTACAACAATTTAGATGTATGACCCATCCCTAGAATTCCACAATATTACAATTCAGATGTACGACCCATCCCCTTGACTTCACAATATTACAACAATTAAGATGTACGACCCATCCCCTTGACTTCCACAATATTACAACAATTCAGATGTATGACCCATCCATTGACTTCCACAATATTACAACAATTCAGATGTACGACCCATCCCTTGACTTCCACAATATTACAACAATTCAGATGTACGACCCATCCTTGACTTCCACAATATTACAACAATTCAGATGTACGACCCATCCCTTGACTTCCACAATATTACAACAATTCAGATGTACGACCCATCCCTTGACTTCCACAATATTACAACAATTCAGATGTACGACCCATCCCTTGACTTCCACAATATTACAACAATTCAGATGTACGACCCATCCCCTTGACTTCCACAATATTACAACAATTCAGATGTACGACCCATCCTTGACTTCCACAATATTACAACAATTCAGATGTACGACCCATCCCCTTGACTTCCACAATATTACAACAATTCAGATGTACGACCCATCCTTGACTTCCACAATATTACAATTCAGATGTACGACCCATTCCTTGACTTCCACAATATTACAACAATTTAGATGTATGACCCATCCCTAGAATTCCACAATATTACAACAATACAGATGTACGACCCATCCCTTGACTTCCACAATATTACAACAATTCAGATGTACAACCCATCCTTGACTTCCACAATATTACAACAATTCAGATGTATGACCCATCCCTTGATTTCCACAATATTTACAATTCAGATGTACGACCCATCCCCTTGACTTCACAATATTACAACAATGTAGATGTATGACCCATCCCTAGAATTGCACAATATTACAACAATACAGATGTACGACCCATCCCTTGACTTCCACAATATTACAACAATTTAGATGTATGACCCATCCCTAGAATTCCACAATATTACAACAATACAGATGTACGACCCATCCCTTGACTTCCACAATATTACAACAATTCAGATGTACGACCCATCCGTGACTTCCACAATATTACAACAATTACAGATGTACAACCCATCCTTGACTTCAACAATATTACAACAATGTGGATGTCCTTTGCAGGATGTTGTGATCAAGTCCAACCCTAGGATGATATTCTAGACAACATTATGTTCAGTAGTTTGCCATTGCTTTCTGAGCAGGAAGTAAATGTTGAAGTCAAAGATACGCACCGGTGTAGGGAACGATTGCACTACCCCACCATAATGCACCGGTGTAGGGAATGATTCCACTACCCCACCATAATGCACCGGTGTAGGGAATGATTGCACTACCCACCATAACACGCCGGTGTAGGGAACGATTCCACTACCCTACCATAACACACCAGTGTAGGGAATAAGTGCACTACCCCACCATAACACACCGGTGTAGGGAACGATTCCACTACCCTACCATAACACACCGGTGTAGGGAACGATTCCACTACCCTACCATAACACACAGGTGTAGGGAACGATTGCACTACCCCACCATAATGCACCGGTGTAGGGAATGATTGCACTACCCCACCATAACACGCCGGTGTAGGGAACGATTCCACTACCCTACCATAACACACCAGTGTAGGGAATAAGTGCACTACCCCACCATAACACACCAGTGTAGGGAACGATTCCACTACCCTGCCATAACACACCGGTGTAGGGAACGATTCCACTACCCTACCATAACGCACCGGTGTAGGGAACGATTCCACTACCCTACCATAACACACCAGTGTAGGGAACGAGTGCACTACCTTACCATAACACACCGGTGTAGGGAACAATTCCACTACCCTACCATAACACACCGGTGTAGGGAATGAGTGCACTACCCTACCATAATACACTGGTGTAGGGAACGATTCCACTACCCTACCATAACACACCAGTGTAGGGAACGAGTGCACTACCCTACCATAACACACCAGTGTAGGGAATAAGTGCACTATCCTACCATAGTACACCGGTGTAGGGAATGAGTGCACTACCCTACCATAACACACCGGTGTAGGGAATGAGTGCACTACCCTACCATAATACACCGGTGTAGTGAACAATTCCACTACCCTACCATAATACACCGGCGTAGGGAACGATTCCACTACCCTACCATAACACACCAGTGTAGGGAACGAGTGCACTACCCTACCATAACACACCGGTGTAGGGAACAATTCCACTACCCTACCATAACACACCGGTGTAGGGAATGAGTGCACTACCCTACCATAACACACCGGTGTAGGGAACAATTCCACTACCCTACCATAACACACCGGTGTAGGGAACGATTCCACTACCCTACCATAACACACTAGTGTAGGGAACGAGTGCACTACCCTACCATAACACACCGGTGTAGGGAACGATTCCACTACCCTACTATAACGCACCGGTGTAGGGAACGATTCCACTACCCTACCATAACACACCGGTGTAGGGAACGATTCCACTGCCCTACCATAACGCACCGGTGTAGGGAACGATTCCACTACCCTACCATAACGCACCGGTGTAGGGAACGATTCCACTACCCCACCATAACGCACCGGTGTAGGGAACGAGTGCACTACCCTACCATCACGCACCGGTGTAGGGAACGATTCCACTACCCTACCATAACGCACCAGGAGTTCAAACCCAAGGGCATTAACCTCTGCGGCCATTTACAGACTGCCATAACATTTTTCTTTTTCGCATATCCTATTACATGACATCACTATCAACACCAGCATTTTACCACTGTTGTTGATTTCTTGGCAAAGTTATGCTCAGTAGCTTGCCATTGATTTCTGAGCGGCCGGCTCACATATCCCATAAGTAATGGGCGCGGTGAGAACCACTACTGAGTCTCGCGCAGCTGCGTTTGCTCACGTGGATAAATGGGATTACGGAGAAAGTCGCTAACCCCTAGGCCAGGCATATTACTTTGTATAATATATTATCTTGGCATTTTCAATGATAGAGCCACTGTGGCCATATATACAATGCACAGCTGTTGACAATTTGTTTCAGCTAATGCAGCTGGCCAGTTCTAACTTTATAAACATGTATTTATCAAGATAATATCTACAACATGAAAAGACATGTCCATGTCTCACCACACGCTAAGAATTAGGTAACTAAAATAATATACACTATATAAAAACAAACTGAATTATTCACAGTAGAGGCATGCCACTGTAGTCGCCAATGGCACTTGGCAGTATTGAACCGTTGTAGGCAAAATGCACAAACTACAATGCGATAGCAGCACCATGAGTGAGCAATACTACCAGACCCTAGTTATAATACACACAAATATCACAACAATGCAGAACATAAACTATCATCTGGTGAAGATCCTTCGGCTTCACCGCTGGCTGTGTTGGAAGACTCTGCCATCTGTTTCAACTGTACTTCTCTTGCTGACAGCAACTGTGACAACTGCTTTCTTTGTGTTGCCAGCATTTTCACATTGTGCTTATGCTTCTTGCTATTCAGGTGGTCTGCAGACAAGACAAAAATACCCGCATAAGACACTAGCACTTTTAAACAGGGTAAACACAATAGTTTACTGTAACACATGGTATATTACATGTGTTTTTAGCAGGTAACAAGGGTAACCACAATATTTTACTGTAACAAATGTTATGTGTTTGTAGCAGGTAATAAGGTAGCCACAATATTTTACTATAATAAACATTAGGTGTTTGAGCAGGTAACAAAGGCAACCATCAATAAATGCAGACAGACATGGCATTAGACCAACACATGACAGCTTTACAATGAAATGCATAGAAAGCATCAAGACCAGCACACAGGCTGAAATAATAAAAAGTGTCCATCACATGAAACAAACAAAACAACAACAGGAGTACTGGACAGAGTATTACACATCTGAGCTGAGTCCAGAACCGACTGAGAAATTTAATTGTTAATTTGTTTGTACAACTTTATTGTTGAAATTTTATTTTTTCATCCAACCATAGTGACTTATTACATAAGATACATTTAATTTTCTGAAAATACAGCTGTTGTTTGCATAGGGGACAGGTGAATATCTCTAGTAGGTTGGGATGTAAAATGACAACGTGAGATATTTTTTTCCCGTTTGGTTAACTAATTTTCCTACTTTTTATAAGTTTGGCTGAAATTTGGCTAAAATTTTTCTTATTTTGTTAACAAAATGTCCTACTTTTCATAAGTTTTGCATGAAATATTTCTTCACTTGTCCAAACATTTTCACATTTGGTTAACAAAGTTTCCTACTTTTTTATGAGTTTGTTTGAAATTTGGTAAAACTTTTCACATCTGGACAACAAAATTTCCTACTTTTCACAAGTTTGGGTGAGATATTTATAAGTTTGGTTGAACTTTGACCACAGTTTTTCACATTTGGTCAACAAAATTTCCTACATTTTTATGGATTTGGTTTAAATTTGGCCAAACTTTTCATCTTTTGGTTAAAAAGGTTTCCTAATTTTTATGAATTTTGTTTGAAATTTGGCCAATCTTTTCACATTTGGTTACCAAAGTTTCCTACTTTTTATGAGGTTGTTTGAAATTTGGCCAAACTTTTCACATTTGGTTAACAAAGTTTCCTACTTTTCATAAGTTTTGGGTGAAATTTGGACAAACTTTTCACATCTGGACAACAAAATTTCCTACTTTTCACAAGTTTGGGTGAGATATTTATAAGTTTGGTTGAACTTTGACCACAGTTTTTCACATTTGGTCAACAAAATTTCCTACATTTTTATGGATTTGGTTTAAATTTGGCCAAACTTTTCATCTTTTGGTTAAAACGGTTTCCTAATTTTTATGAATTTTGTTTGAAATTTGGCCAATCTTTTCACATTTGGTTACCAAAGTTTCCTACTTTTTATGAGGTTGTTTGAAATTTGGCCAAACTTTTCACATTTGGTTAACAAAGTTTCCTACTTTTCATAAGTTTTGGGTGAAATTTGGACAAACTTTTCACATCTGGACAACAAAATTTCCCACTTTTCATAAGTTTGGGTGAGATTTTTATAAGTTTGGTTTGAAATGTAGCCAAACTTTTTCACTTTGATTAATAAATTTTCCTACTTTTCATAAGTTTGGGTGAGCGTTTTTATAAGTCTGCTTGAAATGTAGCCACACTTTTTCCCCTTTAACAACAAATTTTTATTACTTGACCAAGATTTTTGCCCTTCATTCTCTCATCACATGACAACTATATACACCGTAAACACTAAGAAATTCAACAACCAAGACGTAATTATAATATATGCTTGTTTATTTTACAGTATTTCAGTACATTTTACAGTGTTTCAGTACATTTTTCAAGAATAAAAATGCATAATGTCATTATACGAAATGAATGATGTGATATGAGGTGGTATACATAGTATCATCACATCATTTTATTTTCACATACAGAGCTATACACATTGTATGTTGTTTCTGGCTTTCTTCACACCATTGCCTGAGTAGGCTGATTTTTTCGGTTGGTAGCCTGGTATGTACATGTCACTTAGCATGTAGTCATAAAACTGGTCTCCTGCTTGGTGGACTGATATCTGAGTCTTGTAGATAACCGAGGGATCAATCATCTGAGTTTCGGGTACATCAGGTCTTCGGCCAGTCTGGGATGTCGATGTAACGCCACGTATTTCACCATTATTCTATGTCTGATCTCTTCCGAACTCGAAAATGTAACGTCAGCACTGAAGTCCCAGTAGTGAATGTGACCTTTGTGCCCGTATCAGTGGTTAGAAGTATTTCCACCGTGTCGAAGGAGTAACGACTCAGCGGTATGTTGTGAGGTTTGTCGTAGGCGCGAAACACTGAGGTCGAGCGGTGATTCATAATAGGAACCGTCCTTAGTAGTGGGACCATGACATCTCCGACTGGTCTCGCCGCAATGAGATCGCAGTATACGTAGGCATTTTGCAGGTCGTTATTCAGGTCTGTCGCCCCTCACCTTCAATTGTATCTAGCATCTCTTGCAACTTCTCACTAAATGTAATAGTGGCCCCGGGTTCTAGTATATTCACGATGACTTTCTTTGATGCATTGTCGAAGTGGAATAGAACACAGAACTGCTCGTCCACCTTCCGATCTTTCATTAGTCGATTCAGTGCAGCTATAAACGCCTCTGGTGAACTGTACACGCCTTTCTTATCACTCTACCGTTTGGTGGGATGTATCTTAGCCATACTTCATTCTCTAGCACATTGCAGTAGTAGTTGGGGAATTGAATTTCGGCCAGACCCACTTCGAAATGTTGACTCACCTCAATAGTCTGCGGTAACTTGACGAAATAGTGACCTGGTGTGTTCTTGGGAAACATGTTCGGCGAAGCATTACTCGGTAATGTCACGTAGAAGCTCATATTTTAGGGCTTTGGTAGCATGTAACCCAAACAGCTGCTTAGAAGAGCGATCCACAACTTGCTCTCGACCGCGTCGACGTTGTCTCGAGACAGATTAAATAGTGATACGCCAATGACTGTATATAACGACCATTGACAGAAGAAGACAATCTCTAGTCGCGGCACTCGCCGACCACACATGCACCAGAACGAATTTCTTTCCCCCTCTGGGCTATTTTGTGGGTTAATTTCCACGTTGGTTTCTTCCATTACCGCTGTTTTTGACCTACTGGGTCATTACACGCGTGTCTCGGTTGTATCATTAGTTGCTATTGGCAAATGCAAAAATCAGTGCTCGAGGCGCTCGTTGTGGGACATTGTCGGTACTAAGGACACTACTTTCTGAACTTAGCAGTAGACATAAGGTCACCATACAAGGGTTGTCATCCCACTGTCGAGTACCCAGACACGCCAGCGCTGTTCGATTGGTTACGGAAGGAGTGCAATAAGATAAGTCTGATCCACCCGTTATTTACCACCAAAAGAAATGAATGACGAAGTCAGCCATAAAGCCACAGTACTTGCTCAAGGTGACTACCGTGTTATGGACAGAACAGGAAAAGTCATTATTCTGCATCTCAGAATAGGCCACGTGTATACAAACATTCAGGCTTGATGAATCAGTCATGTGCATGTGTTGGTTGGTGTCGCAGCCAGCCGAGCACATACTCCAGTTATATGCGATTAGCACCATATATCTCTTTATTATACTAGTATTTTGATCGGTTTTAGCCACGTGGTTGTACACTTACACATGTGATCGAGTGCGACGCCATCTTTACCGGTTTTAGTCATGTGTTTCGATTGTATACCTTAGAAATATGACCGGAATCATCGCCATATTTGAACGGCTGTGAGCATTACCCAAGTGTCTCGACTGTATCGTTATGCTGTCAGTACACTCTGAGTCATAGTCCAGTTTTCCCCCAAGACATGTCTGAACACGTTCACTCATACATAGCCCCGTGATGAATCACCCAGTTGGCCACCCTCAGATGATGATGATGATGATGATGATGATGATGATTTTTGTTGTTGGTGGTTGGTGATTACGGTGATGGTAATCCTGATGACAGACACTGCAGAAGATCATGGTTGCCGGTCGTTCTAGAAAGACAACGGCAACCTTGCCCAAAAAGCATGAATGCTGGGGCTGACTGCGACGTCCTGTAAATGCAATGCAATTACAACTTGACTGCAGTATGTAATAGACAGACACAACTATAGTACGAGGCATAGCTTTGGTTATAGGGAAATGTGGGTTGGTGTGCAATGAGAAGATTATAATATTCAACATTGCACGGCTGAGCACTCTGTTGGGGGTTAGCTAGGGGAATTGTCATGCGGTGACGAAGGGGTAGTGGACAGTTAGTTACGACGATTCCATCAGAGAGAGAGGTCATAAGAAATGTTTGGATGCCAGCTGGAATGTGAGATGACCTCTGTTATTATTTCATTATGAACGATTATACTGAGGATTTGTCAGTCCTACATAGCATTTGTTATGAGAATTGAACTCTCCAATAAACTAACAAGTCAAAAAGGCCGCTGGAGTCGTCTGGTGTTATGTTTGGCCTGAATGTCATTGCCTCCTGCTCTGTTAAACTGCGACGTCCTGTAAATGCAATGCATTACAACTTGACTGCAGTATGTAATAGACAGACACAACTATAGTACGAGGCATAGCTTTGGTTGTGGCCAAATCATGGTGGCACACGAACATCCAAACAATGTTCGGGTTGACTGCGATGTCCTGTAATTGATAGCGCGCACACACACGCATGTACATACACACACACACACGCGCTCACATGACATGGCTGCCTTTCGTTCAAAATGACAATTGCAAACTTGCCCAGGAAGCCTGAAGCTCCACAGAATGGTGAGGGTGACTGCGATGTCCTGTAATTGATATCACACACACACACACACACACACACACACACACACACACACACACACACACACACACACACACACACACACAACATGACTGTCGTTCGTTCAAAATGACAATTGCAAACTTGCCCCAGGAAGCCTGACACTCCATAGAATACTGAGGTTGACTCCTATGTCCTGTAATTGATAGCGCACACGCGCGGATTCTTGTACGCGCACACAAACACGCACATGAGATGGGTTCCGTTCGTTCAAAAAGACAACATCAATCTTGCCCAGCAAACCCGATACTCCACAGAATACTGGGGCTGACTGTGACGTCCTGTAATTGATAGCACACACGCGCACACGCATGTACACATGATGATGGTGTTGATAGCATTAGCTGATGATGAATGGTCAGGCTTTCAGCTACCTAGGAGTACGATGAGGTTAGGCCATAGACCACATTTGTTCAAAATGCCATGAGAGCGCTTTACACCGGTATAGTTTAATGCGTTGTCGACACATTAAAAATAGACATGCTCGATCTACGCAAGTCGACCTGGCAAATGATGCTGTTTTCGCTTATATGTGTTGTCTACTTGGAGGTATAGACGATTTCACAGCGTATGTTTGGTCGAAGTACATTTATAGGCTTTTGTTTTATTTCAATCAGAAGAATCATCTTTATAACAAATAGCTATACATATTTGTGGTGAAATTTTATTTTAAATGGCTGACTTAACTTTTCCAATCTTCCGCGACTGACCGCTGCGTGGTAATTATTTTAACGATCACCCAGAGCGCCTCAGTGGGCGTGTTTATCTTCACAGCTTATCAGTACCCGCTGGCCGCGGCTATTATATTTCTCGCTGGCCGTGGTGGGCCTTGATTAGTTGTATTTATGTTGTAAAAAGGGGACGTTATTTGTTTAATTTCATTACATGGTTTAATGATTATCTTGGTAAGTTATGCCTTATTCTAAATGAGAATTAGAGTTTTATATTGACATTAATATGATCCGCTAAACATACAAGAAATTTAAACGTTATTATGTTTTTAAGCTTAATTTTTTAAGAATAACTGAGGGAAAGATGCTGGCGCTGGGTAGGACGCACACTGAGAAAACCTGAGGACAATATAACTAGAAAGTTCTTTCAATCTGAACCAGCAGAGCAAACGAAATAGACGAGGACCTAGAATACATAACATATGCGGAGGACATGAAGCGAGCTGCAGGAAATAGCAAAACATAACAAAGATCAAAAGTGCTAAACTAATGCGACCACTAATTCTTTCCATGTTCTTTGTTTCACTGATTGTACACAATTTACAGCTATATGAACTTATAATGGCTACTGGTCTCACATATACCTAACATGATAATATTCAGTCTTCTCATTTCTTTCTTAATGTTATCATAGTTTAGGATGGGCGTGTTTAATTTTCTTTAAATTGTGTGTGGCCCTAGGAGGCAAGTACAAAAATGTTTCCCCACAGAGGGTAATTAGCACTTGTACGAAGCTAACGTGTGTCATTAAAAGTACACTATTAAAAATTAAAAATAAATGTGAAACGTTAGAAGTTGATTTCCGGGAAGGTTAACCCGGTCAACAAATGCCCGCAGAAGTCGGATGTGTCGGCCTAACGGCGCAAGAATGCAGCTCTGCTGTAAACAGGCACAACGCAGTCACATCCGAAAAAAATATCCGGATGAACGAAGAAGAAGAAGAAGAAGAAGAAGTTGATTTAAAAAACAGTCGCTTAAAGGTCGACAGGGTCGACTTCATTGCACCGGGTTTATTCCATATTGCTCGATCTCTATTTTCGCAGCGCGGAAAACGTCGCACAAAGCACGAACTCCGTAGCTCTAGCGACGACCCACAGGAGTGTCCGAAGAGCTTCACTCGTGAACCGAAGGACTCGGCCCGGAATCGAATCCACAACCTTCGGAGCCCGAGTCAACCGGCTTGATCACTTCGCCACAAATGTAAGTAAGTAAAGTTTAAACAAATTTTCTGTAAGCAAACCAGTGGCATTATTCTTCAGATTATAATATCTGACTGCAGTTTAACTGTTTTATTTCTAAAAGAATAATAGAGAGATGTATAAGTTAATTAATGATATTATAGCTAGCTACACCATTTTCTTTTCTTAATTCGTTATATCATTCAAGAAGCCCTGGGCATGAAAACGTGAGGCGAAGAAATTCATCGGCATTGAGAATCTTTCGCATTTACTGAACCCTTGCTGTCTACAAATCCACATTGTTCTTATCCTATTTATATATCCTATATATATTATAATTGATAAATCTATATATCCTATATGGGGGGGGGGCTGAGTGGTCTAGAGGTATGGTGTCCGCCTCGAGTGCTGGAGGTCCCCGGTTCAAGCCCCGGTGAGGACCGGGATCCTTTTCACGTGGACTTCCAGTAATAAAAGTTCCCCTGGTCTCTGGCTAGTGAGATCGGACGCCCGTGTGTATTGTTGCGCACGTAAAACATCCCTTGGCAGTTGGAAATCGAAAAAGAGTAGCCTAACGGCCCTGTCCGGGCAAAATTTCGAGTTAAAAATCTACCCAAAGTATTTCAGGATCCTAGCCGATGCTACGGAGTTCGTGCATTGAGCTGAGTTTCTCCAGAATCAGGTTTGAGTTAGGAGGAAACCGGAGCACTTATGGGTTAAACCTGTGTACCGTGATGTTGATCCAACGACTAAACTAAACTAAACCTCTATATATATATTTTCTCTCTCCACCAGAATGAGTTATGCTACATTCCTCGGAGGTTATAATGCCCTCTAGTCTCACATATACCTAGCATGATAATAATAATAATATTCAGTCTTCTCACTTCTTTCTTAATGTTATCAAAGTTTGGGATCCATCCATCCATCATGTGCCATGCCGGTAAGCGTGGGCGGTCATATTTTGCCATCTCACTCGATCACTAGTGTCGTGGATCAGTTCCGTGTTTCTGTCTCGATGTTTGGGATGGGCGTGTTTAACTTGTTTTAAATTTTGTGTGGCCCTAGGAGGCCATTAAAAAAAAAAAAATTCACTTTATTTCAAACTTTAATATCAACTGTTTTCTTTCCATTAAAAAAAAAAAATTAGAATAGATATTTCAGAGTTATTTAATAATATTATAGCTTAGTATACTATTTCTTCGCTTTTAAATACTAGTAATTTCCCATATAGCAATGTTAGATAATTATGTCCCTTACTCAATGCTTATTTTTATCCTTTACTTTGCAAACAGTTGCATGACGCGATCGGGTGTCACCTGTAGCACATGCTGCTCTCTACCGGACGAAGAGACTCCAATGGAATCCCCATTAACGTCCTTTTCTATTTCGATTTCATTTACAGCACGATTTTCTTGAGAAAATACAGCCATGGTTTCCCTTTACCTCCCGCCAGTTTGTGTATCAATCAATCAATTAGGTACTGTCTCCACAATGAAGGGCTGGCTGCCAGTTATCACCAACACTGTTTCTCGCCTTGATGGTACATTCCGTCAGTGTTCTGCCATCTCGTGATGTTATCTTCCCACTTGTATCTATGTCTAAATCTTGCTCGCTTGCCTTCAACCTTGCCCTCATATTGATTTTATAAGAGTGTTATGTCTTTTAACGTGGCCGAAATATTTCATTTGCCTCTTGTTTATTTCTTTCATCAACTCTAGTTTCATTCCCAGTTTTTCTAGAGCCTCTGTGTTTGATTGTTTCCATGAAATACGACATATTATTCGGTATATCCACATCTCCAGGGCATATATTCGACTTTCTAGTTGCTTGTTCAATGTCCAGGCTTCCGCTTCTCTGATGAAATTTTGAGGGCAGACAACAGATATTTGTTGGTTATGGTCTCAAGTTTCGCGACGGCAGGAAGAGGATCTCCTTCGTGAGACAATGACTGCGGTCACAGAACCAGTACGGTTACTGCCATAGAGGAAAGCACCGGCAAACTACCTCTTTAAAAGTGCCTAGTACATTATGATTCGCCTAAATGGCGAGTCATGACCACCCACACTTTCCGCGCATGGCTCATGATTGATTGATTGATTGATTGATTGATTGATATCACATAGCTACAAGCCCACATTGTTCTTCTTATTTTGCTATAACCATTATAATTGCTACCTCTGGCTGTTTTTTTCTCTCCACCAGAATTGATTATGCTACATTCCTCGGAAGTTATAATGCTCTCTGGTATCAGATACACTTAACATGTTAACATGTAAATATTCAGTCTTCTCATTTCTTTCTTAATGGTATCAAAGTTTGGGATGTGTATGGTTAATTTTCTTTAAATGGTTGTGTGGCCTTAGGAGGCCAGTAAAAAAAATGTTTTCCCCCCTCCCAACAGAGGGAGGATGTAGGGTTATTAATAGAATCGTTACACTTATCGTTAGCTCAGGAAATAGAGGATGCCTTCCAAGAGAAAAAGCACACACTAGCAGTCTGGATAGATTTAGAAAAAGCATTTGATAAAGTATGGAAGGAAGGACTGAAAGTAAAATTGCAAAAATGCATGTTTGTGGAAAAATGTATAGATGGATCAGCCACTACCTTGAGAACAGAACTGCCAGGACAAAAGTACAAGGACAAACAAGCAAAATGATGCTGTTGGAGCAAGGTGTCCCCCAAGGAGGAGTTCTTTCACCAACATTATTCCTAGCATATATAAATGACATCACAGAAAATTTTCCAGCCAGAGTACACACATCCTCCTTTGCAGATGACCTAGCCATATGGACATCTGAAGAATATATTAGTACAGCTAACAGCAGAATACAGCAAGCCTTATTAGCGCTAGAGGACTGGTCAAAATCATGGCTAGTGAAGATAGGTGAGGAGAAAACAACATTCACAGTGTTCTCCCTCTCAAATAAAACTCAGCAACCTAAGCTGGTATTGAATGGAAAAATATTGCGCCATGAAGAAAATCTAAAATATCTAGGAGTCACCTTTGATCGTCGCCTGACATGGAAGACACAGGTTGAGAAAAATCGAACAAGAGCAAGGCAGAGAATGTCAATCATGAAAAAGCTTGCTGGTACAACGTGGGGAGCAGATGAGAAAGTTGTCAAGAAGTTATATACTGGACGGGTGAGGCCAGTACTGGAATATGGCATTGCAGCTTGGGCAACAGCAGCTAAGTCAAACTTTAACAAAATAAGTAGAGTCCAAAACCAAGGAATGCGAATCATAACTGGAAGCCTGAAGACAACGCCTATTAATGAACTAGAAAAGATCACTTGTTTACAACCAATGCAGGACAGAAGAGATAGCAGAGCCCAGCAACAAGCAGAAAAATTTAGAAGATTGACATACCACCCTATATATAACAGGTTTAATGGTTTTGGAAAAGGAAGACTGAAGCGTAGCAATTTTGTAGAAACTGCAAAACGAAAGATTAGGGCAGATCCCATACTTAACATATCAACAGTCAAGCCCATTTACAATGCACACAACTTCCCAGCTTGGAGACAGCAGCAACTGCCTGAGATGATAGGAAACATTCCTGGTATTGAGAAAAAGAACACTCAGAATGAAACCGAAAGAAGAAAAATAACCCTCAATTACATAAAAGAACATTACCCAAGCAGCAATTGGACCCATGCATATACAGATGGATCAGCCAAAGATTAAATTAAAAATGGAGGAGGAGGAATTCTCCTTAATTTAAAAAATGGAGTGATAAAAACACAGTCAGTGGCAACTGGAAAATTTTCAAGTAACTTCAAAGCGGAGGTAGAGCTCTTGATGGAGGAAAATAAAGAGAAGCAAATAGCTATCTTCACAGATGCAAAGTCAGCTGTCTCAATACTGAAGAGCAAAAACAGCACAGAACTAGCTGACCTAATAGCAGCACTCCATGGTCTATGCCAGAAATCCAAAAAAAGTTGTAATACAGTGGATCCCATCACATTGCAGTATACCTGGAAATGAAGAGGCTGACAGACTAGCAAAAGAGGGTGGACGATTACCACAGCCTGACACAGACATAACCTATAATGAGGCAAAAAGGTTTATAAAAAGCACTTATAGAACCAAATGGGAATCAGAGCATCCAGGCCACCAGAAGGATGATGCATATTACAAACTCGACCGAAGAGAACAAGTAGCAATCTTCAGACTCCGCACAGGACATAACAGGCTGAAACACCACGTGTTCAATAAACTAAAGATAGGAGATACCGATGAATGTAATTGTGGAACTGGTAAAATGACAGCTAAACATTTGCTGCAGGAGTGCCCAATATATGCAGAACAGAGAAAGATATTTTGGCACACGCCTGCTTCATTTGAGGACAAGCTCTATGGAGATATCAACAAGCTCAAGTTGACTACAGCTTACTTTAACTACATTCAGGTTGACATCTAAAGGTGCATGAAGATGTATTTAGACTGCCACACTTCATACCACAGGTATGTCGGTTACAAAAGCGTCCCAGAGGCATGAAATGGAATATTGCTTGGATAGCACATCCATTACCTGGAAAGTCCGAATCAAAAGCTCACTGTGTGGGCTTCGTAAAGGGTGGAAAAAGTGTCCTAGTGACACGAAATGGAATATTGCTTGGATAGCAAATCCATTACGTGAAAAGTCCGAATCGAAAGCTCACTGTGTGGGCTTTAAAAAAAAGGTGGAAAAAATGTCCTAGTGGCACGAAATGGAATATTGCTTGGATAGCAAATCCATTATATGGAAAGTCTTAATCGAAAGCTCACTGTGTGGATGTCATCTGCAGACTGCATTCTTCTGGTTTCCGGAGGAACAGCCTATGGTGAACGGAAGGCCCAATATACGGAAGTGAGGCTAAGCAGCCATGTGCAGGACGTGACGATTCCTTGGGTGAGCCCAGTACCAGAGCGCTGTGTGATGGCTCTGCAAGTATGGAAGCCTCCTTGGATGGCGGGGAATGCCCATGGTCTGCCCCTGCCTTCCCTTGAGGGTTGACCAGGATGTCTTTGGCTGTTCTATATGGGTCAGCTAGGATGGGGGAATAACACCACAACAGTGAGATTCAAACGTCCTAAGAAACCCCCGGGAAGGTTAACCCGGTCAAAAAATGCCCGCAGAAGTCGGATGTGTCGGCCTAACGGCGCAAGAACGCAGCTCTGCTGTAAACAGGCACAACGCAGTCACATCCGAAAAAAAAAATCCGGATGAACGCAGAAGAAGAAGAAGAAGAAGAAGAAGAAGAAGAAGAAGAAGAAGAAGAAGAAGAAGAAGAAGAAGAAGAAGAAGAAGAAGAAGAAGAAGAAGAAGAAGAAGAAGAAGAAGAAGAAGAAGAAGAAGAAGAAGAAGAATCCCCATTAACGTCCTTTTCTATTTCGATTTCATTTACAGCACGATTTTCTTGAGAAAATACAGCCATTGTTTCCCTTTACCTCCCGCCAGTTTGTGTATCAATCAGTCAATTAGGTACTATCTCCACAATGAAGGGCTGGCTGCAATTTATCACCAACACTGTTTCTCGCCTTGATTGTACATTCCGTCAGTGTTCTTCCATCTCGTGATGTTATCTTCCCACTTGTATCTATGTCTAAATCTTGCTCGCTTGCCTTCAACCTTGCCCTCATATTGATTTTATAAAAGTGTTATGTCTTTTAACGTGGCCGAAACATTTCACTTGCCTCTTGTTTATTTCTTTCATCAACTCTAGTTTCATTCCCAGTTTTTCTAGAGCCTCTGTATTTGATTGTTTCCATGAAATACGACATATTCTTCGGTATATCCACATCTCCAGGGCATATATTCGACTTTCTAGTTGCTTGTTCAATGTCCAGGCTTCCGCTTCTCTGATGAAATTTTGAGGGCAGCCGACAGATATTTGTTGGTTATGGTCTCAAGTTTCGCGAGACAATGACTGCGGTCACAGAACCAGTACGGTTACTGCCATAGAGGAAAGCACCGGCAAACTACCTCTTTAAAAGTGCCTAGTACATTATGATTCGCCTAAATGGCGAGTCATGACCACCCACACTTTCCGGCATGGCTCATGATTGATTGATTGATTGATTGATTGATATCACATAGCTACAAGCCCACATTGTTCTTCTTATTTTGTGTGATGTAACAAACAAACAAAACATGTAAATATTCAGTCTTCTCATTTCTTTCTTAATGGTATCAAAGTTTGGGATGTGTATGGTTAATTGTCTTTAAATGGTTGTGTGGCCCTAGAAGGCCAGTAAAAACATGTTTTTCCCCCTCCCAACATTTAATAAAAAAAAACTTTTATTGAGTGTTAAAATCGTTGCAAAGTGTATTGTTTGTGTTTTTACAGAGCTTTCGTTGCATGTGGGCGTGTAGGTGACATATGCGCAAAAATACAAATATTTTATACATTTTAAACATTTCTACATTGAATTTGTTGTAGGGTAAAACCTTACAGAAACAACAGCATGATGATAGTGCACCGATATTTTGTCCCCTGCTGCCTGCCTCTCATGTCGGCTCTAAAACCTCCAATTCCACCACCACCACTCGGTAATGATGAAACTGGCAGTATAAAATGACTGAACCGATCGGAGATGGTGGCAGCAGCATCAACAAACAAAACAGTATCAAGATGGTGGGAATGGGAGGTGTAAACAGTATCGGGGTTTACAAGGCAGAAAGGGTAGTGGTTGCATTTATAATGTTTGTGTTGTTACATGCGTTCTGTGTATTTAGTATTTGTGTAGGTGTGTTTACGGAGCGTTGCATGTGGGCGTGTATGTGACGTGTGCATATTTTATTCATTGGGCATATTTACATGTGAAGGGGAGTAGATAGGGAGAAGGATACAAACTTCCATTTATGTTTCCATTGTCACACTCTCACCCATTTGGACCCACCACTTTAATGCCCTCTTCACCACTCTCTGGTAATGATGGTAAAGGCAGGATAATTTTGGAACCAAAAGGTGAGGGTGTCAGCAAAGGTAACAAACAAACCATGAGCAAGGGAAGGGGGGGGGGGGGGGTCACATGGGAGATGAGGTTATATATTAATAAAGGTAACTATAATAATAATGCAAATAAAACCAAATACATCAATAATAATGATGACAAACATTAACCTACTAAGGGTGATAACAGTACTGATAGTAACAGCAATGATAATAATAGTTATGATAATGATCCCACTTTCCAAAACTGTGGTTCCATTTGCTAGAATGATTTTCCTAGGAATGGTGTTAGCATAGCATAATATAATTGCAACATGCAATGTTCAATAATAGTAGAAGTAAAAGGAGTTGGTTATCTTTTTCTCCTTGCTTATATTGTTTTTTTCCTTATTTGTAAGGGTTCATTCATTTTTTCCCTTCCTCTTTTTTTTAATTTTTATTTTTGTAAAAAGTAGACAAGCATATGTATTAGCACAAATTTTTACAATCTCATTGGTTTGGTAAACATATGTGGTTTTGTATTCATTCATTCATTTTTCACTCACATCTTCTTGTTCCTTCTCGCACTCATGTGTACTAAATTTTAAAATCAGAAAGAAGAGTACTTGTGTTTACTCTGGAGATATCTGTGATATTTTGTGTTTACAACATAGGAAATTTAGCCATTAGCATATTCCATTCCTTGAACACATTTACATGTGAATGGGGGTTAAACAAGAAAAAGGGGAAATCTTTACATTTTTGTTTCCCTTGCCATCCTCTCACCAATTTGTTCCACCCCACCAATGCCTTAATCACCACTATCTGGGCAATGATGGTAAAAGCAGGATACTTATTTGAACCAAACCGGTGTGGGTATCAGCAAAGGCAACAACAACTATGAGCGAGGGGAGGGGGGCACATGGGAAAGGGTTTTTGTTTTATTACTAATGATGACAATAATAATGATGACAAGAAGAGACATACTGAGGGTAATAACAGCCAATATAAAAACCAGCAATGGTAATAATAGTTATGAAAATGATAACCTTTTTACAAATTGTTATTCCATTTGCTAGGATGATTTTCTTTGGAATGGTGTTAACACAGCATAGCAGGTACATACAAATGCAAACTGCAGTTTTTAATAATACTTGGAGTAAAGGAGTGGGTTATATTTTCCTCCTTGTTTTTTTTTTTTCTAACTGTAGTGGTTCATTCATTTTTTTCATATTTGCTCTCTATTTCTTTTGTTTTTTAATAAAAATTAACCAAGCATTTGTATTAACACAAGTTTTTACAGTATCATTGGTTTGGTGACCATTTGTGATTTTGTATTCATTCATTCACCACTCACTCACATGATTCAAAGGGGGTGACAAAGAGAAAGGGAAGTCTTTACATTTTTGTTTCCCTGGCTACACTCCCACTAAATTGGTTCCACTCCACCAAAGCCATCATGACCACCCTAATGATGGTACAGCAGGACAAATGTTTGAACCAACCAGTTGGGGTAGCAGCAAGGGCAACAAACCATAAGCAAAGGGTGCACAGTGGAGATGAAGTTGTAAAATAATAATGATGATATCAATAATACTTATAAAATTAATGATACTAAGGATAATAAGGTAAATACTGAATACAAGGAAAAGGGGAAATCTTTACATTTTTGTTTCCCTCCCTACACTCCCACCAATCGGTTCCACTCCACCAATGCCTTTCATGACCACTAATGATGGTACAGGCAGGATAAATGTTTGAAACCAGTGGGGGTAGTAGCAAAAGCAACAAACCATAAGCAAAGGGGGGGGGGGGGGGACACAGGGGAGATGAAGTTGTAAATTAATAATAATGATTGTTGACGTCTTACTTTGTCTAGGTAACTTAATGGGTTCACACAGGTGTTAATTAATACAAACAATAAATACGTTCGCTATGATATAGCCGATTTATTGTGGCAATCTACAGTTGGCGCAGTGGGTTAAACAGCCCGCGCTTTACATCATCATCATATCACAGATTATAGAACATCAAACATTTCATATAACAAACTAGCACACTATCTAGCCTATGTTCTATCTCTATACAACGAGCTACCGAGTCCCTCTCAGGCAGACACTTGTTGCCTGGTCTCAGTCCATTTGTCCTCTGATGGTTTTCCGCGTGTCGCTATTCGACGGGCGGTAACCCTGTTCGAGTTCCTCGTGGACCCCGCTTCAGGCGGGCCACATTAGTGTCCACGGACCCATGAACTCGAGGGTTGACCTTCGATAAGGTTCTGGACTTTTCTTAGCCTGAGCAACTCGGTTGTCTCTCTTGGGCTAGAGTTGCAGCCCTCTAATTCTATCTTTAGGTGAGGTGATGACAATGATATCATTAATACTTATACAATTAATTATACTGAGGATAATAAGGGTATGATAATGATAGTAATAATAATAATAATAATAATAATAATAGTAAAAAATTTATAATAATAATAATAATAATAATAATAATAATAATAATAATAATAATAATAATAATAATATAATAGATATGTGATTCTATTTACTAAAGTGATAATCTTAGTAGTGGTGGTAGTATAGCACAACAAGTGCATTTTAAGCAACCATTCTATAAATAGTAATTTGGAATGGGAGGAGTTAATTTTCTTTTCTCCTCCCCCCCCCCCTTTTATCTATAAGGGTTGAAACCATCATTTTGAAACAAATAAAACAAGCATTTATACTTTCACTATGCTTTACATAAGGGATTTTTCATTGGTCTTTTGACCATATGTGATCTTTTTACTCATTTACTCACCATTCACTCACAGTTTCTTCTTTCTTTCTCGCGCTCATGTATACCAAATTTGATTGATTGATTGATTGATGGAAACGACACACCGAAGCGACACAACAACAAGCGACTAATGACGACTACTGCTAAATTTCGACATACTTCAAATAGAAAGGAGATTTTTTCAACTTGGAATGTTACAAGTCTAGGACATAAGGAACCAGCTCTCGTAGAGTTCATGAAACAATCAAATATTCAATTATTAGGACACGCAGACACTAGGAAAAAGGGGCAGAACACGAAAACAACACACGAAGGTTACGTTATTATATGGAGTGGCGTCGATCAGCGAGCTACAGCTAAACATGGCGTGGGTTTTTTGTTGCATCCAGACAAAGCGAAAGCTATTATCAACACTAAATTTATATCAGAAAGAATAATACTAGTACAGATCAAAGAAGGAAATAGAACAACAACTTTTATACAAACATACGCCCCATGTAATGACACTTACAGTGACGAAGACAAAGACGAATATTTTGATAAACTTGCAGACACGTTAAATAATGTCAAGGAGACAGATGAACTAGTTGTGATGGGTGATTTTAACGGACGAATAGGCACACGAAGAACACCGTGGGAGGATTGCATGGGGCCATTCAGCGACACAGAGACTGATTGTAACAGCAATGGTCAACGTCTACTCAACATATGTTCGGAACATGGACTAATAATAGCAAATAGTTTTTTTCAACATCGTCGTAGCCACACCAAAACGTGGTATAAATGGAATGACTTAGACCAAGCATCTATAATTGACTTTATTCTAATTCGGAAATCAGACAGAAGGCTACTATTAGATTCAAGAGCACTCCCAATTGCAGATGTTGATACTGATCACAAACCAGTCATAATTAAAATGATTTCACCACACAGGAAAATAAGAAACAAAAAGGTAACAACACATGTCATCAATTATAGGAGGCTGCAGGAAAATACAGTTAAAGACGAATTCAACCAAGAAATCCAAAACCTACATAAGAACATCCCTGATGACCACTCAAGCGTAGATAAGGAATGGACATGCTTCAAGGCTGCCATGCCCGACACACTGAAAAATAAATGTGGAACAAAGAAAGTAGGGCAGGACAAGAGATTAAGAACAGCCTGGTGGAACAACGAAGTTAAAGATAGCATACTCAAAAAGAAGGTAGCATTCAAAAAGTGGATCACAACTAAATCTGAACAGGACTATATTACTTATAGAATAGCACGACGTAATGCCAAACGAACAATTAGAGCATCTAGAGATGAATCCTGGAGAATATACGGTGAACAGATGGCGACCCTTAGCAAAGACTGCCCAAGAGAATTTTATAAACGTGTCACCACAATGAGAAACAGAGATGCATCTTACAACCCAACCACCATCATAAACAGCAAAAGAGGTATACCGATATTTAATCCACAACAAAGACTAGCAAGGTGGGCAGAATACTTTCAAGAACTACTTAACCCCACACATAACATAGAAAACCTCACTTTTGTGCCTAAATGCCAGGGACAGCAAGAACCAAATTTCATACATGCAGAAGTCAAAGCAGTTATACAGAAAAGTCCTAAAAACAAATCACCAGGTCCAGATGGAGTAACCACAGAAGCTATTCAGGCCTGTGGAGAAACAGGCGTTAAATTGCTGACAAGACTTTTTAACATAGCATGGGAAGAAAGAAAAGTCCCAGATGATTGGCAACAGGCAATAATAGTACCAATATGGAAAAAGAAAGGCAATACGAGAGAGTGCGAAACATACAGAGGTATATCACTCCTGAGCCATATAGGGAAAATGTATGCAAAACTTTTGGAACAAAGAGCTAGACCAGTAGTTGAACAACAGTTAAGCAAAGCACAATTCGGTTTTCGAAAAGGTAAAAGTTGCACTGATGCGTTATTTACACTTAGACAAATTTGTGAAAAAACTATCGAATATAGTGACCAGCAGAATATTGTGTTTGTGGATCAGGAAAAGGCTTTCGATAGAATAGACAGATACAAATTATGGACCATTCTTGAAGACTATGGGATAGAAGGGCAACTGCTAGAAAACATCATAGCCATGTACCACTCGAGCCAAAGTGCAGTAAGAACACAAGAAGGTATATCAGATATGTTCACAGTCAATACAGGAGTGAGGCAGGGATGTGTGCTCTCTCCCCTGCTATTCAATATCTACATGGACAGAATTTCCAAAGAAGCAAGTCTCGACAGAACAGATTCAGAAAATTTAGAACTCTTTACTCCAGATGAAACAACTGACCCACAAGGAATAAATGAACTTCTATTTGCAGACGATCAGTGCCTGTTTTACAGCGATGAGGGCAGACTACAAAATCATATTACTAATCTGAGTTCAACCTGCAGCAGATACAATATGAGTATAAACACAGCCAAAACCGAAGTAATGCAAGTTAGCAGATCGCCAGGCCCACTAAGTATACAGATAAATAATACACCTCTGAAACAAGTTAAAGAATTCAAATACCTTGGAAGTATGATCACAGAAGACGGCAGATTGGACAGAGAAATTGAAATCAGATGTAAAAAAGCTAGTGCACTTACATATCAACTATCACCCTTACTGAAACATCCAAACATACCCATGTTCGCAAAACGACAGATAATAAACAGCATATTCACACCAACCCTATGCTATCAATCTCAAACCAAATCCAAATTACACCTCCGCAAAATCAACACCTGCGAAATGAGATGCCTGAGGAGAGCTGCCAACTTAACAATCCGAGACCGAGGAAGAAATGCTACTATCAGACAGACTGTGGGATCAACACCTTGTGCCACATTTATTGAAAGACAGAAGATTAAGTGGTTTGGCCATGTCGTTAGAATGCAACATCAGCAACTACCATCACTGGCCTTACATCAAAGATCATCTGCGACGAGACCACGAGGACGTCCAAGAAGAAAATGGATTGACGACATCAGAGACATTGTACAACCACACGGAATGACACTATCCAGTGCCGTCCACCGGGCGCTGGAACGCAAATTATTCCTCCCCACGACGCTTGACGGCAGAAGTGGAAGATGATGATGATGATAATGATTGATTGATTGATTGATTGATATCACATAGCTACAAGCCCACATTGTTCTTCTTATTTTGCTATAACCATTATAATTGCTACCTCTGGCTGTTTTTTTTCTCTCCACCAGAATTGATTATGCTACATTCCTCGGAAGTTATAATGCTCTCTGGTATCAGATACACCTAATATGTAAATATTCAGTCTTCTCATTTCTTTCTTAATGGTATCATAGTTTGGGATGTGTATGGTTAATTTTCTTTAAATGGTTGTGTGGCCTTAGAAGGCCAGTAAAAAAATGTTTTGCCCTCTCCCAGCAGAGAGAGGATGTAAGATCATTGACCGACGAGTTACATTACTAGTACGAGACTAGAATTTAACAAATGATTGTAGAATTGTAAAGTTGATTATAAAATGTAAGCACTAAAGATTATAACATACGTTATAAAGATTCTAAAAGAATTTTCTTCACTTTATTTCAAACTTTAATATCAACTGCTTTTTTCCATTAAAAAAAAATAGAATAGATCTTTCAGAGTTATTCAATAATATTATAGCTTAGTATAATATTTTTTCGCTTTTAAATACTAGTAATGTCCCTTACAGCAATATTAGATAATTATGCCCCTTAATCAATGCTTATTTTTATCCTTTACTTTGCAAACAGTTGCATGACGCGATCGGGTGTCACCTGTAGCACATGCTGCTCTCTACCGGACGAAGAGACTCCAACGGAATCCCCATTAACGTCGTTTTCTATTTCGATTTTATTTACAGCATGATTTTCGTGAGAAAATACAGCCATGGTTTCCCTTTACCTCCCGCCAGTTTGTGTATCAATCAATCAATCAATTAGGTACTGTCTCCACAATGAAGGGCTGGCTGCAATTTATCACCAACACTATTTCTCGCCTTGACTTGTACATTCCGTCAGTGTTCTTCCATCTCGTGATGTTATCTTCCCACTTGTATCTATGTCTAAATCTTGCTCGCTTGCCTTCAACCTTGCCCTCATATTGATTTTATAAAAGTGTTATGTCTTTTAACATGGCCGAAATATTTCACTTGCCTCTTGTTTATTTCTTTCATCAACTCTAGTTTCATTCCCAGTTTTTCTAGAGCCTCTGTATTTGATTGTTTCCATGAAATACGACATATTCTTCGGTATATCCACATCTCCTGGGCATATATTCGACTTTCTAGTTGCTTGTTCAATGTCCAGGCTTCCGCTTCTCTGATGAAATTTTGAGGACAGCCGACAGATATTTGTTGGTTATGGTCTCAAGTTTCGCTACGGCAGGCAGAGGATCTCCTTCGTGAGACAATGACTGCGGTCACAGAACCAGTACGGTTACTGCCATAGAGGAAAGCACCGGCAAACTACCTCTTTAAAAGTGCCTAGTACATTATGATTCGCGTAAATGGCGAGTCATGACCACCCACACTTTCCGGCATGGCTCATGATTGATTGATTGATTGATTGATTGATTGATATCACATAGCTACAAGCCCACATTGTTCTCCTTATTTTGCTATAACCATTATAATTGCTACCTCTGGCTGTTTTTTTCTCTCCACCAGAATTGATTTATGCTACATTCCTCGGAAGTTATAATGCTCTCTGGTATCAGATACACCTAACATGTAAATATTCAGTCTTCTCATTTCTTTGTTAATGGTATCAAAGTTTGGGATGTGTATGGTTAATTTTCTTTAAATGTTTGTGTGGCCCTAGAAGGCCAGTAAAAAAATGTTTTCCACCCTCCCAACAGAGGGTGGAGTTAAGCGAGGAATAAATAGAGGCTACATTGAAAGTACGAGACTAGAATTTTAAAGATAATTGTAGAATTGTAAAGCTGATTATAAAATGTAAGCACTAAAGATTATAACATACGTTATAAAGATTTCTAAAAGAATTTTCTTACTTTATTTCAGACTTTCATATCAAATGTTTTCTTTCCATTTATAAAAACATAAAATAGATATTTCAGAGTTATTTAATAATATTATAGCTTAGTATATTAATTCTTTGTTTCTAAATAATAGTAATTTCCCTTACAGCAATATTAGATAATTATGTCCCTTACTCATGCTTATTTTTATCCTTTACTTTGCAAACAGTTGCATGACGCGATCGGGTGTCACTTTCGTTTACAGATACAAAGGATTTGTTTTTCCGTTCATTAAAAATTACACTTTTAGGAATTAAAAATAAATATGGAACGTTAGAAGTTGATTATAAAATGTAAGTAAATAAGGATTAAACAATGTTTAGCTAAGCAAACTAGTAGAATTATTCCTGAAATTATAATATCTGACTACAATATTAATTACTTTATTTCTAAAAGAATAATAGAAAGATTTATAAGTTAATTAACGATATTATAACTTGATTATCATCATCATCATCAAGTACCGTGCCGGCTGGCGTAGGCGTTCATGGCTCTCCACAGATCTCGGTCTTTCGTTTTCTGGATCAACTCTGCTGCTGACATTCCTCCATGCCACCGTCTCAATCCATCCAGCATCACATCTCTTGGTCTGCCTCTGCCTCTCTTCCCGTCGATCTTTCCAGTTGTTACGGTGTTCTGCAATGCCTCTCTTCTCATCACGTGACCGAAGAAAGATGTTTGTCTCTGTCTTATTGTTGTATACAATGTTCTAGTTTCATTAGCCTGTTTCAGGCAGTCGTCGTTAGTTACTCTGGCAGTCCAAGGAATTCGCAACATTCGTCTCAGGAACCACATCTCTGTTGCTTCTAATTTCTTCTTACTTTGTTCATTTACATTCCAAGATTCACTGCCGTGCAGCAAAACTGGTTCTACATAGCATTTCAGCACTCTCTTTCTCAGATTCAGTGATAGTGACTTATTGCATAAGATACTCTTCATTTTCTGAAATGCGGCTTTTGCCTGCCCTATTCTGCTCCTAATCTCTGTTGTACATCTTCCATCTGATGTTATAAATGCCCCTAGGTATGTTAAAATTATCCACTTGGTTAAGGATTTTTCCTTCTATTTCTATGTCACATTTTGGTGTCACCATTTTCTTTGATATTACCATTGTTACCGTTTTCTTGATATTCAAGGAGAGTCCTTTCCTTGCACTCTCTGTTACTACAACGTCTAATAATTGTTGTAGGTCTGTTGAATTATCCGCCACCAATACTGTGTCATCTGCATAGCGTATATTATTTATATTATAATCTCCAACATATAATCAGATTGCTACTGGAACTATTAGTGTTGGAACTCTTAGCTGGTTGCTGAGGATGGAGACGGAGCGCTTATGGGAATGTCCCGAATGCTGTGATGTCGGTTCCTAGATCAATCAATCAATCAATCAATCAATCAATCTCCAACTAGTATTCCTGGCATCTCTTTGATCTCTCTCATTATTACTTCGCTATACAGGGAGAAAAGATCTGGTGACAAGACACACCCCTGTCGTACTCCTAGCTTTATCTGTTCGTAACTACCCTCTTTATTTCCCATTTTAATTGCTGCTACTTGGTTCCAGTAAACATTCTTTATTATTCTTAAATCTTTTCCATCAATGTTGATATCTTCCAACATTTTAATCAGTTCATCATGTTTTACTTTATCAAGTGCCTTAGTATAATCTATGAAGCACAAATATATGTCTCTCTGTTTCTCTATTGACCTTTCTATTAGTGTCCGTAATGTATAAATTGCATTGTTTGTGCCCTTTCCTTCCACAAATCCATACTGTTCTTCACTAATTTCCATTTTTATTTTCTTTTTGGTTCTTCTCATTATGATTCTGAGTAGAAGCTTAGTGATATGGTTTATAAGGTTAATTGTACGAAAATCTTCACAATCAATTGCTCCTGGTTTTTTTTGGTATAGCTATAAATACAGATTTCAGCATATCACTGGGTAAATATCCACTACTGTAAATATCATTCAACATTTTGGTTAATATATCTACTCCAAATTCTCCCAACACTTCTAATTCTTCTATTGTGATTTCATCTGGCCCAGCTGTTTTTCCTTTCTTCATACGTTTCATAGCGTCAGCGACTTCTTCTTTCAGAATAGGTGGACCTTCTAAGTTACTATCTTCTGTTAATTCTTCCCTTTCTCCGTCATATAATTCTCTTATATACTCATTCCACCTCTTCATTATAGCACCTTCCTCTAATAATATCTTTCCTGTTTTTGATTTCAAACACCCTGTATTTATTCTTATTTTTCTTCCTGTAAGCTCACCGATTTGTCTGTACATATTTTTTGTATCATTAATGGAATTTAATTCAATTTGCTTGCATTGCTCGTTTAACCAACTTTCTTTAGCCTTCCCACATTTATCTTTTATTTCTTTATTTATCTTATCGTATTATTGTTTGTCATTTTTACTCTGTTTTCTTTTGTCCATCAGTTTTAAGATTTCTTCATTCATCCATTTTTTCTTAGCTATTTTGCCTCTCTCCGGTAATATTTCTTTGCTAGTTTGATGAATGGAGTCCCTTAACATTTCCCATTGTTCATTTATATTCTGTATTTTAGCTATCGCATTGTATCTATTTTTCACAGTCACTCTGTATTTTTCTTGCAGTTCTTTATCTATTTTCAGAACTTCTTTATTAAGTCTCATGTTCTTAACCAATTTTTCCCTCTCTTTAATCTTACTTTTATTTGTCTACATAGTGGTACATGATCACTATTACAGTCAGCACCGAGCATTGTCTTTACATTAATTAAAGCATTTCTAAATCTTTTATTAATTAGTATGTAGTCAATTTGGTTGCGTGTTTTCTTATCAGGGCTTTTCCATGTGTACAGTCGTCTTTTATGGTGTTTAAACCATGTGTTTCCAATTATCATATCATTGATATTTGCCCATTCTATTAGCTTTTCCCCTCTTTCATTTCTTGTACCTAAACCATGATTCCCCACTACATCCTCCATTTTCCCCTTTCCTACTTTTGCATTAAAATCACCAAATATTATTTATATTTCTTGTGATCCAATTTGAGCCATCACCATTTCTATTTCATCGTAAAAGTGTTGTATTTCTTCATCACTACTGCTTGTTGTTGGTGCATATACTTGTATAATATTTATGTCTATTGGTTTGCCTTTGATTTTTACCATAACTACTCTATCTGAAATACACCAGTATCCATTAATTGACTTGGCTGTTTTTTCGTCTAATATTATTCCTACACCTTTTTCATGTGTATCCCCTCCAGAATAAATTATTGTGTGATTGTCAGCTATAATTTTGCCCGATCCCTTCCATCTCATCTCACTAACGCCTAGTATATTCAATTTCATGCTATCCATCTCTCTTAGAACATTGGTCAACTTTCCTAGCTCATTTAATGTCCTAACATTCCATGTTCCTACCCTAAATTTATTTATTTTAGTTATGATTTTGCCATCAGTAGCTGGATGACGGTCTGGTGTCACCTGTGGCTCATGACTGTCCCTACCGGACGAGGATGTCCTAAGACAGCCATTAACGTCGTTCACTACCTCTGATATATGTTTTGTCATGAAGTCTTGGGAAGATAATGTGGTGGTTTCCCCTTGCCTTCCACATCCACACGGTGGTCTTTTTACCTCTGCCTTTGACAGCCATTTCCGACTGTAAGGACAAGTGAGTGCCCTGCTCTGCTCAGCTGCAGAGTTGTCCACTTATTCCGGTGGATACTCGGTCCCCAGAGCTGTGTTAGCCACACCGTGGTGTGTTTCCATCCTCTACCACGGGGAGGTGCAGTTGGGATTTTCCCTTCATAAAGTTATGGTCTATGACCAAAACTCTCCAGTACTTTTAGAGGACATAACTTGATATACAATTTTATTTTTTTTTAAATTCTAGTAATCTCCCTTGTAAAATATTAGATGTTTATGTCCCCTAATTGCTTATCTGGGTGTTTTCCTTTTAAATATTTAGTTAGTTAGTCGCGGATACAACTTCACGGCAACGGGTCATCCACATCATGCTCCGTTCCTGTGCCAGTGAATATCACACAAAATGCTGCTCAATGCCCTTTGTGATCAATGGAATAGACAGGAATATCGGCAAGCCAACAGCCCGCACTGGTACACCGTGCATAATGCCGCCATCAGAATGCCAACACAAAAGTCCTCCACGAGAAATACAGTTCATTGTCAATGGAAACGGCAGTCACCAGAAAGACTTCATTGACCCGGGTTTTATAACATATGGCTCGGTCTCTTTCCGCAAGGCGACCCGCCGAAAGCGCCGCACAAAGCACGAACTCCGTAGCTCCAGCGACGACTCCCAGGAGTCTCCTGAACAATGCACTCGCGAACCGAAAAGGCAAACCAGTCAATCCAGCAACAGCCGGCCGCCATCGTTCTGAACATGCAGTTCACGCTACAAACTGCGAACAGATGTAAAAGCATTCCACGCGAAATTCACAGCTCACAGTGTCGCACCACGCACTCACTCAGTAGCAGGGCTACGGAACCATAGCCTCCTTAGTCGCCTCATACGACGTGCATGGTAGGCAACAGTGTTACTATTCTTTGCTCCCCCGTATGGACCCCGTCAACACACGGGCAAGATATTTAGTTATTCCGCACAATGTTTAAACACAAGTATTAAAAGTGTAGTGATCAATCAGAGTATTAGTATTATGCTATTATGATATTTTAAATATTCTCTAAGAAACGTAATTGCACCAGCATTTGGCAGGGAGAGAGAGAGAGAGAGAGAGAGAGAGAGAGAGAGAGAGAGAGAGAGAGAGAGAGAGACAGACAGACAGACAGACAGACAGACAGACAGACAGAGTGTGTGTGTGGTGTGAATGAGTGAGTAGTAGAGTGTCTGTGTATGTGTGTGTGTGTGAGAGAGAGAGAGAGAGAGAGAGAGAGAGAGAGAGAGAGAGAGTGTGTGTTAGTCTGAGAGTGAGCGTGTGTGTGAGAGAGAGAGAGAGAGAGAGGGTATGTGAGAGTGTAGGGTTAGTGTCTGTGAGAGAGAGAGAGAGAGAGAGAGAGAGAGAGAGAGAGAGAGAGAGAGAGAGAGAGAGAGAGAGAGTGTGAATGAGTGAGTAGTAGAGGGTCTGTGTATGTGAGAGAGAGAGAGTGTGTGTTAGACAGGGAGTGAGTGTGTGTGAGAGAGAGAGAGTATGTGAGAGAATATGAGATACTCCCTGTCTAACACACACACACTCTCTCTCTCTCACATACACTCTACTACTCACTCATTCACATACACACTCTCTCTGTCTCTCTCACACACTAACCCTAACACTCTCACATACTCTCTCTCTCACACACTCACTCCCTGTCTAACACACACACTCTCTCCCACATACATAGACACTCTACTACTCATTCATTCACACACACACACACTCTCTCTGTCTCTCTCACACACTAACCCTAACACTCTCACATACTCTCTTTCTCTCTCACACACTCACTCCCTGTCGAACACACACACTCTCTCACATACACAGACACTCTACTACTCACTCACTCACACACACACAAATACACTCTCTCTCTCTCTCTCTCTCTCTCTCTCTCTCTCTCTCTCTCTCACACACACACCACACATACGCAGACATACTCTACTTCTCACTCACAAACACATACACTCACTCTCTCTCTCTCACACACACTCACCCCTTGTCACACACACATACACAGGCACTATACTACTCACTCACTCACTAACACATACACACTCTCTCTCTCACACTCACTCCGTCTAACACACATACTCTCTCTCTCTCTCTCACACACGCATACACAGGCACTATACTACTCACTCACTCACTAACACATACACTCTCTCTCACACACATACACAGGCACTCTACTATTCACTCACTCACTAACACATACAATTATGTGTGAATGTGTCACAAGCAGAGATGGTCAAGTTTGTGAATGTGTCACAAGCAGAGAATGTCAAATGTGTAAATGTGTCACATGCAGAGGTCAGTATGAATATGTGACAAGCAGAGAAGGTCAAGTGTATGAGCTGTTCTTTTGGTTAGTGAATAGTCAGCCCTGCACAGAGGTCATTCACATTCCCTGTGGATTTTAGCACCAGTTTCTAATGTGTCTAGTCAACCCTGTACAGCTGTCATACATATTCCCTGTTTATTTTAGCACCAGTTTCTAATTTTTCTAGTTCAAGGGGTTCAACCCCTACACCGAACAGTTGGACTAAAATGTTAACCTATCATCCTTGACTTAGGGACGTAAATTACAAGCAGCTCTGAAGTCAGAGTGGGTTTGCCTGATAGTGAGGGACACTGGTCATAAGGAAAGCTAATACACATAAAAACTTCAGTTCTGCAGTACGTAGAAGTAATGTGTATGGACTACGCTTGAGTTCAATGCGAGCTAGTGCCCCCCCCCCCCCCCCCAAAAAAAAAAACACTGATAATTTATTTCTGATTCAATGCATTTATTGTCAAGAAATGAATAGAAATTAGCTGTTAGACAACTTGCAGTCATTCATTTGTACACAATTCATATCTATGTGAGTAAACAGCTCTTTTGCCTTTCTGTATATATTATTTTTACCTCAACAGAACATATACAAGCTTACATTCCAGAAATGTGTGCCAGCGGGCTCAGTGTTCAAGGATTCGAACCCACATGAAAGGGGATTTTCAAAATGTACTTGGGCTCCCACGACAACTCAGCTTGAAATTGGCAGCCAAGGAAGGTTAACCAAGTCAACAAATGCCAGCAAAAGTCGGATGTGTCGGCTAACGGTGCAAGAACGCACGCAGCTCTGCTGTAAACAGGCACAACCGCAATCACGTTGGAAAAAAAAACTCCGGATGAACGCAGAATAAGAAATGGGCACCAGGAACTGTCTTGGAAAGTGAAGGTAGCTAGTGTGATACTGACCACACATCCACTGAGTGCTGTCTTGGAAAGTGAAGGTTGCTAGTATGATACTGACCACACATCCACTGAGTGCTGTCTTGGAAAGTGAAGGTTGCTAGTATGATACTGACCACACATCCACAGAGTGCTGTCTTGGAAAGTGAAGGTTGCTAGTATGATACTGACCACACATCCACTGAGTGCTGTCTTGGAAAATGAAGGTAGCTAGTGTGATACTGACCACACATCCACGGAGTGCCGATGATACTGGCCACACATCCACTGAGTGCTGATGATACTGACCACACATGCACGGAGTGCCGATGATATTGACCACACATCCACTGAGTGCTGTCTTGGAAAGTGAAGGCAGCTAGTGTGATACTGGCCACACATCCACTGAGTTCCAATGATACTGGCCACACATCCACAGAGTGCCGATGATACTGGCCACACATCCACAGAGTGCCCATGATACTGGCCACACATCCACAGAGGGGTGATGTACTGGGGCCCCAAAATCCACTGAGTGTGATGATACTGACCACACATCCACTGAGTGCCGATGATACTGGCCATACATCCACTGAGTGCTGTCTTGGAAAGTGAAAATAGCTAGTGTGATACTGACCACACATCCACTGAGTGGTGATGATACTGACCACACATCCACTGAGTGCTGTCTTGGAAAGTGAAGGTAGCTAGTGTGATACTGGCCATACATCCACTGAGTGCTGATGAAACTGGCCACACATCCACTGAGTGCTGATGATACTGACCACACATCCACTGAGTGCTGTCTTGGAAAGTGAAAATAGCTAGTGTGATACTAACCACACATCCACTGAGTTCCAATGATACTGATCACACATCCAATGAGTGCCAATGATACTGACCACACATCCACTGAGTTCCGATGATACTGGCCACACATCCACTGTGTGCTGATGATACTGGCCACACATCCACTGAGTGCCCATGATACTGGCCACACATCCACTGAGTGCCCATGTTACTGGCCACGCATCCACTGAGTGTCCATGATACTGGCCACACATCCACTGAGTGCCGATGATACTGACCACACATCTACTGAGTGCTGATGATACTGACCACACACCCACTGAGTGCTGATGATACTGGCCACACATCCACTGAGTGCCCATGATACTGGCCACACATCCACTGAGTGCTGTCTTGGAAAGTGAAAGTAGCTGGTGTGATACTGGCCACACATCCACTGAGTGCTGGTGATACTGGTCACACATCCACTGAGTGCTGATGATACTGGTCACACATCCACTGTGTGCTGATGATACTGGTCACACATCCACTGAGTGCTGTCTTGGATAGTGAAGGTAGCTTGGTGTGATACTGGCCACACGTCCACTGAGTGCTCTCTTGGATAGTTAAGGCAGCTAGTGTGATGATACTGGCCACACATCCACTGAGTGCTGTCATTGGAAAGTGAAGGTAGTTGGTGTGATACTGGCCACACATCCACTGAGTGCTGATGATACTGGCCACACATCCACTGAGTGCCGATGGCTTTACCAAATATGGGTCTAGCATCGTAGGCCCAATGTGCCATCATCATCAAGTGCCCTGCCAGCTGGCGTAGGCATTCATGTCTCTCCACAGATCTGTCTTTGGTGTTCTGGATCACCTCTGCTGATGATATTCCTCCATGCTACCGTCTCAATCCACCCATCATCATTTCTCTTGGTTGGCCTCTGCCTCTCGCTTCCTCTGATCTTTCCGGTCGTCACGATGTTCTAAAAAAATGGGTAATTTGTTTTCCTGTCCACCTCCTCCTTCGTTCCTCTTTTGAGGGAAATGCATCACACTTAGTTATGCACCACAAAGGTCAGTTGACCAAAATTTGGCATGCTTTAAAAGCAAGTAGCAGCAGCAGCAGCAGCAGAAGAAGAAGACGCAGAAGAAGAAGAAGAAGAAGAAGAAGAAGAAGAAGAAGAAGAAGAAGAAGAAGAAGAAGAAGAAGAAGAAGAAGAAGAAGAAGAAGAAGAAGAAGAAGAAGAAGAAGAAGAAGAAGAAGAAGAAGAAGAAGAAGAAGAAGAAGAAGAAGAAGAAGAAGAAGAAGAAGAAGAAGAAGAAGAAGAAGAAGAAGAAGAAGAAGAAGAAGAAGAAGAAGAAGAAGAAGAAGAAGAAGAAGAAGAAGAAGACGAAGAAGAAGAAGAAGAAGAAGAAGAAGAAGAAGAAGAAGAAGAAGAAGAAGAAGAAGAAGAAGAAGAAGAAGAAGAAGAAGAAGAAGAAGAAGAAGAAGAAGAAGAAGAAGAAGAAGAAGAAGAAGAAGAAGAAGAAGAAGAAGAAGAAGAAGAAGAAGAAGAAGAAGAAGAAGAATAAGAAGAAATGTATCAGGTCTGCTTCCTCTAGACAGATTCCATCCAAGGTAACGTGCTCTACACATGGGTAGATTTTCTGGCATAACAATTTGGCCAGTACAGGCAGCCTGAAGGCCTGCTCTGTGACTTATAACTGCTGTGGGATTGTGTGTGTGCACAACTTGCACACAGAGCCTCCTGTTTTTCACCCTTATACGAGATGGGTAAGTGTCCGATCTCACTACCTAGGAGATCAGGGGGACGAATTGTATCATTATATACATATGATCCTTGAAACTGTTCATCCTGTTCTGGAGACGAGCCGTGAACCTTATGCACCAGTGATCCCTGTCATGGCACCCCACTAATAGCCTGATAGGTCTCTTCTGAACACAGCATCTACACTAAAAGTATGATAGTTCTCTAGAACTACACTATTAACACTAATTGTCCAATACAGCATCTACACTAAAAGTATGACATCTCTCTAGAACTACAGCATCAACACTTATTGTCTAATACTTCTCTTAATACAAGCTAAAGGTAAAGACTTTCCAGTATGACAGTACAGGGCAAGATGTGGTGAGTAAAATAAGACTTGACAAGCGCAGAAAGTTTCAGGGCAGGAAAAAAAGCTGGGAGCAGCCACCGTGGTGGAATTTCGAGGTGGAAAAGGCTTGGGTGGATAAGCGTAGTGCTGTAAGGAGATGGCAAAATGGCAAGAAGAACAGAGCTGGTCATCCTAGGTGTGTCAAAGAGTAAGCACAGAAATTGTTCTGGCGACTACATAAAAGCATGAGTGGTGTAATCAAGAATAAGAGCATTTCTGACTTCCAAGGTGCTGACCTCATCTGGCAGAGGACTGACGAGGACAAGGGCAAAGCCCTCTTTGAACGCTGTCTTGAGCAGAGCAACCAGACAGACATGGGAGGCCGAATTCTTGCCAAGGAGGTCACCTCAGACAGATGCAAGGTCCAGAACACTTCGGATGAAGACACAGTGACCGTGAAAGAAATCAAGGCTGTACTTCGACGATAAAAAAACAGCGCTCCAGGTCCTGATGGCATAAGATACGACGACATCAATAAGTGTACCGACAATGAGCTATAGAAACTAGCAGACATGTACAACAACAGTTTAGAGAGTGCTAGTATCAAGGAGGAATGGTTACACAGCTATCTGATTCCCTTGCCGAAGCCTGACAAAGACCACAAAAAAAATCAGGGATATCGAATTATAACCATGCAGAATACAATAGGCAAGCTGCTGGAGAAGGTAATTGCCAGGAAGATATCAAGCACTTGTCAGTGTTTATGCTGACACACCATCTATCCGCCCATGCAACAAATGTATCTACAGCTCTCTGTAGCAATGTTGTGGCCACTGATGCATTTGTCGTGTCCTCCTTTAAAGTGTCGTCCTGGAGTGAAGAGAGTCAACACCCACATTATAATATTTTTTTGTCTTATCAATATCCTGGATAATCCACCAGCTTCCGTCCAACACACTCCATCAGCCTATGGACACCTTTTCCTATCACTCTCTCACTGTCGTACTATGCCCCCTCTCATACTTTCCCAACGCAACATACTCAACAACTCTTGCTTCTAAAAATTAATAAAGATTAATTTATTAAAAGAAAAGTGTTACGTACATGAGACGTGTGTGTGAAGAAAATGTGTGACGTATTCTATAAAGTGTGTAGAATCGGACTCTCAGACAACAACCCAGTCAGCTGATCCTAGCAAGGATAGACCACAGCACGTTACTTCAGAACAGGTACATCTCACCCAGTGCCGAAACCATCCTGCTGGATACTGATTTGCCTCTGTAGACCTCTGGTAATCCCATTTCATGATCATCCGAAATAGACACCGGTGGTACTAACAGTTAATCATGGACCGGTTGCACCCTACACAATGTCCGTTCCTATCGTTCCTAAAGAATGCACAAGTCCTTTATAGTGTG
The DNA here is from genome assembly GCA_014155875.1 of Cepaea nemoralis. Classification (NCBI taxonomy): domain Eukaryota; kingdom Metazoa; phylum Mollusca; class Gastropoda; order Stylommatophora; family Helicidae; genus Cepaea; species Cepaea nemoralis. The sequence goes on from JACEFZ010027456.1 coordinate 511,311, forward strand.
TACACAGTTATTAATGTTAATTGTTAATGTACTTGATCCTAACTCGTGTCTATCTAGCCTCAAGTATCATGTCTTGTGTTCTATTACACGAGATTATATCACACTATGTAACTATTATAATTAATGTTCTCGGTTAGTTACTACTGTCTGATGCTGTGTGGTGCATCAACAATCATCACCCCTCTTTGGTGAATCATCTTCCTTCTAGCTTTAGTTACATTCTGTACGAAACTTTATGACTGTTCCACTGGTGTTCTTCCGAATGGATTTGAACCTTTCCTAAAAACTTGTTGAGTTTCCTCGGATCTGGTAGGGAACCTTAAATGGCACTACTGCAGTCCTATCAATCATATCTACATCTGCCATGATAGGCACGTGTAAAATTAAGTCACTAATTAACACACGGTAGATATTATTTCCACTAAGCACTGCAGTGCCATTGCACTCCGACTAGAGCCACATTTTCAAGTCCCCCTAGTTGGCCCCAACTCGGGTTTATATGGCAAACTACCAAAGTTGGCCACGTGACGTTATCCTTTATGCCCACACAGGTGGCACATTGGGCAGATAATCCCCTGTCAGGGATCCATCCCCCCCTTGCTCCATCAATGTTAGATTTGTCATCACTGGTTTAGACATCCAAAACAATCTAAAGAGTTACTGTAGAATTCCAACAAAGAGTTTCGATACCAAGCTGCCAATCATGGTTTTCCAAACAACCTTACATTGTGCACGTGACGTTGTTGATGTCCGGCAGGTGTTCCACTGTTTCCCATAACAAGCCCTCAACTTTCTGTCATGTGGTGACAGTCAAAACCGCCATTCCGTCTGATGTCAGGAACTATAGATGACAGACGGAACTATTTTCTTCCGAGCTGAGTACTTCCGCTCTCAATCCAACTTGTTTATAAACTGTCAAAGCGATGTATGATTCAGCTCACCCACTTCCTCTACACATCGGCATTTGTTACTTTGCCTGACATGTGATGGCTGACATCCGATTGCCACCATGATCCCACGGGTTCCATCTGTATTCAAATGTTGACAAACTGTCAAAGCGATACCGGGATTTGTTTCAATCACCACCGAATGTGTATATTTGCTGATCCGATGTAACCCGTGCAGCTGTGTTTACTCTGTTAGTACGACTGTTGTGGCCTAGAAAATATACGCCAAGCAAACTTCGGTATTATCTTCTCTTTGTCCTCCTCGTAGACCGCTAAAGGAAACTTCATAGCATGGTACCCATGTCCACCTACTGGTGTTGAGCCTGGGATGGAGGAACCTCCAACTGCTCCCCCAGTTTCTCCATTAGATTGACTCTTCAACTCGAGTTCCCTCATCCGGTACTCGTGCTCCCTTTTCTGTGCTTCCTGTTCAGCTTCTAATTTCCTAGCTGCTTGCTCAGCTTCAAATTTCCTAGCTGCTTGCTCAGCTTCAAATTTCTTAGCTGGTTGCTCAGCTTCCAATTTCTTAGCTGCTTGCTCAGCTTCCAATTTCTTAGCTGCTTGCTCAGCTTCCAATTTCTTAGCTGCTTGCTCAGCTTCCAATTTCTTAGCTGCTTGTTCCAACTCCATCCTTCTCAATTCCAACTCGGCCTTTCGATCTTCCCGTTCTGCTTGACGATACTCTCTCTCTCCACTTCCTGTATGTAATCCGTTAGAGCAGAACCCGCCAATCCCATTTCTTCCCCCTTTGCCTTTAATTCTAACGTGGTTAGTTTAGGGGTGGCCATTATACAGAGAGATAAGCTAGCTGGTCGAGTACAATATAACTGCAAATTACTATACAGATATATGAACAAGTACTATAAATCTAGATATTACCACACATAGCACATTCACTCAGTGACAAGAGTAGAATCAGGACCACAGACCTATGCAGACGTGTGAAGTGTGAACAGGTAAGAAATTAGTCCTAACCCCTATCCACATTCACTCTAGCTGGATTCTCCAATATGATATCTCCCTCTTATAACTAAGGATTCCGTGTCAAAAGACCCCGTTGTCAGAAGATCCCACTGTCAAAGGTTCCTGCTTGCAGGAGATCTCGCTGTCCAAGGATTCCGTTTACGGGAGATCCCGCTGTCCAAAGATCCCGTTTACGAGAGATCCCGCTGTCCAAAGATCCCGGACGAGCCCCCAATAATGTCGTGTCCTCCTTTAAAGTGTCGTCCCTGGAGTGAAGAGAGTCAACACCCACATTATAATATTTTTTTTCCTTATCGATATCCTGGATAATCCACCAGCTTCCGTCCAACACACTCCATCAGCCTATGGACACCTTTTCCTATCACTCTCTCACTGTCGTACTATGCCCCCTCTCATACTTTCCCAACGCAACATACTCAACAACTCTTGCTTCTAAAAATTAATAAAGATTAATTTATTAAAAGAAAAGTGTAACGTATATGAGACGTGTATGTGAAGAAAATGTGTGACGTGTTTTATAAAGTATGTAGAATCGGACTCTCAGACAACAACCCAGTCAGCTGATCCTAGCAAGGATAGACCACAGCACGTTACGTCAGAACAGGTACATCTCACCCAGTGCCGAAACCATCTTGCCGGATACTGACTTGCCTCTGTAGACCTCTGGTAATCCCATTTCATGATCATCCGAAATAGACACCGGTGGTACTAACAGTTAATCATGGACCGGTTGCACCCTACACAATGTCCGTTCCTATCGTTCCTAAAGAATGCACAAGTCCTTTATAGTGTGTACACAGTTATTAATGTTAATTGTTAATGTACTTGATCCTAACTCGTGTCTATCTAGCCTCAAGTATCATGTCTTGTGTTCTATTACACGAGATTATATCACACTATGTAACTATTATAATTAATGTTCTCGGTTAGTTACTACTGTCTGATGCTGTGTGGTGCATCAACAATCATCACCCCTCTTTGGTGAATCATCTTCCTTCTAGCTTTAGTTACGTTCTGTACGAAACTTTATTGACTGTTCCACTGGTGTTCTCCCGAATGGGATTTGAACCTTTCCTAAAAACTTGTTGAGTTTCCTCGGATCTGGTAGGGAACCTTAAATGGCACTACTGCAGTCCTATCAATCATATCTACATCTGCCATGATAGGCACGTGTAAAATTAAGTCACTAATTAACACACGGTAGATATTATTTCCACTAAGCACTGCAGTGCCATTGCACTCCGACTAGAGCCACATTTTCAAGTCCCCCTAGTTGGCCCCAACTCGGGTTTATATGGCAAACTACCAAAGTTGGTCACGTGACGTTATCCTTTATGCCCACACAGGTGGCACATTGGGCAGATAATCCCCTGTCAGGGATCCATCCCCCCTTGCTCCATCAATGTTAGATTTGTCATCACTGGTTTAGACATCCAAAACAATCTAAAGAGTTACTGTAGAATTCCAACAAAGAGTTTCGATACCAAGCTGCCAATCATGGTTTTCCAAACAACCTTACATTGTGCACGTGACGTTGTTGATGTCCGGCAGGTGTTCCACTGTTTCCCATAACAAGCCCTCAACTTTCTGTCATGTGGTGACAGTCAAAACCGCCATTCCGTCTGATGTCCGGAACTATAGATGACAGACGGAACTATTTTCTTCCGAGCTGAGTACTTCCGCTCTCAATCCAACTTGTTTATAAACTGTCAAAGCGATGTATGATTCAGCTCACCCACTTCCTCTACACATCGGCATTTGTTACTTTGCCTGACATGTGATGGCTGACATCCGATTGCCACCATGATCCCACGGGTTCCATCTGTATTCAAATGTTGACAAACTGTCAAAGCGATACCGGGATTTGTTTCAATCACCACCGAATGTGTATATTTGCTGATCCGATGTAACCCGTGCAGCTGTGTTTACTCTGTTAGTACGACTGTTGTGGCCTAGAAAATATACGCCAAGCAAACTTCGGTATTATCATTATCTGGTTAACTCATGGCGATCTCGTGACATGCATGTTCATTTGTGCTCCACAAAACCAGGTCATCAGCGTACAAATATTTATGAACCGGTGCCTGTTTGACATAATTACTAATGCAGATCTTCAGAAGAGAACCGGACAGATCCGGCGAATCAAACTGAGGGAAAGATGCTGGCGCTGGATAGGACGCACACTGAGAAAACCTGAGGACAATATAACTAGAAAGTTCTTTCAATCTGAGGACAATATAACTAGAAAGTTCTTTCAATCTGAGGACAATATAACTAGAAAGTTCTTTCAACCTGAGGACAATATAACCAGAAAGTTCTTTCAATCTGAGGACAGTATAACCAGAAAGTTCTTTCAACCTGAGGACAATATATCTAGACAGTTCTTTCAATCTGAGGACAATATAACTAGAAAGTTCTTTCAATCTGAGGACAATATAACTAGAAAGTTCTTTCAATCTGAGGACAATATATCTAGAAAGTTCTTTCAATCTGAGGACAATATAACTAGAAAGTTCTTTCAATCTGAGGACAATATAACTAGAAAGTTCTTTCAATCTGAGGACAATATAACTAGAAAGTTCTTTCAATCTGAGGACAATATAACTAGAAAGTTCTTTCAATCTGAGGACAATATATCTAGAAAGTTCTTTCAATCTGAGGACAATATAACTAGAAAGTTCCTTCAATCTGAGGACAATATAACCAGAAAGCTCTTTCAATCTGAGGACAATATAACCAGAAAGTTCTTTCAACCTGAGGACAATATAACCAGAAAGTTCTTTCAATCTGAGGACAATATAACCAGAAAGTTCTTTCAATCTGATGACAATATAACCAGAAAGTTCTTTCAATCTGAGGACAATATAACCGGAAAGTTCTTTCAATCTGAGGACAATATAACCAGAAAGTTCTTTCAATCTGAGGACAATATAACTAGAAAGTTCTTTCAATCTGAGGACAATATATCTAGAAAGTTCTTTCAATCTGAGGACAATATATCTAGAAAGTTCTTTCAATTTGAGGACAATATATCTAGAAAGTTCTTTCAATCTGAGGACAATATATCTAGAAAGTTCTTTCAATCTGAGGACAATATAACCAGAAAGGTCTTTCAATCTGAGGACAATATAACCAGAAAGGTCTTTCAATCTGAGGACAATATAACTAGAAAGTTCTTTCAATCTGAGGACAATATAACTAGAGAGTTCTTTCAATCTGAGGACAATATATCTAGAAAGTTCTTTCAATCTGAGGACAATATAACTAGAAAGTTCTTTCAATCTGAACCAGCAGATCAAACGAAATAGACGAGGAACTAGAGTACATAACATATGCGGAGGACATGAAGCGAGCTGCAAGAAATAGCAAAACATAACAAAAATCAAAAGTGCTAAACTAATGCGACCACTAATCCTTTCCATGTTCTTTGTTTCACTGATTGTACACAATTTACAGCTATATGAACTTATAATGGCTACTGGTCTCACATATACCTAACATGATAATATTCAGTCTTCTCATTTCTTTCTTAATGTTATCAAAGTTTAGGATGGGCGTGTTTAATTTTCTTTAAATTGTGTGTGGCCCTAGGAGGCAAGTACAAAAATGTTTCACCACAGAGGGGAATTAACACTTGTACGAAGCTAACGTGTGTCATTACATGCACACTATTAAAAATTAAAAATAAATGTGGAACGTTAGAAGTTGATTTAAAAAACAGTCGCTTAAAGGTCGACAGTGTCGACTTCATTGCACCGGGTTTATTCCATATTGCTCGGTCTCTTTTTTCGCAGCGCGGAAAACGTCGCACAAAGCACGAACTCCGTAGCTCTAGCGACGACCCACAGGAGTGTCCGAAAAGCTTCACTCGTGAACCGAAGGACTCGGCCCGGAATCGAATCCACAATCTTCGGAGCCCGAGTCAACCGGCTTTACCACTTCGCCACAAATGTAAGTAAGTAAAGTTTAAACAAATTTTCTGTAAGCAAACCAGTGGCATTATTCTTCAGATTATAATATCTGACAGCAGTTTAACTGTTTTATTTCTAAAAGAATAATACAGAGATGTATAAGTTAATTAATGATATTATAGCTAGGTATACCATTTTCTTTTCTTAATTCGTTATATCATTCAAGAAGCCCTGGGCATGAAAACGTGAGGCGAAGAAATTCATCGGCATTGAGAATCTTTCGCATTTACTGAACCCTTGCCGTCTACAAATCCACACTGTTCTTCTCCTATTTATATATCCTATATATATTATAATTGATACCTCTGTATATCCTATATGGGGGGGGGGGGGGGGGGCTGAGTGGTCTAGAGGTATGGTGTCCGCTTCGAGTGCTGGAGGTCCCCGGTTCAAGCCCCGGTGAGGCCCGGGACTTTTTTCACGTGGACTTCCAGTAATAAAAGTTCCTCTGGTCTCTGGGTAGTGAGATCGGACGCCCGTGTGTATTGTTGCGCACGTAAAAAATCCCTTGGCAGTTGGAAATCGAAAAAGAGTAGCCTAACGGCCCTGTCCGGGCAAAATTTCGAGTTAAAAATCTACCCAAAGTATTTCAGGATCCTAGCCGATGCATTGAGCTGAGTTTCTTCAGATTCAAGTTTGAGTTAGGAGGAAAACGGAGCACTTATGGGTTAAACCTGTGTACCGTGATGTTGATCCAAAGACTAAACTAAACTAAACCTCTCTATATATTTTTTCTCTCTGCACCAGAATGGGTTATGCTACATTCCTCGGAGGTTATAATGCCCTCTGGTCTCACATATACCTAGCATGATAATAATAATAATATTCAGTCTTCTCACTTCTTTCTTAATGTTATCAAAGTTTAGGATCCATCCATCAATCATGTGCCATGCCGGTAAGCGTGGGCGGTCATATTTTGCCATCTCACTCGATCACTAGTGTCGTGGATCAGCTCCGTGTTTCTGTCTCGATGTTTGGGATGGGCGTGTTTAACTTGTTTTAAATTTTGTGTGGCCCTAGGAGGCCATTAAAAAAAATTTTTTTTTTTCCTTACTTTATTTCAAACTTTAATATCAACTGTTTTCTTTCCATTAAAAAAAAAAATTAGTATAGATATTTCAGAGTTATTTAATAATATTATAGCTTAGTATATTATTTCTTCGTTTTTAAATACTAGTAATTTCCCTTATAGCAATATTAGATAATTATGTCCCTTACTCAATGCTTATTTTTATCCTTTACTTTGCAAACAGTTGCATGACGCGATCGGGTGTCACCTGTAGCACATGCTGCTCTCTACCGGACGAAGAGACTCCAATGGAATCCCCATTAACGTCCTTTTCTATTTCGATTTCATTTACAGCATGATTTTCTTGAGAAAATACAGCGGTGGTTTCCCTTTACCTCCCGCCAGTTTGTGTATCAATCAATCAATAAGGTACTGTCTCCGCAATGAAGGGCTGGCTGCAATTTATCACCAACACTGTTTCTCGCCTTGATTGTACATTCCGTCAGTGTTCTTCCATCTCGTGATTATTATCTTCCCACTTGTATCTATGTCTAAATCTTGCTAGCTTGCCTTCAACCTTGCCCTCTAATGTGGTTTTTATAAATGTTATGTCTTTTAACGTGGCCGAAATATTTCACTTGCCTCTTGTTTATTTCTTTCATCAACTCTAGTTTCATTCCCAGTTTTTCTAGAGCCTCTGTGTTTGATTGTTTCCATGAAATTAGACATATTCTTCGGTATATCCACATCTCCAGGGCATATATTCGACTTTCTAGCTGCTTGTTCAATGTCCAGGCTTCCGCTTCTCTGATGAAATTTTGAGGACAGCCGACAGATATTTGTTGGTTATGGTCTCAAGTTTCGCGACGGCAGGCAGAGGATCTCCTTCGTGAGACAATGACTGCGGTCACAGAACCAGTACGGTTACTGCCATAGAGGAAAGCACCGGCAAACTACCTCTTTAAAAGTGCATAGTACATTATGATTCGCCTAAATGGCAAGTCATGACCACCCACACTTTCCGGCATGGCTCATGATTGATTGATTGATTGATTGATATCACATAGCTACAATCCCACATTGTTCTTCTTATTTTGCTATAACCATTATAATTGCTACCTCTGGCTGTATTTTTCTCTCCACCAGAATTGATTATGCTACATTCCTCGGAAGTTATAATGCTCTCTGGTATCAGATACACCTAACACGTGAATATTCGGTCTTCTCATCTCTTCCTTAATGGTATCAAAGTTTGGGATGTGTATGGTTAATTTTCTTTAAATGTTTGTGTGGCCCTAGAAGGCCAGTAAAAAAATGTTTTCCCCCCTCCCAACAGAGGGAGGGTCGAACATTCGTGGATGTACATGAACTTACATTGAAAGTACGAGACTAGAATTTAAGAAATAATTGTAGAATTGTACCGTTGATTATAAATTGTAAGCACTAAAGATTATAATATACGTTATAAGATTTTAAAAGAATTTTCTTCACTTTATTTCAAACTTTAATATCGAATGTTTTTTCCATTAAAAAAAATAATAAATATATATTTCGACAATTAATTAATAATAGTATAGCTTAGTATATTAATTCTTTGTTTCTAAATACTAGTAATTTCCCTTACTAAATAATTATGTCCCTTACTCAATGCTTATTTTTATCCTTTACTTTGCAAACAGTTTGCATGACGCGATCGGGTGTCACAATTTCGTTTACAGATACGAAGGATTTGTTTTTCCGTTCATTAAAATTTACACTTTTAGGAATTAAAAATAAATATGGAACGTTAGAAGATTGATTATAAAATGTAAGTAAATAAGGATTAAACAATGTTTAGCTAAGCAAATTAGTAGAATTATTCCTGAAATTATAATGTCTGACTACAATATTAATTACTTTATTTCTAAAAGAATAATAGAAAGATTTATAAGTTAATTAACGATATTATAACTTGATATACAATTTTATTTTTTTTTTAAATTCTAGTAATCTCCCTTGTAAAATATTAGATGTTTATGTCCCCTAATTGCTTATCGAGGTGTTTTCCTTTTATATATTTAGTTAGTCGCGGCTACAACTTCACGGCAACGGGTCATCCCCATCATGCTCCGTTCCTGTGCCAGTGAATATCACACAAAATGCTGCTCAATGCCCTTTGTGATCAATGGAATAGACAGGAGTATCGGCAAGCCAACAGCCCGCACTGGTACACCGTGCATAATGCCGCCGCCAGAATGCCAACACAAAGTCCTGCCACGAGAAATACAGTTCATTGTCAATGGAAACGGCAGTCACCAGAAAGACTTCATTGACCCGGGTTTTATCCCATATGGCTCGGTCTCTTTCCGCAAGGCGACCCGCCGAAAGCGCCGCACAAAGCACGAACTCCATAGCTCCAGCGAGGACTCAACAATGCACTCGTGAACCGAAAAGGCAAACCAGTCAATCCAGCAACAGCCGGCCGCCATCGTTCCGAACATGCAATTCACGCTACAAACTGCGAACAGTTGTAAAAGCATTCCACGCGAAATTCACAGCTCACAGTGTCACGTCACGCACTCACTCAGTAGCATAGGCTACGGAACCATAGCCTCCTTAGTCGCCTCATACGACGTGCATGGTAGGCAACAGTGTTACTATTCTTTGCTCCCCCGTATGGACCCCGTCAACACACGGGCGAGATATTTAAGTAATTCCGCACAATGTTTTTTGGACATGTTATGAGAAGAAATGGATTGGAGAACTTAGTGACAACTGGCAAGATCGAAGGGAACAGACCAAGGGGACCCCGGGAAGGTTAACCCGGTCAACAGATGCCCGCAGAAGTCGGATGTGTCGGCCTAACGGCGCAAGAACGCAGCTCTGCTGTAAACAGGCACAACGCAATCACATCCGGGGAAAAAAAAACTCCGGATGAACGCAGTAGAAGTAGACCAAGGGGAAGACCGACTATGGCTTGGCCACATGGCATGGTCGAGACAGGAACCCTGAGCTGATCTATGACTCTGGAGATTGAATGAAATGGCGAGTGATGACCGCCCATGCTTTCCGGCATGGCACATGATTGATTGATTGATTGATATTCAACTCAAGAGAGAGTACATATCCCTGTCTGATGTCAATCTGTATGTACTGAAATGCTCAGAATGGTTGTGATTCTATTAGCTGCTGTTAGCTGTCAATACATGTTCTTTATTAATCGCATATTTTTGCCATCACTGTTTAATCGTTCTAGTAATTTGATTATATCCTCATGTTTCACGCTGTGAAACACTTTTGTCTAGTCTATGAAGCATGAAGTATAGATCTGCTTTTATTTCTAAGGAAGAAGGTGGAGGAGAAAGAGAAACAGGGAAGAGGACGATTTCAAAGCAAAAAATAAGATACTGTTGGGTGTGTGTGCGTGCGTGTGTACAACAAAAAGATAAGATAGCTGAAACTGTTGGGTGTGTGTGCGTGCGTGTGTACAACAAAAAGATAAGTATGAAGGAGATTACAACTCAAGCAGTGTAGGATTAGAATGTGCGCATGCGCGCGTAGGCACACACACACACACACTCTCTCTTTCTCTCACACACACATATACACCCCCCTCTCTCTCTCACATACACAGTCATTCTCTACTACTCACTCATTCACACACACACACACACACTCACTCTCTCTCACACACTAACCCTAACACTCACACATACTCTCTCTCACACACACATACACATACTCTACTACTCACTCACAAACACATACACTCTCTCTCTCTCTCACACACATACACTCCGTATAACACACATACTCTCTCTCACACACACACATACACAGGCACTATACTACTCACTCACAAACACATACACTCTCTCTCTCACACACTCACTACCTGTCTAACACACATACTCTCTCTCTCTCTCTCTCTCTCTCTCACACACACACATACACAGACATACTACTATACTACTCACTCACTCACTCACAAACACATACACTCTCTCTCTCTCTCTCTCACACACATTCACTCCGTCTAACACACATACTCTCTCTCTCACACACACACACATACACAGACATACTCTACTACTCACTCACTCACAAACACATACACTCTCTCTCTCACACACACACTCACTCCGTCTAACACACATACTCTCTCTCTCACACACAGACATACTCTACTACTCACTCACTCACTCACTAACACATACACTCTCTCACACACACTCACTCCGTCTAACACACATACTCTCTCTCACTCTCTCTCTAACACACACATACACAGACATACTCTACTACTCACTCACTCACTCACTAACACATATACTCTCTCTCTCACACACACATTCACTCCGTCTAACACACATACTCTCTCTCTCTCTCTCTCTCTCTCTCTCTCTCTCTCTCTCTCTCTCTCTCTCTCACACACACATTCACAGACATACTCTACTACTCACTCACCCTCTCACATACACACTCACACACACACACACACACCAGGACTCGTGCACACTTTGGGCACTCACTCCTTAACACACATACTCTCTCTCTCTCTCTAACACCAACACGGACACTCTCTACTACTCACACACCCTTTCACATGCACATTCACACACACACACACACCAGGACCCGTGCACACTTTGGGCACATTAAACAAACCTGGGACAGTTAAAATCCTAAACACTAGACTAAACAGGTCATAACCCAGGAAAGATTTCAAACGAGAAAACATTCACAAAAATAATGTATTCTAAAATACATTAAGATTCTCTCCAGCGTCACGGAGTTCGTGCACAGTTCTGAGATTCTATTGTAGTTGGTGGGAGGAGACTGATGACTTATGGAAGTATCGGTGTGATATGATGGAAGGTGATCCTTGACAAACCAACCAACTATTCCCAACAACAATTAGTAACTGTTTGGGTTGTAAGGTTGGGTCTATGTCCGCTGTACAGGCTTGAATAGAAAAATTAGAGTATGGGATAAACAGTGAATTAGTGTCTGCTTAATAGGGTTGACTAAACAAATTAGAAACTATGCCTAAAATAAACAGGGAATATGTATAACTGCTGTACATGGTTGACTAGACAAATTAGAAACTGGTGCTAAAATCCACAGGGAATGTGAATGACCTCTGTGCAGGGCTGACTATTCACTACCCAAAAGAACAGCTCATACGCTTGACATTCTCTGCTTGTCACATATTCATACTGACCTCCTCTGCATGTGACACATTTGACATTCTCTACTTGTGTCACATTCACAAACTTGACATCTCTGCTTGTGACACATTCACACACAATTGACCACTGCTTGTGACATATTCACACTTGGCCTTCCCTGCTTGTTACACATCACATAATTGTCCTCCTCTGTCTGTGACACATTCACACACTGTCCTCCTCTGCCTGTGACATATTCACACACTGTCCTCCCCTGCCTGTGACATATTCACACACTGTCCACAACTGTCTGTGACATATTCACACACTGTCCTCCCCTGTCTGTGACATATTCACACACTGTCCTCCCCTGTCTGTGACATATTCACACACTGTCCTCTTCTGCCTGTGACTGAATGAACAAGCGAACTGACATTTTGCATGTTCTCATTGTCTGTATTAAAATGAATACAATGACAATTTGTAGGTCAGCATGGCTGAATTGGATAAGACGGCGTGTTCTTAAACATCTGATGTGCTGATGCCGGGGTAAGGGGTTCAACCCCTACACCGAACAGTTGGACTAAAATGTTGACCTATCATCCTTGACTTAGGGACGTAAATTACAAGTACCTCTGAAGTCGGAGTGGGTTTGCCTGATGGTGAGGGACATTTGTAATAAGGAAAGCTAATCCACATACAAAATTCAGTCCTGCAGTACTAGAAGTAATGTGTATGAACTACACTTGAGTTCAACGCGAGCTAGTGCAAAAAAAAAAAAAAATATACTGATAATTTCTTTCTGATTCAATACATTTATTTTCAAGAAATGAATAGAAATTAGCTGTTAGGCAACTTGCAAGCATTCATTTGTACACAATTCATATCTATGTGAGTAAACAGCTCTTTTGCCTTTCTGCATATATTATTTTTACCTCAACAGAACTTATACAAGCTTACATTCCAGAAATGTGTGCCAGCAGGCTTAGTGTTCAAGGATTTGAACCCACATGAAAGGGGATTTTCAAAATGTACTTGGGCTCCCACGACAACTCAGCTTGAAATTGGCAGCCTGGGAAGGTTAACCCAGTCAAGAAATGCCAGCAGAAGTCGGATGTGTCGGCCTAACGGCGCAAGAACGCAAGCAGCTCTGCTGTAAACAGGCACAACGCAATCACGTTGGGAAAAAAAAAAAAAACAACTCCGGATGAACACAGAATAAGAAATGGGCACCAGGAACTGTCTTGGAAAGTGAAGGTAGCTAGTGTGATACTGGCCACACATCCACTGAGTGCTGATGATACTGGCCACACATCCACTGAGTGCTGATGATACTGGCCACACATCCACTGAGTGCTGATGATACTGGCCACACATCCACTGAGTGCTGATGATACTGGCCACACATCCACTGAGTGCTGATGATACTGGCCACACATCCACTGAGTGCTGATGATACTGGCCACACATCCACTGAGTGCTGATGATACTGGCCACACATCCACTGAGTGTGATGATACTGGCCACACATCCACTGAGTGCTGATGATACTGGCCACACATCCACTGAGTGCTGATGATACTGGCCACACATCCACTGAGTGCTGATGATACTGGCCACACATCCACTGAGTGCCGATGATACTGGCCACACATCCACTGAGTGCTGATGATACTGGCCACACATCCACTGAGTGCCGATGATGCTGGCCACACATCCACTGAGTGCTGATGATACTGGCCACATATCCACTATTGGGAGGCTGAGTGGTCTCGAGGTATGGTGTCCGCCTCGAGTGCTGGAGGTCCCGGGTTCAGGCCCCGGTGAGGCCCGGGATTTATTTAAAAAATCCACCTGGACTTCCAGTAATAAAATTTCCCCTGGTCTCTGGGTAGTGAGATCGGACGCCCATGTGCATTGTTGCGCACGTAAAAAAATTCCTTGGCAGTTGGAAATCTAAAAAGAGTAGCCGTAATGGCGCTGCCCGGGCAAAATTTCGAGTTAAAAATCTACCCAAAGTATTTCAGGATCCTAGCCGATGCTACGGAGTTCGTGCATTGAGCTGACTTTCTCCAGAATCAGGTTTGAGTTAGGAGGAAAACGGAGCACTTATGGGTTAAACCTGTGTACCGTAATGTTGATCCAACGACTAAACTAAACTAAACCTCTATATATATTTTTTCTCTCTCAACCAGAATGAGTTATGCTACATTCCTCGGAGGTTATAATGCCCTCTAGTCTCACATATACCTAGCATGATAATAATAATAATATTCAGTCTTCTCACTTCTTTCTTAATGTTATCAAAGCTTGGGATCTATCCATCCATCATGTGCCGTGCCGGTAAGCGTGGGCGGTCATATTTTGCCATCTCACTCGATCACTAGTGTCGTGGATCAGCTCCGTGTTTTTGTCTCGATGTTTGGGATGGCCGTGTTTAACTTGTTTTAAATTTTGTGTGGCCCTAGGGGGCCATTAAAGATTTTTTTTTTTTCACTTTATGTCAAACTATAATATCAACTGTTTTCTTTCCATTAAAAAAAAAATAGAATAGATATTTCAGAGTTATTTAATAATATTGTAGCTTAGTATATTATTTCTTCGTTTTTAAAGACTAGTAATTTCCCTTATAGCAATATTAGATAATTATGTCCCTTATCAATGCTTATTTTTATCCTTTAGCTGCTGGAGAATGTAATTGCCAGGAAGATATCAAGCCAGCTAGAGAGGCAAGGTGTTTTCCCACCTACCCTGGGTGGGTACCGTCCTAAAAGAGAAACCTGGACCAATGCAGCAGTCTTTGCCCATGATGTCTATGAAAGGTATCCACTCAGGCATCGAAACCTTTGCTGCAGCGATTGATCTTGAGGACGCATACAACAGAGTACCATTGGATTTTTTAATGTTTCAACTTCTTGAACTAAAAGTAAGTCCATTCCTCCTTAGTTGGATCGCTGCAGCCCTCTTCCAACGGAAAGTAGTCTTTAGATGAGGCAGTTGGACTTCGGAACCAACAACAATATATCCTGGCCTACCACAGTGATCACCTTTATCTCCGGTACTGTTCAACGCCTACACAGTGAGAATCACCAGTGAGCAGATCACTGGACCTGGCAGGACATTGTCATATGCCGATGATGTTTTAGTGTATTGTCATGGTAAGGATAGAGAGCGGGTTGCTGTGGAACTACAAACCGAACTCAATCGCATAAGTACTTGGTGTGATGAAGCTGGGGCAATGGTCAACCCAACAAAGGCAACAGTGACTTGGTTCTCGTTGAATAATCATATTGTCAACACTCCAACACCAACTGTAATGCTGTGTTCAGAGACAGTGGAAAGAACGCAGGCAATGAATTACCTGGGGATACGGTTTGATCGAAGCCTTGCTTATAATGTGCACATAGATCAGGCGATAACAAAGGCCAAGCGGGGTTTGGCTGCGATGCGGGTGATGGCGGCAGCAAACTGTGAGCAGCGCCATCTATGTCTTCTGTACGAGGGGCTGGTCATGTCTGTTTTGGAGTATGCAATGGCAATCCTGACTCTCAGCCATAAGCAGATAGTAAGGATGGAAAGGATACAGAATGAAGCTATGCGCATTATTCTTGGATGTACAAGAGATACAGCATGCAGGGCGATGTGCTACCTTCTTGATTTTCCAACCATTGAAGAGAGAATACAAGTTTGCAGGGCACGCGCCTACCTCAGAGTTAACGCAAACACACAACATCCACTGCATAGTGAAATTAGGAAGGTGAAGGGCAGCAGGTTAAAAAGAGGACGGTCGTGGATGGGTCAAGCCGAAGACATTCTTCAACAGGTGTGTTCACTTGAGGACTTAGAACCTGGCGAGGAGTGGGTGCAAGTGCCAACAGACTTCTGCACATCCTTTTCAGTTTGCATCGAACTAGATAGGAAATGCAGACAAGAAAATCCGGCTGCTGTGGAGGCTGAAGTACAAGCGTTGATTTTCGAGAATTCGCTAGACGGTGACGCGGTCATCTACACAGATGGGTCGGTCGTCCGACATGTGAGAAGCTCATGGGCCTTTACAGCTCGGGCCGCAGGGAGAATTGTGAAGGAGGACTCTGGTGCTTTCACTTAAACCACAAGTAGCCTGACCATGGAAGTCATGGCAGTAAGTAAAGCAATAACATGGCTCGAGACACAGACATTCACTAGGGCTTGTTTCCTTAGCGACTCAATGAACATGATCAAGAGGATAGAGGAAGGGGTCGATCCGAAGAGAATGGTTGCTGCCTCTGGAGCGGTCTCGGCTGGCAAAGATTAGTTTCATCTTCGTGCCAGGGCATGCGGGAGTACAAGGAAATGAGCGGGCTGACAAGCTCGCAGGTGAGGCTACTGTGGAGGCGGACGCGCCATGGACCAGGCTGACATTCTGAATGCTCTACGAGAAGTGAGACTTTCGCGAGAACCAAGTGATGACTGTGAATCTACAACAATGGCCAGACTGCGGGAGCAGTGTCACAGGATAAAGTAACTTGTCAGTCGATCAATGATAACCAAACCCGACATTATTTTGCTAACACAATTGACGCTTTTATGGTGAACAAACTGAGGAAATACGTCGGTACAGATTCTCGACACCTGGTCAACAGTGTGTATGAGATCAAAGGGAGTCACGTAGAGTTGTCTACACATAGTCGACAAGTTGATGACAGGATGTTGTTCGAGAGGTGTGTACTGGCGACATTTGTCTACAAAACGGAAGTTGGTCGTTGCAAGTGATAGACAGAATGCCTGCTAGAGGTCAGAAGGATTCTGTAATGGGAGAAAGGTCTCTGGCTTACAGACAACCCGGATATTTGTTGGATGAGACAAAGAACTCCACAGATGAAAAGGAAAATTGACAGCTAATTGACTCTGGTTAGTCTGGAAAAAGGAGGACAAAGCCAGATTCTGGACTGATTGGCGTCTGGACTTTCCTGGTGACTCACTCAAGCACCCATATAAAACCCAGTGCAGTAAACAGGTGGATGGAGTCGAGGAAAACATTCTGAAGTGTTAGAATTGGGGATAATTCCGAGTTGTGTTATATTAGAGGGACTAGCCTATCTTAGTAGTGATAGTTATCCACGGACATAGATCCAATCGGATTGCCTAGTTTCTCGAGTAACAACAGGAATAGACATATGGTAGGCAATTAATTATATCTAACTTAAGAGTATGATTAGGAATAGAGTACAGTACTGTGTAGTGATATAATGTATTATGATTAGTGATAGAATGTTCTATAAGTGCGGTGCTAGAAAGTATCATAGGAGCGTCGGCACTAGTATTCTATTGTGTGGCTTCAAGTAGCTTGTGTTATATATCATTTTACTCAGGGAAGTTGAGGACAATGTAGTGGAATAATAATTAGAGAGATTAAGGATGGTTGAGAGGGAGGAGGGGAATGTGTAATGGTAGGATCTTCAGTAGGGCATCTGCTGGGTTTCTACCCGTTCCTTTAGTCTTTCCTGGTGTTGCCATGTCTCAGATCATATGATTGAGTTATTTGGCCGTATGACAGAGATCGGATCTCTGTTATAGATCTGAGTGCTGTTATTGGCCTACAATCACCTAATTACGGTCAGGACTGAGTTGCCCTCACCATGATGTTATCTGCTCTACAGGTTCCATGTACAGTTCCCCTTGAGTGTTCCACGTGAGTGGGAGAGGATTTACTACGAAGAAGCAGTTTCAAAGTTTGACACAATGATGGCTCAGCATCTGAAGACAGAGGTTGCTGAGAGGCCGCTACATAGGGCTTATACCCAAGTTGGTTTGCGGGAACCTGGCTTCTGCTGAGTGGAATTGTATGAACAGAAGTGTTGTGTTTAATGAGTGATAAGCTTCATCACCGAAGATTAATAACTCGCATACTAAGGACATATATATATATATATATACACATCTACCTAACAAACATTAATAGGTTGTGTTCTAAAAGAGGGGAAAATGTTATAACCAGAAACTAATAAACAGTAGAGTTTTCCCCAAGTGACATTTCAGTTAATTGGAGAACTATCAGTTCAAACAAATATTAGGAAACAGAGTAACTTCACCGTGTGGTAGAGTGAAGACCAAGATCAACAGTGTCTATCGGATTACCAGCATCCTGTTTGTTCGAGTGATTGGAGAAAGTCGTCATCTTCTGGGTGAGGTTCACTGTCCGGAAAAAATGGTGCTGTTGTGTGCTAAGCACTATGATGTTACAGACTTTGCTTCTAAATCACTGGTCTACCATTAGAATACACGTCACACATTCTACACCTTATACACACATACACTTCTCCTACATATACTCTTTGCTTTAATAAATTTCTTGTTTTTATTTGTTGAAGCGAGAGTTGTCAAGTATGTTATGTTGGGGAAGAATGAGAGGGGGCATGATCCAGGGGTGAGTAAGAGTGAGAGGAAGGTGTCTTCAGATTGAGGGAGTGTGTGGACGGAGTCTGCTGGATTTCTCCAGAATAGAGATATTGAATTAAAACATAATGTGGGTGTTGATTCTCTTCACTCCAGGGACGACACTAAAGTGGTAAAGAAGAACAAGTAACTAATACGACATTCATTCTTTACACACACACGACATTTATTGGGGGCTCGTAAACGTGATCTTTGGACAGCGGGATCTTTAGACAACGGGATCTTTTAACACGGGATCTTTAGTTAGAGGATGGAGATATCCTATTAGTGAGAATCCAGCTAGAGTGAATGTGGATAGGTGTTAGGACTTATCTTACCTGTTCACACTTCACACGTCTGCATAGGTCTGTGGTCCTGATTCTACTCTTGTCACTGAGTGATTGTGTTGTGTTGTATGGTGTGTTATAGATATATAGATTAATAGTATTTTGTCATTAGCTATATATTGGTTTAGAGATAATCTATACTCTATCTGCTGAGTTACCTCTCTGTAAAATGGCCACTCCTAGATTAACTACGGCAGGAACTTAGGGCAAAGGGGGAAGACATAGGATTGTCGGGTTCTGCTCTAACGGATTACATACAGGAAGTGGAGAGGGAGTATCGTCAAGCAGAAAGGGAAGATCGAAAGGCCGAGTTGGAATTGAGAAGGATGGAGGCAGAGCAAGCAGCTAAGAAATTGGAAGCAGAACAAGCTGCTAGGCAACTTGAGGCTGAGCAAGCCATGAGAAGGCTGGAAATAGAAGCTAAAAAATTGGAAGCAGAGCAAGCTGCTAAGTTACTTGAGGTTGAGCAAGCTGCTAAGCAACGGGAAGCGGAGCAAGAGGCTCAGAAAAGGGAGCATGAGTACCGGATGCGGGAACTCGAGCTCAAGAGGCAATCTAGTGGGGAAACTGAGGGAGCAGTGGGAGGTTCCTCTCTCCCTGGCTCAACACCAGTAAGTGGACATAGCTACCATGCTATGAAGTTCCCTCTAGCGATCTACGAGGAGGACAAAGAGAAGATTGACCAGTACCTTCAACGCTTCGAGGCTATGTCAGTTGCTATGGGTCTGGAGCGTGACAAATGGAATCTCAAGCTATCCCAGGGTTTACGCGGGACCGGTTACGAGGTTTATTCTCGCCTGCCACCAGGACATGAGAACAATTATGACGAGTTGAAGACGGCTTTGCTGAAACGATTCGAGGTTACGTCACATACCTACCGGAAAAAATTTCGAGGAGCGAAACGAGAACCGGGGGAGTTGTTCGCCGCCTATAGTCTGCGTCTGAAAGCATATCTCCATAAGTGGATGGATTTGGCTGGGTTTGCGCATGACTATGAGAGTCTGGAAGAGCTCACGGTAGTCGACCAGATGCGGAAGCAAATGTCGAAACCTCTCAGGACATTCTTGGGAGAACAAGGGGCGGAACGAATCGACATGGTGACGAAATTGGCGGAACGGTTCGTCGAGGTCCATGGGGAGGCAGCAGAGAACATTTCTACAAACACCAAAAGTCAGGAAAAACATAACCTGAAGAAAGCAAAAAGCACAGGAACTAAAAAGGTGGAACCATATGTCAAAACTTCAGAGGAGAGTTCGGAGAAGACGAAGGGGGAAAGCAAGAAAACTTCGAGCTCTACACAAAAACGACCATGGTCGGAGAAGTGGTGTTCGATTTGTAAGTCACCTTCTCACAATACGAGGGATTGCAAATCGAAGGCTAAGAACCCTCACTTCGCGGCATGTCAAGTGACTTCAACGCAGGTGGACACTGACAATGCCAAGGTCGACAAGGAAGCTCACCACCAGGAGAGCTCACTCAAGTCCGGCACAAGAAAATCTAGGACAGGGAAATGGTGCAAACACTGCAGGTCGAATACACACAATGCTATTGACTGCAGGGGAAAGTCAGGAGACACTCAATTCAGTCGTGTGCCCCGGAAAACCTAAGGTGGAGCCCACCGAACAGGTCGAGGCCGAAGAAGAGACTCCAGACCAGGAAAAACCACCTGTAGTGGAATTGGTAGAAGTTAACGGTCGTCAAGTGGAGTGTTTATACGACACAGGACTGGACGGGGAGGCCGTGATTTCTGCGGATCTGGTACATCCAGAACAATTCACAGGTGAAACCATGGAGATACAGCCTGCACAGAAGAGTGCTGTAGCCATGAAATTGCCCATTGCCAGAGTGGAGATTCGGTCAAGATATGTCACCGGCACCATCAAGGCCGCTGTGTTGACTGATCCCATTTTTCCCGTAATCCTCGGTTGCCGGTATGTCTTTCTGGGAATGCCCAGGGAGCCAATCCATATGGGAGCAATTCAGACTCGCTCTCAGACGAAAACGGATGAGGCAGAAGCCAATGTGACTAACCCACTGCCAGGGGAGTTGCGAACTGCCCAGAGTGAGGATGCTACTCTACGTCCTTGCTACAAAAAGCTGCAGAAAAGTGCTGATCCACCCAAACGGGGGCAGTACTATATGAAGAATAGGATACTCTACAGGAGAGCCGGAAGGGGAGACAACCTACATGGTCAGTTGGTGGTCCCAAAGGCCCATCGTTCCCAGATTCTTCATATGGGGCATACCATCTCATTCAGTGGGCATATGGGTATTGCCGCCACGATGCAGCGAATTTCCTGCCATTACTATTGGCCGGGAATGACAGGTGATGTGCGTCGGTATGTGAAGTCATGTCCTGAGTGCCAGAGGGTGGCACCGAAACACTGGACAGCGCCGGTGGTCTTGGGTGAAATGCCCATCATGAACTCTCCTTTCGAGAGGGTAGCCATCGATATTGTGGGTCCACTTCCTAGGACTAGGAAGAGGAACATGTACATACTCACCATGGTGGATTGCTGTACAATGTGGGGTGAAGCCATACCGTTGACCAAGATTGACTCGAAACGAGTGGCGGACGCACTGATGGAGGCCTTTACTAAGATTAGGCTTTCCTGATCAAATACTGACGGACAATGGGTCCCAGTTTTGTGGAAAACTTATGGAGGAGGTATTTAGGGTATTCCACTCTAACCATATCCATACCAGCCCTTACCACCCTCAAGCCAATGGACAAGTAGAGCGTTTCAACGGCACGTTGATGACAATGCTCAGGAAACTAGCGCAGGAAAAACCTGATAGGTGGGATGAATATATCCCAGCAGCACTCTTTGCCTATCGGGAAGTTCCTCATGGCTCAACAGGACTACCACCTGCTACGTTGCTGTTTGGTCGTCCAATCAAAGGACCGTTGGAAGCCATGTTGAGGAGTTGGACTGAAGAGGGGACATCAGAAGAAGTGATCTCTTCTTACAAATATGTGGAGGAACTGAAAGAAAAACTTCACAAGGGATGGACTCTGGCAAATCAAAACTTGAAAAAGGCCAGAAAAAGACATGCAGCTCACTACAACCGTAGGTCTAAAGACAGATCTCTAGAGGTGGAAGACAAAGTATTGTTGCTACTCCCAACGGGAAACAACAAACTGGAGATAGGTTGGCAAGGACCATTTCCCGTGGAAAGGGTGATATCCAGAACGAACTATCAGATCCGGATACGGGGAAAGTCGAAGATTTTCCATATCAATCTCTTGCGGAAATACGAAGAGAGACCAGGAGAAAAAGCAGCTCACCTCATGGCAATGGCAGTTGCAGTGGAGACAGAAGTGGGAACCAACGAGGGAAGGGAATATCCCCTGGTACACCAGGAAACCTACAAGGATGTACAGGTGAACCCTGATCTGACTTCCCAGGAGAGGGAAAAGATAACCCAGGTTCTCGAGTCTCATAAGGAGATACTGACTGATAAACCAGGACGAACGAGGTTGGTGGAGTTCGAGATGACTTTGACCACTCAAGAGCCTGTTCGCCAAAAGGTTTACCCAGTGCCATTCTCTAAAGAAAAGGCCCTGGAGGAGGAAATACAGAAACTGTTGGAGGATGACGTGATTGCACCTTCCACATCCCCATACAATGCGGGGGTAGTTTTGTTACGAAAACCAAGTGGAGAACACCGGTTGTGTATAGACTACCGACTTCTGAACAGTCCATACACAATTTCAGGTGGAACCTTTGCCGAATCCAACTCAGTTATTCGCGAGGCTCCATAAGGCAAGGTATTTCTCTAAGGTGGATCTGAGTCGCGGGTATTATCAGATTCCGGTCAAACCAGAGGTTCGACCCCTACTGGCCTTCAGTACCCCCAGTGGACATTATGAATTCAAGGTCATGCCCTTTGGACTCAGCAATGCACCTAGTGTGTTTACTCGCATGATGAGGACTTTACTAGATCCTTTAAAGGATCCGTCCATCATCTCATTCATGGATGATATTCTGATTTCCAGTGACAGTTTGGATGACCATTTACAATCCTTGGAAAGTGTTTTCAATAGGCTCAAGGAAGCAGGGCTTACAGCTCGCCCAACCAAGTGCATGATCGGTTACCAGACTCTGGAATTTCTAGGTCACACCATCACTCCAGGACACATTGTCCCAGAGGAAAAGAACCTAGAGAAAATCAGAAGTGCTCCAAGGCCAAAAACGAAGAAGGATGTGCGATCTTTTCTATCGTTGTGTGGGTTCTACCACAAATTTATCCCACATTTCACGGAACTGGGAGCTCCATTAACAGAAACCTTGAAAAAGGGATTCCCAGACCAAATAGTTTGGACACCAGAATGTGAGAGTGCCTACAGTCAGTTGAAGGAGGCCTTGGTCAGCAAACCTGTGTTACAGCTCCCGGACCTTTCCAAACCATTTGTGTTGAGAACGGATGCAAGTGGGATTGGGATTGGGGCAGCTTTGTTACAGGAAGGAAAAGACGATGCTTCAGTTTTGAAACCAGTGGCATACGCAAGCAAGAAACTTCTCCCGGCTGAGAGGAATTATTCGACCGTTGAGAGAGAGTGTTTGGCTCTTGTATGGGCCGTACAAAAATTCCAGCCTTATTTGTATGGAGTTCAGTTTCGAGTTCAGTCGGATCATCAACCTTTGATATTCCTGGCCACTTCTCAGAAGCTCAACGCCCGTTTGATGCGGTGGTCGTTGCTACTTCAGCCATACCACTTTACAGTGGAGTATATACCTGGGAAGGAAAATGTTGGAGCTGATTTCCTGTCTAGACATCCAGCTCCTGAAGAAGAGGAATAGATCATCTGGATCGAACCTCACAGAAGAAAGAGTTGTTGCGGACTACTCTCTTAGGAGGGGGCCTATGTCACAGGATAAATAAACTTGTTAGTTGCGACCAATGATAACCAAACCCGACATTATTTTGCTAACACAATTGACTCTGTTATGGTGAACAAACTGAGGGAAATACGTCGGTACAGATTCTCGGCACCTGGTCAACAGTGTGTATGAGATCAAAGGGAGTCACGTAGAGTTGTCTACACATAGTCGACAAGTTGATGACAGGATGTTGTTCGAGAGGTGTGTACTGGCGACATTTGTCTACAAAACGGAAGTTGGTCGTTGCAAGTGATAGACAGAATGCCTGCTAGAGGTCAGAAGGATTCTGTAATGGGAGAAAGGTCTCTGTCTTACAGACAACCCGGATATTTGTTGGATGAGACAAAGAACTCCCCAGATGAAAAGGAAAATTGACAGCTAATTGACTCTGGTTAGTCTGGAAAAAGGAGGACAAAGCCAGATTCTGGACTGATTGGCGTCTGGACTTTCCTGGTGACTCACTCAAGCACCCATATAAAACCCAGTGCAGTAAACAGGTGGATGGAGTCGAGGAAAACATTCTGAAGTGTTAGAATTGGGGATAATTCCGAGTTGTGTTATATTAGAGGGACTAGCCTATCTTAGTAGTGATAGTTATCCACGGACATAGATCCAATCGGATTGCCTAGTTTCTCGAGTAACAACAGGAATAGACATATGGTAGGCAATTAATTATATCTAACTTAAGAGTATGATTAGGAATAGAGTACAGTACTGTGTAGTGATATAATGTATTATGATTAGTGATAGAATGTTCTATAAGTGCGGTGCTAGAAAGTATCATAGGAGCGTCGGCACTAGTATTCTATTGTGTGGCTTCAAGTAGCTTGTGTTATATATCATTTTACTCGGGAAGTTGAGGACAATGTAGTGGAATAATAATTAGAGAGATTAAGGATGGTTGAGAGGGAGGAGGGGAATGTGTAATGGTAGGATCTTCAGTAGGGCATCTGCTGGGTTTCTACCCGTTCCTTTAGTCTTTCCTGGTGTTGCCATGTCTCAGATCATATGATTGAGTTATTTGGCCGTATGACAGAGATCGGATCTCTGTTATAGATCTGAGTGCTGTTATTGGCCTACAATCACCTAATTACGGTCAGGACTGAGTTGCCCTCACCATGATGTTATCTGCTCTACAGGTTCCATGTACAGTTCCCCTTGAGTGTTCCACGTGAGTGGGAGAGGATTTACTACGAAGAAGCAGTTTCAAAGTTTGACACAATGATGGCTCAGCATCTGAAGACAGAGGTTGCTGAGAGGCCGCTACATAGGGCTTATACCCAAGTTGGTTTGCGG
The DNA here is from genome assembly GCA_014155875.1 of Cepaea nemoralis. Lineage (NCBI taxonomy): Eukaryota > Metazoa > Mollusca > Gastropoda > Stylommatophora > Helicidae > Cepaea > Cepaea nemoralis. Next base: position 536,315 of record JACEFZ010027456.1, read on the forward strand.
GAACCTGGCTTCTGCTGAGTGGAATTGTATGAACAGAAGTGTTGTGTTTAATGAGTGATAAGCTTCATCACCGAAGATTAATAACTCGCATACTAAGGACATATATATATATATATATATATATATATATATATATATATATATATATATATATATATATATATATATATATATATATATATATACACATCTACCTAACAAACATTAATAGGTTGTGTTCTAAAAGAGGGGAAAATGTTATAACCAGAAACTAATAAACAGTAGAGTTTCCCCAAGTGACATTTCAGTTAATTGGAGACTATCAGTTCAAACAAATATTAGGAAACAGAGTAACTTCACCGTGTGGTAGAGTGAAGACCAAGATCAACAGTGTCTATCGGATTACCAGCATCCTGTTTGTTCGAGTGATTGGAGAAAGTCGTCATCTTCTGGGTGAGGTTCACTGTCCGGAAAAAATGGTGCTGTTGTGTGCTAAGCACTATGATGTTACAGACTTTGCTTCTAAATCACTGGTCTACCATTAGAATACACGTCACACATTCTACACCTTATACACACATACACTTCTCCTACATATACTCTTTGCTTTAATAAATTTCTTGTTTTTATTTGTTGAAGCGAGAGTTGTCAAGTATGTTATGTTGGGGAAGAATGAGAGGGGGCATGATCCAGGGGTGAGTAAGAGTGAGAGGAAGGTGTCTTCAGATTGAGGGAGTGTGTGGACGGAGTCTGCTGGATTTCTCCAGAATAGAGATATTGAATTAAAAATAATGTGGGTGTTGATTCTCTTCACTCCAGGGACGACACTAAAGTGGTAAAGAAGAACAAGTAACTATTACGACATTCATTCTTTACACACACACGACAAGCAAGCAATTAAAAAGAGTGGGTGGCCAAACAAGAACACTACGCAGGAAGCCAAAGACAGAGTTGATAAACCAACACAGAACTGGCGTCGTTAGCCGCTACACGCTGCGGGATTTGCTGAGGAGGGGATCCGAGCACTTATGGACTGAATGGTTCGATGTGCAACGAGGATGATCTGTCGACTAACTAACTAACTAACTAACTAACTAACTGTTGTGTAGGCATGCACAACTCACCCATTCTGCTGAAGTATCCCAACGAAGCTGGTGTTAGTCCACTACCAGGAAGACATTTTAATCTGTGAATCCAGGCCAGAGATGGAGGAGAGAAGGGGAGGCCTGAATAGGTGCACCTTGAAGACAGTGTCGGGGATTCATTCATTACAGCCAGCCTTCAACACGGAGATGGCATATCATGATAACTAAACTATTAACCCATTATGTTCTATTTATAACTGTCACTTTTTATGGAATGCTAAAATAGTAAATTCCACCATTACAGTATACACATTAAATGACATTAAATGACATTAAATGACCCCACACTACTGTGGTATGTTAAAAAGAAATAGGAAACAAATCCCCAAATCCTAATAGGCAACTGTTATGAGAAAACCTGAAATTGGCTCGATAAGACTCCCTAGGGGTGGAGACAGATCATAAGGTAAGGTTTCCTAACAGAAGGGCCAGTAGAGCACAGGAAAGCTACCGAACTTTAGAGAGGAGAACACTGACTCTCGGTACACTGAAAGTCTGTCAGTGATTATCCTGCGACATTTTGCTCTATAGTGATACTGTCACTTTATGAGAATTATCAATGCGAATACACACAAAAACTTAAACATAAAGTAACAAGTAAATAAATAACTCTTGATTATAACTTATAACATTATAATGGGATAACATGGGGCAAAGAGAAGTGTGTATGCTCGTGCGACATTTCATGTTATTACACAACTAATAAAAAATTAACACCTCAATAAAAGACATACTAATTATCTCTGTTTGTTAGTTAACAGTTCAGGTGTTCTCACAATGAAGGAATTAAACCAACACATTTCCATCACCAGTGAGCTGTTAACAGTTTTCTCGATCACATCAGATGGTATTAATATGTTCACGAGTCCATCTAAAACCCAAAACTATAACTGTCCATTTTGTTCGCCCTAACCATCACAGAATTGTCCATGACTAATAACACAGTAGTTAAAAATTTCCATTTCTCGATAGGAGTCCCTGAAATAAAAATACTACTGTGGTCGGGACCCGTGGGTATTGGCATCATTAAACTAGTGGGAAGTAATAAAAGACGTAGCTGCTGTCCACCATGTTTGGGGTGGCTTCTCACATCGGAGGAGTAATTGATGAAAACAGAGATTTGCTCTTTCAGCAGTATCAAGGCAAGCTCTTCATCCTGCATTGTGGACCTTGGCCCTCCTGATGACAATCTTCAGCAGTCATGAATATATCCCAGTTTCAGCGAAACAAAAGACCACCTCTCCCTGAGCCAATATAGGACACATTTTATCCCAACAGGAAAGCCTATAGAATAATTTTGTGGACTGCCCCCTTAACTTAGCAATCTGGATGCAACTTTGCAGGAACCCATCCTAACTTTTCCCAATTTAAATGAGCCCACTCATTTCCTCTGCCCGCACCAATCAAATAGCTTTGAGCTAGATTTTGGGCGATGTCTATTTTAAGCTGCCGGCAATCTCCAAACGTCGAGATGGCGAAAATATGTTACTTTTAAAAATAACCTGTTTGTACCATTGTGAACAGCTGAAGTAGTTCACATTCTTTATTCAAATGTTGCTGGGGCGAGAGACATCATAAATGTCACAACTACCTTCAGCCAATTTTTCCATCTAATTGTCTGGACAATCTATGAAGTGGGTGACCTGGGACACGATTCTAACATGTTGGCCTCCAGTTGCTAAAGCAGCATCTAATAATTACTTAAAAAGCAGAGTACATATGTGGGAGGCTTTTCAGCACACTGTAATGAGAGCCACGTTGTGCCAACGACCTGCCACTTGCTATTTGAGAAATCACACCTAGAAAAATTATTTCAACTCCGTCCGACTAATATACCTAATGTTTACAGTAATAACTGTGCAGGAGGGTTAAGTAACAACTATGTGCAAGAAGGCTCAGTAACACATGTGTAAGAGGGCTTAGTAAACAATGTGTAGGATGACGCAGTAACAAATGTGTAGGAGGTTTAGTAACAAATATGTAGGAGAGTTAAGTAACAAATGTTAGGGGGACTAAGTAAAAACTATGTAAGAAGGCTCAGAAACAAATGAGTAAGAGGGCTTAGTAACTAATGTGTAAGAGCGTTTAGTAACAAATGTGTAGAAGACCTCTATAACAAATGTGCAGGAGGGTTCAGTACCAAATATGTAGGAGGGATCAATAACAAACATATAGGACGACATAGAAGCAATTCTGTAGGAGGGCTCAGTAACAAATATGTATGGGGACTCAGTAACAACAATGTAGGAGCTTTCAGTAACACATATGTAGGAGGTGTCAATAACAAATATATAGGAGGACAGTAACAATTGTGTAGGAGGGCTCAGTAACAAATGTGTAAGAGGGCTCAGGAACAAATGTGTGGGAGGATTCAGTAACACATTCGTAGGAGGGTTCAATAACAAATATATAGGAGTACAGTAACAACTGTGTAGGAGGGCTCAGTAACAAATATGTATGGGGACTCAGTAACAACAATGTAGGAGGTTTCAGAAACATATATGTAGGAGGGGTCAATAACAAATATATAGGAGGGCTCAGTAACAACTGTGTAGGAGGGCTCAGTAACAAATGTGTAGGAGGACTGACAAACTTATGCTCACGAGGGCTTGCAGAAAAGGAAACATTGGCCAGAGAGCCAGGTCGCGAGCATGTCGATATACACAAGGTTGGTTATTTGCCGGGCGTCGTCTCGGCGCAGCCTCTCTAAGCACAACTAATATAATAGCCACCCATAGAGTCTGATGACACAGTGAGGTCAAGAGGTCCTCCTGGCGGTAATGGAACCATGTTCTGAGATCAGTTAGCGTCTGCTACAGTGGACCCAGCTGATAGTGACATTGTACAGATTGAAAGCAGTTTGGCTACACGTTTATAAACTGATGACCAGAACTGGTCTGTAGACCTATATAGAAGTCTGACATTGCATCGTCGTGTTTTCTTATCTGTAGATCTATATAGAAGTCTGACATTATATCATCGTGTTTTCTTATCTGTAGATCTATATAGCAGTCTGACATTGCATCATCGTGTTTTCTTATCGGTATGTGTGATATAGGGGTAGTGAACACAGATGTTCAATCCAGACATAATGGATGTGAAATCAGCCAACAGAAGATTTGGCAGCAGAACGCGTTGCAATCATTTCAGAAATCAATGGCAAACTACTGAAATAAAATTTCCTTGAAAATCACAAACAGAAAATTAAAATTAATGCTGGGGTTGATGGTGACGGCCTGTAAAGGACATGCAATTAACTTGTATTTGTCTTGTCATGATATACATGTGTCACCCAAATACATTTGTCTTGTCATGATATACATGTGTCACCCAAATACAGTTGTCTTGTCATGATATACACGTGTCACCCAAATACAGTTGTCTTGTCATGATATACAAGTGTCATCCAAATACAGTTGTCTTGTCATGATATACATGTGTCACCCAAATACAGTTGTCTTGTCATGATATACATGTGTCACCCAAATACAGTTGTCTTGTCATGATATACATATGTCACCCAAATACAGTTGTCTTGTCATGATATACATGTGTCACCCAAATACAGTTGTCTTGTCATGATATACATTTGTCACCCAAATACAGTTGTCTTGTCATGATATACACGTGTCACAAAAGTACAGTTGTCTTGTCATGATATACACGTGTCACCCAAATACAGCTATTTGTCTTGTCATGATATACACTTGTCACCCAAATACAGCAATTTGTCTTGTCATGATATACATGTGTCACCCAAATACAGTTGTCTTGTCATGATATACATGTGTCACCCAAATACAGTTGTCTTGTCATGATATACATGTGTCACCCAAATACAGTTGTCTTGTCATGATATACATGTGTCACCCAAATACATTTGTCTTGTCATGATATACATGTGTCACCCAAATACAGTTGTCTTGCCATGATATATATGTGTCACCCAAATACAGTTGTCTTGTCATGATATACACGTGCCACCCAAATACAGCTATTTGTCTTGTCATGATATACATTTGTCACCCAAATACAGCTATTTGTCTTGTGATGATATACATATGTCATCCAAATACAGTTGTCTTGTCATGATATACATGTGTCACCCAAATACAGTTGTCTTGTTATGATATACATTTGTCACCTAAATACAGTTGTCTTGTCATGATATACATGTGTCACCCAAATACAGTTATCTTGTCATGATATACATGTGTCACCCAAATACAGCTATTTTTCTTGTCATGATATACATGTGTCACCCAAATACAGGTGTCTTGTCATGATATACATGTGTCATCCAAATACAGTTGTCTTGTGATGATATACATGTGTAACCCAAATACAGTTATCTTGTCATGATATACATGTGTCACCCAAATACAGCTTTCTTCTTGTCATGATATAAATGTGTCACCCAAATACAGTTGTCTTGTCATGATATACACGTGTAACCCAAATCAGTTGTCATGATATACATGTGTCACCCAAATACAGTTATCTGTCTTGTCATGATATACATGTGTCACCCAAATACAGTTGTCTTGTCATGATATACATGTGTCACCCAAATACAGTTTTCTGTCTTGTCATGATATACATGTGTCACCCAAATACAGTTGTCTTGTCATGATATACACGTGTCACCAAAATACAGCTATTTGTCTTGTCATGATATACACGTGTCACCCAAATACAGTTGTCTTGTCATGATATACACGTGTCACCCAAACACAGTTGTCTTGTCATGATATACATGTGTCACCCAAATACATTTGTCTTGTCATGATATAAATGTGTCACCAAATACAGTTGTCTTGTCATGATATACACGTGTCACCCAAATCAGTTGTCATGATATACATGTGTCATCCAAATACAGTTGTCTTGTCATGATATACATGTGTCACTCACTTACAGTTTTCTGTCTTGTCATGATATACATGTGTCACCCAAATACAGTTGTCTTGTCATGATATACATGTGTCACCAAAATACAGTTTTCTGTCTTGTCATAATATACATGTGTCACCCAAATACAGTTGTCTTGTCATGATATACACGTGTCACCCAAATACAGCTATTTGTCTTGTCATGATATACACGTGTCATCCAAATACAGTTGTCTTGTCATGATATACACGTGTCACCCAAATACAGTTGTCTTGTCATGATATACACGTGTCACCCAAATACAGCTATCTTGTCATGATATACATGTGTCACCCAAATACAGCTATTTGTCTTGTCATGATATACACGTTTCACCCAAATACAGTTGTCTTGTCATGATATACATATGTCACCCAAATACAGTTGTCTTGTCATGATGTATATGTGTCACCCAAATACAGTTGTCTTGTCATGATATACATGTGTCACCCAAATACAGTTGTCTTGTCATGATATACACGTGTCACCCAAATACAGTATTCTGTCTTGTCATGATATACATGTGTCACCCAAATACAATTGTCTTGTCATGATATACATGTGTCACCCAAATACAGTTATCTTGTCATGATATACACGTGTCACTCAAATACAGTTGTCTTGTCATGATATACATGTGTCACCCAAATACAGTTGTCTTGTCATGATATACACGTGTCACCCAAATACAACTGTTGCTGTATAAACTTCTTCATAGGTTTGTTAGATGTGTACTCACTCCATATGGGAAATCCTTAAACAATATGGAGTGAGTACACATCTAACAAACCTATGCAGAAGTTTATACAACAACAGTGAATGCATAGTGAGAGCAACTGGAGAACACTCAGAACCCTTCACCATAAGATCTGGAGTACGACAAGGTTGTGTCCTGTCCCCTCTCTTGTTCATAACATATATAGACAACATATGTAAAGAAACCAGCCAAGCAGAGACAGCAAGAATACCGCATGACGAGAACACAGAAGAAGAACCATCTGCAAATCTAACCATTAGAGAACTCCTGTTTGCGGGCGACCAAGCACTAATAGCAAAATCAGAAGCTGAATTACAAGACCACATGAATAGTCTAAACGAAATGTGTAGGGAACATAACATGAAAATTAGCACAAGCTAATGACTATAACTAAAGAAGAACAAACAGCAACAATTCACCTAAACGAACATCCCTTGAAACAAGTAAAGAGTTTCAAGTACCTAGGAAGTATAATATCATCAAATGGCAGATCAGAAGACGAGATCGAAAATAGGTGCAATAAGGCAAATCAACTCATTGGACAAATGGCACCAATACTAAAGAACAAACATGTATCAATAACTACTAAGAAAGCACTTCACAACACAATCTTCCTACCAACTCTGTGCTACCAATGCCAAACCTGGACAATGACAGAAAAGAGAAAAGAAAAATCACAACCAACAGAAATGAGGTTTCTGAGAAAGAATACTCAACGTATCAAGAAGAGATAAGATCAGAAATGAAGAAATCAGGACTAAAGTAGGGGTTAAAGCTGCTCTAGATTTATTAGAAAGCAGCAAGTCAAATGGTTTGGCCCATGCAAGTAAGCTACCAGTCAACAGCATGCCACAACAAGCAATGATGTACAGACCAGATGGAAACAGAGGAAGAGGCCGACCACGTAAACGTTGGACTGAGGGAATAACAGAATCCATGGGAATGTCGATATACGAAGCCCATAACCGGGCACTCTCACGAAGTTTATACTTCACCTCGACACCGCAAGGTACAAGAGGAACATGATGAGATGAGATGAGACCCTAATACAGTTTTCTGTCTTGTCATGATATCCATGTGTCACACAAATAAAGTTGTCTTGTCATGATATACATGTGTCACCCAAATACAGTTGTCTTGTCATGATATACATGTGTCACCCAAATACAGTTGTCTTGTCATAATATACATGTGTCACCCAAATACAGTTGTCTTGTCATGATATAAATGTGTCTCCCAAATACAGTTGTCTTGTCATGATATACATGTGTCACCCAAATACAGTTGTCTTGTCATGATATACACGTGTCACCCAAATACATTTGTTTTGTCATGATATACTTGTGTCACCCAAATACAGTTGTCTTGTCATGATATACATGTGTCACCCAAATACAGTTGTCTTGTCATGATATACATGTGTCAGCCAAATACAGTTGTCTTGTCATACTATACATGTGTCACCCAAATACAATTGTCTTGTCATGATACACACGTGTCACCCAAATGCAGTTGTCTTGCCATGATATACATGTGCCACCCAAATACAGTTGTCTTGTCATGATATACACGTGTCACCCAAATACAGTTTTCTGTCTTGTCATGATATACACGTGTCACCCAAATACAGTTGTCTTGTCATGATATACATTTGCCACCAAATACAGTTGTCTTGTCATGATATACATGTGTCACCCAAATACAGTTGTCTTGTCATGATATATACATGTGTCACCCAAATACAGTTTTCTGTCTTGTCATGATATACACGTGTCACCCAAATACAGTTGTCTTGTCATGATATACATTTGCCACCAAATACAGTTGTCTTGTCATGATATACATGTGTCACCCAAATACAGTTGTCTTGTCATGATATATACATGTGTCACCCAAATACAGTTGTCTTGTCATGATATACATTTGCCACCCAAATACAGTTTTCTTGTCATGATATACACGTGTCACCCAAATACAGTTTTCTGTCTTGTCATGATATACATGTGTCACCCAAATACAGTTGTCTTGTCATGATATACATGTGTCACCTAAATAAAGTTGTCTTGTCATGATATACATTTGCCACCCAAATACAGTTGTCTTGTCATGATATATATGTGCCACCAAAATACAGTTGTCTTGTCATGATATACACGTGTCACCAAAATACAGCTATTTGTCTTGTCATGATATACACGTGTCACCCAAATACAGCTATTTGTCTTGTCATGATATACACTTGTCACCCAAATACAGCTATTTGTCTTGTCATGATATACATGTGTCACTCACATACAGTTTTCTGTCTTGTCATGATATACATGTGTCACCCAAATACAGTTGTCTTGTCATGATATACATGTGTCACCAAAATACAGTTTTCTGTCTTGTCATGATATACACGTGTCACCCAAATACAGTTGTCTTGTCATGATATACACGTGTCACCCAAATACAGTTGTCTTGTCATGATATACACGTGTCACCCAAATACAGTTGTCTTGTCATTATATACATGTGTCACCCAAATACAGCTATTTGTCTTGTCACGATATACACGTGTCACCCTAATACAGTTGTCTTATCATGATATACATATGTCACCCAAATACAGTTGTCTTGTCATAATGTATATGTGTCACCCAAATACAGTTGTCTTGTCATGATACACATGTGTCACCCAAATACAGTTGTCTTGTCATGATATACACGTGTCACCCAAATACAGTATTCTGTCTTGTCATGATATACATGTGTCACCCAAATACAGTTGCCTTGTCATGATATACATGTGTCACACAAATACAGTTATCTTGTCATGATATACACGTGTCACTCAAATACAGTTGTCTTGTCAAGATATACATGTTTCACCCAAATACAGTTGTCTTGTCATGATATATATGTGTCACCCAAATACAGTTGTCTTGTCATGATATACACGTGTCACCCAAATACAGTTTTCTGTATTGTCATGATATACATGTGTCACACAAATAAAGTTGTCTTGTTATGATATACATGTGTCACCCAAATACAGTTGTCTTGTCATGATATACATGTGTTACTCAAATACAGTTGTCTTGTCATGATATACATTTGCCACCCAAATACAGTTGTCTTGTCATGATATACACGTATCACCCAAATACAGCTATTTGTCTTGTCATGATACACGCGTGTCACCCAAATACAGTTGTCTTGTCATGATATAGATGTGTCACCCAAATACAGCTATGTGTCTTGTAATGATATACACGTGTCACCCAAATACAGTTGTCTTGTCATGATATACATGTGTCACCCAAAAACAGTTGTCTTGTCTTGATACACACGTGTCACCCAAATACAGTTGTCTTGTCATGATATACATGTGTCACTCAAATACAGTTGTCTTGTCATGATATACATGTGTCACCCAAATACAGTTGTCTTGTCATGATATACATGTGTCTCCCAAATACAGTTGTCTTGTCATGATATACATGTGTCACCCAAATACAGTTGTCTTGTCATGATATACACGTGTCACCCAAATACAGTTGTTTTGTCATGATATACTTGTGTCACCCAAATACAGTTGTCTTGTCATGATATACATGTGTCATCCGAATACAGTTGTCTTGTCATGATATACATGTGTCACCCAAATACAGTTATCTTGTCATGATATACACTTGTCACCAAAATACAGCTATTTGTCTTGTCATGATATACATGTGTCAACCAAATACAGTTGTCTTGTCATGATATACATGTGTAACCCAAATACAGTTATCTTGTCATGATATACACTTGTCACCAAAATACAGCTATTTGTCTTGTCATGATATACATGTGTCACCCAAATACAGTTGTCTTGTCATGATATACATGTGTCACCCAAATACAGTTGTTTTGTCATGATATACTTGTGTCACCCAAATACAGTTGTCTTGTCATGATATACATGTGTCACCCAAATACAGTTGTCTTGTCATGATATACATATGTCACCCAAATACAGTTGTCTTGTCATACTATACATGTGTCACCCAAATACAATTGTCTTGTCATGATACACACGTGTCACCCAAATGCAGTTGTCTTGTCATGATATACTTGTGTCACCCAAATACAGTTGTCTTGTCATGATATACATGTGCCACCCAAATACAGTTGTCTTGTCATGATATACACGTGTCACCCAAATACAGTTTTCTGTCTTGTCATGATATACACGTGTCACCCAAATACAGTTGTCTTGTCATGATATACATTTGCCACCAAATACAGTTGACTTGTCATGATATACATGTGTCACCCAAATACAGTTGTCTTGTCATGATATATACACGTGTCACCCAAATACAGTTGTCTTGTCATGATATACATTTGCCACCCAAATACAGTTTTCTTGTCATGATATACACGTGTCACCCAAATGCAGTTGTCTTGTCATGATATACACGTGTCACCCAAATACAGCTATTTGTCTTGTCATGATATACACGTGTCACCCAAATACAGCTATTTGTCTTGTCATGATATACACTTGTCACCCAAATACAGCTATTTGTCTTGTCATGATATACATGTGTCACTCACATACAGTTTTCTGTCTTGTCATGATATACATGTGTCCCCCAAATACAGTTGTCTTGTCATGATATACATGTGTCACCAAAATACAGTTTTCTGTCTTGTCATGATATACATGTGTCACCCAAATACAGTTGTCTTGTCATGATATACACGTGTCACCCAAATACAGCTATTTGTCTTGTCATGATATACACGTGTCACCCAAATACAGTTGTCTTGTCATGATATACACGTGTCATCCAAATACAGTTGTCTTGTTATGATATACACGTGTCACCCAAATACAGTTGTCTTGTCATGATATACATGTGTCATCCACATACAGTTGTCTTGTCATGATATACACGTGTCACCCAAATACAGTTGTCTTGTCATGATATACATGTGTCACCCAAATACAGCTATTTGTCTTGTCATGATATACACGTGTCACCCAAATACAGTTGTCTTGTCATGATATACATATGTCACCCAAATACAGTTGTCTTGTCATGATGTATATGTGTCACCCAAATACAGTTGTCTTGTCATGATATACATGTGTCACCCAAATACAGTTGTCTTGTCATGATATACACGTGTCACCCAAATACAGTATTCTGTCTTGTCATGATATACATGTGTCACCCAAATTACAGTTGTCTTGTCATGATATATATGTGTCACCAAAATACAGTTGTCTTGTCATGATATACACGTGTCACCCAAATACAGTTTTCTGTATTGTCATGATATACCATGTGTCACACAAATAAAGTTATCTTGTCATGATATACATGTGTCACCCAAATACAGTTGTCTTGTCATGATATACATGTGTCACCCAAATATAGTTGTCTTGTCATGATATACATTTGCCACCCAAATACAGTTGTCTTGTCATGATATACACGTATCACCCAAATACAGCTATTTGTCTTGTCAGATACACGCGTGTCACCCAAATACAGTTGTCTTGTCATGATATACATGTGTCACCAAATACAGCTATGTGTCTTGTAATGATATACACGTGTCACCCAAATACAGTTGTCTTGTCGTGATATACATGTGTCACCCAAATACAGTTGTCTTGTCATGATATACACGTGTCACCCAAATACAGTATTCTGTCTTGTCATGATATACATGTGTCACCCAAATACAGTTGTCTTGTCATGATATATATGTGTCACCAAAATACAGTTGTCTTGTCATGATATACACGTGTCACCCAAATACAGTTTTCTGTATTGTCATGATATACATGTGTCACACAAATAAAGTTATCTTGTCATGATATACATGTGTCACCCAAATACAGTTGTCTTGTCATGATATACACGTGTCACCCAAATATAGTTGTCTTGTCATGATATACATTTGCCACCCAAATACAGTTGTCTTGTCATGATATACACGTATCACCCAAATACAGCTATTTGTCTTGTCATGATATACACGTGTCACCCAAATACAGTTGTATTGTCATGATATACTTGTGTCACCCAAATACAGTTGTCTTGTCATGATATACATGTGTCACCCAAATACAGTTGTCTTGTCATGATATACATGTGCCACCCAAATACAGTTGTCTTGTCATGATATACACGTGTCACCCAAATACAGTTGTCTGTCTTGTCATGATATAAACGTGTCACCCAAATACAGTTGTCCTGTCATGATATACATTTGCCACCAAATACAGTTGTCTTGTCATGATATACATGTGTCACCCAAATACAGTTGTCTTGTCATGATATATACATGTGTCACCCAAATACAGTTGTCTTGTCATGATATACATTTGCCACCCAAATACAGTTTTCTTGTTATGATATACACGTGCCCCCCAAATACAGTTTTCTGTCTTGTCATGATATACATGTGTCACCCAAATACAGTTGTCTTGTCATGATATACATGTGTCACCTAAATAAAGTTGTCTTGTCATGATATACATTTGCCACCCAAATACAGTTGTCTTGTCATTATATATATGTGCCACCCAAAAACAGTTGTCTTGTCATGATATACACGTGTCACCCAAATACAGCTATTTGTCTTGTCATGATATACACGTGTCACCCAAATACAGCTATTTGTCTTGTCATGATATACACTTGTCACCCAAATACAGCTATTTGTCTTGTCATGATATACATATGTCATCCAAATACAGGATTCTTGTCCTGATATACATTTGTCACCCAGATACAGTTGTCTTGTCATGATATACATGTGTCATCCAAATACAGTTATCTTGTCATGATATACATGTGTCACCCAAATACAGCTTTCTGTCTTGTCATGATATACATGTGTCACCCAAATACAGTTGTCTTGTCATGATATACATGTGTCACCCAAATACAGTTGTCTTGTCATGATATACATGTGTCACCCAAATACAGTTGTCTTGTCATGATATACATGTGTCACCCAAATACAGTTGTTTTGTCATGATATATATGTGCCACCCAAATACAGTTGTCTTGTCATGATATACACGTGTCACCCAAATACAGCTATTTGTCTTGTCATGATATACACGTGTCACTCAAATACAGCTATTTGTCTTGTCATGATATACACTTGTCACCCAAATACAGCTATTTGTCTTGTCATGATATACATGTGTCATCCAAATACAGTTATCTTGTCATGATATACATGTGTCACCCAAATACAGCTATTTGTCTTGTCATGATATACATGTGTCACCCAAATACACTTGTCTTGTCATGATATACATGTGTTACCCAAATACAGTTGTCTTGTCATGATATACATGTGTCATCCAAATACAGCTATTTGTCTTGTCATGATATACATGTGTCACCCAAATACAGTTGTCTTGTCATGATATACATGTGTCACCCAAATACAGTTGTCTGTCTTGTCATGATATACATATGCCACCCAAATACAGTTGTCTTGTCATGATATACATGTGTTACCCAAATACAGTTGTCTTGTCATGATATACATGTGTCATCCAAATACAGCTATTTGTCTTGTCATGATATACATGTGTCACAAAAATACAGTTGTCTTGTCATGATATACATGTGTCACCCAAATACAGTTGTCTGTCTTGTCATGATATACATATGCCACCCAAATACAGTTGTCTTGTCATGATATACACGTGTAAGTAGATTGTTCTATCATCATGTAAGTATATTGTTTTATCATCAAGTAAGTATATTGTTCTATGATTATACAAATAGATTGTTCTATCATCATGTAAGTATATTGTTTTATCATCAAGTAAGTATATTGTTCTATGATTATACAAATAGATTGTTCTATCATCATGTAAGTATATTGTTTTATCATCAAGTAAGTATATTGTTCTATGATTATACAAATAGATTGTTCTATCATCATGTACGTATATTGTTTTATCATCAAGTAAGTATATATTATTCTATGATTATGCAAATAGATTGTCTATCATCATATAAGTATATTACTCTATCCTCATGTAAGTCGATTGTTCTATCATCACGTAAGTATATTGTTTTATCATCAAGTAAGTATATTGTTCTATGATTATACAAATAGATTGTTCTGATTGATTGATTTAGGAATCGACATCACAGCATTCGGGGCATTCCCATAAGCGCTCCGTCCCCATCCTCAGCAGCCAGCGAAGAGTTCCAACACCAATAGTACCAGTATCAATCTGATTATATGTCCGTCTCGCCTTTCCTCTGAGCGTTGAGCGTCGGCCAAATCCCTTCGTCACTCTCGCTGTCTCATTCTTGCCATACCATGGTAATCCATGTGCTCCTCCGAGGTGTACACGTGCTCCCACAAGGCCGCAACCACGTCTGCCCTGTCATGTATCAATACTCCACCAAGTTCTGCAGAGCCAGCCAATCTGTCCGCCTGTTCATTTCCCAGCACACCGGCATGCCCCTGTAGCGAAACGCCAGTGGCTCATGTCCTTATGCATTCTTGTATTTTGGGTAAACAGGGGGAAACAGCTTCTGGAGGCTCTCAGTTCTCTTGTTCCCTCAAATATCCATGAAAGATAGTTCTTTGGGTTATCTTCATGCCACAAATCTTACATGGAGTGAGTAGAATATGTCTCTCGTTTCGGGTAAACCCGAGGGAACGCCTTGCGCCAAATGTGCACTGGTGCGGCTGCTAAGAATTAATGGCGGGGCCAACACTTACCGTTGACTTGTTGCAAATTGTCAAAGTAGTTAAAGATAACGACAGAAGTGCAACATCCTACTGAAGTGGTGAAGAAAGGTAGGGATTGGGTGTGGGTACTCCAGCCAAACATGGAGTTATAAATATATAATGTGTTGAAGGGGAAGATGAATTGGCGAAAAGCCAATCATAACCAATGAAGAGTTGGTTGACCGTTGGCAATCTAAATGGGCGTCTTGTTCTTGGCATAGCCGGGGAAGTGAAACGGAACAATATATCTCCCCAGAGGATTTCATTTGTTCTTGGCGTCAGATGAGCTGTTGCTATCTTTCTGTCTACGGCTTGAATTGGGCATCTGGTCATCTTTCTGTGGAATATCATCATTGGATAGCTATACCAATCTATGATCTATCTTCTTGAGCCAGAAGAGGCTATACACAGGACTATCTCTTTCGTCTGTTACTTGATAGGATGATGTCGGGAAGATAATGGACTTCTCTATCTCATTGAGAGAACCTGCATTCCTCTAAATCTATGTGTTCTGTGAGGCACTACCGGTACCTTGCGGCGACAGCTCAGACAAGAGCAGCGGCCGGGAGGGGTAGTATCTTCTTTCCTATTCTGGCGGGGAATGGGGAACTACACTGCGTGCCATACAACCCCAATACTATACTATTAGTTAAGGGGGAGAAACACAAAGCTTACTCGGCGCACCACACCACAAGATCTTGCGGTGTGAGAAAGGCATGATTTTGCAAGTGAGAGGGAAGCATGGAAATGATTGTGCCAAATCATAATAAAGGCTTGGTATGAATGTGGAGAGTGTGTCGTGTCGGCAAAAAGACAACAGGACTTCGTCCAGCTGGAGGTCTCCTCAAGCCCGGACGTGGTCAATCCAGGGGCCACCTGACAGGTCAGGCCCAGTCATTCAGGTATTAATTATAGTGTATTTGTGTGATACATGAGTCAGCCCAGTCGCTCAGGTTTTGTTTGTCATCTCCAGGGTCCTCTTCTATGAGAAGTGACTATGTCTTCTAACGGACATTATCACCAGTGCTTCTAGGCTAACGCCAATATGTCCGACGAGGCCAACTCAGGGTTTGGTGTGTTTAACTCTGAGACAGAGACAAGGTGCAGGTCTTGAGGCAAGGACATTTTGCATGACTGGTGCATTGCCGGTTTTTTTTCAACAACATACGCCTGAGAGCAGTTGTT
Organism: Cepaea nemoralis; assembly: GCA_014155875.1. Classification (NCBI taxonomy): domain Eukaryota; kingdom Metazoa; phylum Mollusca; class Gastropoda; order Stylommatophora; family Helicidae; genus Cepaea; species Cepaea nemoralis. The sequence goes on from JACEFZ010027456.1 coordinate 553,076, forward strand.
GTCTGGAGGGAGCCTAAGAGTGATTTTCTTGCATACTCATTTTATACCAGACATTAAAAGGCACCCATCCATTATCCCTCCACGAACACCTCACCGTATCTGCAACCGCAAAGCTTTTCATAGGTCAGTGAAGACCTGGTGCCGAATTAATTCATGTGGCAATGAACAGAAGTCCTCAACACACCAGTCGCTTGGATTCTACAAAAGCCTGTGGAATCTACAACCAGTTGCTGGAGAAGGAAGGAGATTCTGACATCTTTGGTGAGATATAGTCTGGACAGATCAGACAGTATCTGAAGCTGGATCTGTGACTGTGGTGACTGGAGGCTCTGTGTCAAAACTTTACCAGTGTAGTGTCTGTGTAGATCTATCTGTTTATCTGCCTTTATGTGTTCCTGTGCTGTTCTTGATTAGGTTAATAAAATTACTTCCAAGTTGTTCTTACGACTGCCATGGTATTTATGTGTCAGCCAGAAGAACACTGCAGGAAATAGGTCCCTAGGTCGAAAGGAAGCGTGACAGTGAGTCCAGGGAAAACGGAGGAGGGTTGGCAGGTAAAGACCTATCCCAGCCAGGGCTATAGAAGATTAATTAAACATTGTGACCGGGCTATTTGGGACCCTCCACGTAGCTTGTTACAATTTCTGGGGGCACGTCGCGGGATATTTGAAATCCTGGTGGAGTTCTGGCTGATTTAGTGATAGGGGACAGATATCCTTGTTTTCTATCAATAGGTTCTGCCTACCGTGCCTGGCTATTGTCTATACTCTTCCTGACACAGACTGACCGACATACGACGTGTTGTGGTCGTGTAATGTAACTTGTTGTGTAATTGTGAGAAAAATTTTATTGGACAATTACCTCGTCCCTTGCCCTCTGAGTTTAAGATGGCATCAGCTGGGTTTAATGTCGCTGACGTACAGGCTACAGGGCGTGAAATGGGTTATGATGGAGCGGAGTTACAGAAATATGTGCAGGAGGTGGAAAGAGACTACAGACAGGCTGTGCGCGAAGCCAAGAGGATTGAGGCGGAGGCTGAGGTTAGGAAGATGGAGGCCGAGCAGGCAGTCAGAGACCATGAGTTCCGTATGAGAGGAGTTGGAGCTGAAAGCTCAAACTGCCAAGGAAAGAGACGGTGCAGTGGGAGACGCAGTTCTCCCTGACTCAACAACTTCTGGTGGCGGTCCATACCAGGCAATGAAGTTCCCATTGCTCCCGTTCGATGAACACAAAGATAAGATCGACCAGTATCTTCACAGATTTCGGTCGATGGCTTTGGCTATGGGATTGGAACGAGGGAAATGGAACTTGAAACTCTCACAGGGCCTGAGGGGGACCGCGTACGAGGTCTATTCTAGGTTGCCACCTGGTATGGAGAATGACTATGAAGCTCTGGAGAAAGCACTATTGAAAAGGTTCCAGATGACAGCTCATACTTATCGACAACAGTTCAGAAAGTCGAAGAGAGAGCCAGGAGAGATGTTCGCAGCCTACAGTGTCAGACTGAAGTCTTACCTTTTGAAGTGGATGTCATTAGCTGGATTTGCTAACGACTATGAAAGTTTGGAAGAATTGGTGGTCGTGGACCAAATGAAGAGAATGATGCCTAAGCCATTGCAAACCTTCTTGCTTGAAAATGGGGCAGAAAGGTTAGACCTAGTCAACACGTTGGCGGAAAGGTATGTGCTAGCTCATGGGGATAATGGGGAATTGTCACAACCCAATCCCCGACCACCAGACACATGGTCTGGAAAGAAGAAGAACCCTAAAACAGCTCACACTAAGAAGGAGGATCCTTTCGATAAAGTTCCTATTAAGAAACCCTCTGGTAAGAGTCCACCTGGATCTCCTAAAAGAAAGTGGAGTGAAAAGTGGTGCGCCTATTGCAAATCTCCCACACACAATACGGTTGATTGCCGGCGTAAACAGAAAGACTCTCACTATGCTGCTTGTCTTGTAGAAACCGGGGAAGGGTCTCACAAGGAGGTAGAAGGGAGGGATCTTGGGAACAAAGATTTAGAAAAACCACCAGTAGTAGAAACGGTACTTGTGAACGGTCAACCAGTTGAGTGTCTCTACGACACCGGTCTGCAGTTTGAGGCTGTAATTTCATCACACTTAGTGAGTCCAGAGCAGCTAACCGGAGAATCTATTGAGATTCAAACGGCGACAAAGAGTGCGGTAGCGATGTCTCTTCCAATTGCGAAGGTGGACATCAAATCAAAATATGTTACCGGCACTATACAGGCAGCCGTTCTGCTAGATCCAATCTTCCCAATGATCTTGGGTTGTCGCTACGTCTTTCTAGGGATTCCAACCGAACCCATGTACGTAGGAGCGATGCAAACCAGATCTCAATCGGAGGATGAGCAGACGCCGGCCTTGATCGTGAATCCCTTGCCTGGGGAGTTACGAGCTGCTCAAAGCCAGGATGCTACTTTGCAACCTTGCTTCAACCAGTTGCCAAAAAGTTCTGACCCACCAAGACGGGGTCAGTATTATATGAAGAATCGGTTACTGTACCGGAGAGCCGGAGTGGAGGATCGCCAGCATGGACAGCTGGTAGTTCCTAAGGCTTATCGGGAACAGCTTCTTCATATGGGACACACCATTTCTTTCAGTGGACATATGGGTGTCGGGGCAACTCTCCAGCGCATTTCCTGCCATTACTACTGGCCAGGGATGACTGGAGACGTGCGTAGGTACGTCAAGTCGTGCCCAGAGTGCCAGCGAGTGGCACCAAAACACTGGACAGCTCCGGTAGTCCTGGGAGACATGCCTATTATGAACTCTCCTTTCGAGAGAGTGGCCATCGATCTTGTTGGTCCTCTTCCTAGGACTAGGAAGAGGAATAAGTACATTCTCACGATGGTGGATTGCTGTTCCATGTGGGGTGAGGCGATACCTTTGGCCACAATCGACTCTAAGCGAGTGGCTGATGCACTGATGGAGACCTTTACTAGGTTGGGGATTTCCCAACCAGATCCTAACGGACAATGGGTCTCAGTTCTGTGGTAAGCTGATGGAAGAAGTCTTTCGTATCTTCCAGACTAACCACATTCACTACAAGCCCGTATCACCCTCAGTCTAATGGGCAAGTAGAGAGGTTTAATGGTACCTTGATGACCATGCTTCGGAAGCTGGCTCAAGAGAAACCAGACAGATGGGATGAGTATATCTCAGCCGCCTTGTTCGCCTATCGGGAGGTTCCCCATGGGTCGACCGGGTTGCCACCAGCCACTCTACTATTCGGGAGGCCAATCAAGGGTCCCTTAGAAGCCTTATTGAGATGTTGGACAGAGGAGGAAACTTCTGAAGAAGCTGTATCCTCTTATAAATACGTCGAAGAGTTAAAGAAAAAACTCCAGACGGGTTGGGCTTTGGCAGCTCAGAATCTGAGGGCGGCCAGAAAGAGACACGCGGCCTACTACAATAGAAGGACGAAAGATAGGTCTCTTAAGGTGGGGGATCGGGTTCTGTTGTTACTTCCAGTAGGTTCCAATAAACTCGAGATTGGTTGGCAGGGGCCTTTCCCGGTGGAAAGGGTTGTGTCCCGCACCAACTATGCCATCCGGATCAGGGGGAAATCCAAAATCTTCCACATTAACCTTCTCAAAAAGTTTGAAGAACGATCTGATGGTACTTCTCTCCCACTCATGACTATGGCGGTCGCGATGGAAACTGAATCGGGCGAAGACGCGGATCGGGGTTATCCATTACACCCTGGGGAAACCTATAGGGATGTACATATAAATCCTGATCTGTCGGCTGAAGAAACCGACCGTGTCATCCGGTTGTTAGAGTCCCATCAGCAAATTCTTACCGATCGGCCAGGGCGGACAGGGTTGGTCGAGTTTGATATGACTCTGACTACCCAAGACCCAGTTCGCCAGAAAATATATCCAGTACCCTTTTCGAAAGAGAAGGCCCTGGAAACTGAAATCCAGAAGCTTCTGGACGATGACATCATCACTCCTTCGACTTCTCCTTATAATGCCGGGGTTGTCTTGTTGAGGAAGCCAAGCGGGGAGCACCGCTTATGTATTGATTACAGGCATTTAAACAGTTGTACGACATTCCAAGTTGAGCCGTTACCAAACACAAATCAACTGTTTGCCAGATTAAATAGGGCAAAGTACTTCTCAAAAATTGATTTAAGCCGGGGATATTATCAGATCCCTGTGAACCTGAGGTTCGGCCAATGCTCGCTTTCAGTACTCCGAGCGGCCATTACGAATTTAAGGTGATGCCTTTTGGGCTGAGCAATGCGCCCAGTGTGTTCACACGCATGATGAGAAAGTTATTAGACCCTTTAAGGGATCCTTCTGTTGTCTCGTTTATGGATGATATTCTCATCGCGTCTGACAATATGAAAGATCACCTGAAATCCTTGGAAAAGATCTTCATAAGATTGAAAGAGGAGGGGTTAACCGCCCGTCCAGCCAAATGCATGATTGGCTATCAATCCTTGGAATTTCTGGGACACACTATTACCCCAGGGGGACTGGTACCGGAAGAAAAGAATATTGAGAAGGTCCGTCTCGCACCCCGTCCTAAAGTCCAAAAAAGATGTTAGGTCTTTCTTGTCTTTGTGTGGGTTTTACCAGAAATTTATTCCGAGGTTCAACGAAATTGCGGCGCCGTTAACTGAGACCCTGAAGAAAGGATCACCAGATCTTATAGTCTGGACCCCGAGCTGTGAAGAAGCTTATGGGAAGCTGAAACAGGCTTTGGTGGATAGGCCAGTCCTGCAACTCCCAAATTTGGAGAAAACGTTTGTTCTGAGAACCGACGCGAGTAACATAGGGATTGGGGCAACTCTGTTGCAGGAAGGGCGAGATAATCCTTCGGTGCTGTGTCCGGTGGCATATGCCAGTCGAAAACTGTTACCCGCCGAACGGAATTACTCCACCGTCGAACGGGAATGTCTAGCTCTAGTGTGGGCGGTACAGAAATTTCAACCTTATCTGTATGGAGTCCAGTTTAAAGTACAATCCGACCATCAACCTCTGACGTTCTTGGCAACTTCTAAGAAATTGAACGCGAGGTTAATGAGATGGTCATTGCTCCTACAACCGTATCAGTTCACGGTCGAATACATCCCCGGAAGGGAGAATGTGGGAGCAGATTTCCTATCACGGCATCCTATGGTTGAATGTGAGGGTAGGGGTCATTCGAACAGAACCACTGACAGTAGAAAGTTCGTAGGGTTCGACTTTCTTAAGAGGGGGCCTATGTAGCGAAACGCCAGTGGCCCATGTCCTTATGCATTCTTGTATTCTTGGGTAAACAGGGGGAAACAGCTTCTGGAGGCTCTCAGTTCTCTTGTTCCCTCAAATATCCATGAAAGATAGTTCTTTGGGTTATCTTCATGCCACAAATCTTACATGGAGTGAGTAGATATATGTCTCTCGTTTCGGGTAAACCCGAGGGAACGCCTTGCGCCAAATGTGCACTGGTGCGGCTGCTAAGAATTAATGGCGGGGCCAACACTTACCGTTGACTTGTTGCAAATTGTCAAAGTTAGTTAAAGATAACGACAGAAGTGCAACATCCTACTGAAGTGGTGAAGAAAGGTAGGGATTGGGTTGTGGTACTCCAGCCAAACATGGAGTTATAAATATATAATGTGTTGAAGGGGAAGATGAATTGGCGAAAAGCCAATCATAACCAATGAAGAGTTGGTTGACCGTTGGCAATCTAAATGGGCGTCTTGTTCTTGGCATAGCCGGGGAAGTGAAACGGAACAATATATCTCCCCAGAGGATTTCATTTGTTCTTGGCGTCAGATGAGCTGTTGCTATCTTTCTGTCTACGGCTTGAATTGGGCATCTGGTCATCTTTCTGTGGAATATCATCATTGGATAGCTATACCAATCTATGATCTATCTTCTTGAGCCAGAAGAGGCTATACACAGGACTATCTCTTTCGTCTGTTACTTGATAGGATGATGTCGGGAAGATAATGGACTTCTCTATCTCATTGAGAGAACCTGCATTCCTCTAAATCTATGTGTTCTGTGAGGCACTACCGGTACCTTGCGGCGACAGCTCAGACAAGAGCAGCGGCCGGGAGGGGTAGTATCTTCTTTCCTAGTCTGGCGGGGAATGGGGAACTACACTGCGTGCCATACAACCCCAATACTATACTATTAGTTAAGGGGGAGAAACACAAAGCTTACTCGGCGCACCACACCACAAGATCTTGCGGGTGAGAAAGGCATGATTTGCAAGTGAGAGGGAAGCATGGAAATGATTGTGCCAAATCATAATAAAGGCTTGGTATGAATGTGGAGAGTGTGTCGTGTCGGCAAAAAGACAACAGGACTTCGTCCAGCTGGAGGTCTCCTCAAGCCCGGACGTGGTCAATCCAGGGGCCACCTGACAGGTCAGGCCCAGTCATTCAGGTATTAATTATAGTGTATTTGTGTGATACATGAGTCAGCCCAGTCGCTCAGGTTTTGTTTGTCATCTCCAGGGTCCTCTTATATGAGAAGTGAATATGTCTTCTAACGGACATTATCACCAGTGCTTCTAGGCTAAAGCCAATATGTCCGACGAGGCCAACTCAGGGTTTGGTGTGTTTAACTCTGAAACGGAGACAAGGTGCAGGTCTTGAGGCAAGGACATTTTGCATGACTGGTGCATTGCCCGGTTTTTTTTTCAACAACATACGCCTGAGAGCAGTTGTTGTCTGGAGGGAGCCTAAGAGTGATTTTCTTGCATACTCATTTTATACCAGACATTAAAAGGCACCCATCCATTATCCCTCCACGAACACCTCACCGTATCTGCAACCGCAAAGCTTTTCATAGGTCAGTGAAGACCTGGTGCCGAATTAATTCATGTGGCAATGAACAGAAGTCCTCAACACACCAGTCGCTTGGATTCTACAAAAGCCTGTGGAATCTACAACCAGTTGCTGGAGAAGGAAGGAGATTCTGACATCTTTGGTGAGATATATCTGGACAGATCAGACAGTATCTGAAGCTGGATCTGTGACTGTGGTGACTGGAGGCTCTGTGTCAAAACTTTACCAGTGTAGTGTCTGTGTAGATCTATCTGTTTATCTGCCTTTATGTGTTCCTGTGCTGTTCTTGATTAGGTTAATAAAATTACTTCCAAGTTGTTCTGACGTCTGCCATGTTATTTATGTGTCAGCCAGAAGAACACTGCAGGAAATAGGTCCCTAGGTCGAAAGGAAGCGTGACAGTGAGTCCAGGGAAAACGGAGGAGGGTTGGCAGGTAAAGACCTATCCCAGCCAGAGCTATAGAAGATTAATTAAACATTGTGACCGGGCTATTTGGGACCCTCCACGTAGCTTGTTACAGCCCCGGAGAAAAGATCCAGACGATGCTTGTCACCATTGACCTCCGAAGAGAAGCAAGCCACTCCGCACGAAGCCTGCCCGTCCTCACCTTCCTCAGCATGTTTTCTGTGTCAGTTACAATCACGATGTGTGTGTGTGTGTGTGTGTGTGTGTGTGTGTGTGTGTGTGTGTGTGTGTATGTGTCGTATTCTCCATCCAGCGGAGAGCCGCAGTGATTGCCTCCACCTCCATTCTTAAGCTGGATGTTGTGGTATCATTTGCCAAATATATATACTAAGTATATTGTTCTATGATAATGCAAATAGATTGTTCTATCATCATGTAAGTATATTACTCTATCCTCATGCAAGTAGATTGTTCTATCATCATGTAAGTATATTGTTTTACCATCAAGTAAGTATACCGTTCTATGATTATACAAATAGATTGTTCTATCATCATGTACTCTATCCTCATGTAAGTAGATTCACCATGTAAGTATATTGTTCTATCACCACCATCATCAGCATGTGCCATGCCTGTAAGCGTAGGCGGTCATGTTTTGCCATCTCACTCGATCACCAAAGTCGTGGATCTGTTCAGTGTTCTTGTCTCGACCATACCACGTGGGCAAGCCACGTTCTCTTCTCTGCCCTCCCTTGTTCTCTTCTCCTCGATCTTGCCAGTTGTCACCAAGTTCTCCAATTTATTTAGTTACGAAGACCACAGAACACACGGAGGAGGGAATCAGAGGCAGGCATGAATAATACTAAGAGGACATGAATGGAGCTGCATGAGGAAGCAAAGAATTGGACGGCTTGTGGGGATTTGGTTGAAGGCTAGGCTCCAATGGAGGATAACGGCGGTGCGGTGCATATCGCTCCGTCGCTTTAACTTTCCATAACATTTATTAGTATCCATTTAAGGCTGTTGAAAAAAAAGACTACAAACAAATTCAGGGATATCGAATTATAACCATGCAGAATACAATAGGCAAGCTGCTGGAGAAGGTAATTGCCAGGAAAATTTCAAGCCAACTAGAGAGGCAAGGTGTTTTCCCACCTACCCTGGGTGGGTACCGTCCAAAAAGAGAAACCTGGACCAATGCAGCAGTCTTTGCCCAGGATGTCTATGAAGGTTTCCACGCAGGCACTGAAACCGTTGCTGCAGCGATTGATCTTGAGGACGCATACAACAGAGTACCACTGGATTTTTTAATGTTTCAGCTTCTTGAACTAAACGTAAGTCCATTCCTCCTTAGTTGGATCGCTGCAGCCCTCTACCAACGGAAAGTTGTTTTTAGATGTGGCAGTTGGACTTCGGAACCAACAACAATATATCCTGGCCTACCACAGGGATCACCATTATCTCCGGTACTGTTCAACGCCTACACAGTGAGAATCACCAGTGAGCAGATCACTGGACCTGGCAGGACATTGTCATATGCCGATGATGTTTTAGTGTATCGTCAGGGTAAGGATAGAGAGGAGGTTGCTGTGGAACTACAAACCGAACTCAATCGCATAAGTACTTGGTGTGATGAAGCTGGGGCAATGGTCAACCCAACAAAGGCAACAGTGACTTGGTTCTCGTTGAATAATCATATTGTCAACACTCCAACACCAACTGTAATGTTGTGTTCAGAGGCGGTGGAAAGAACGCAGGCAATGAGTTACCTGGGGATACGGTTTGATCGAAGCCTTGATTATAATGTGCACATAGACCAGGTGATAACAAAGGCCAAGCGGGGTTTGGCAGCGATGCGGGTGATGGCGGCAGCAAACTGTGAGCAGCGCCATCTATGTCTTCTGTACGAGGGGCTGGTCATGTCTGTTTTGGAGTATGCAATGGCAATCCTGACTCTCAGCCATAAGCAGATAGAAAGGATGGAAAGGATACAGAATGAAGCTATGCGCATTATTCTTGGATGTACAAGAGATACAGCATGCAGGGCGATGCGCTACCTTCTTGATTTTCCAACCATTGAAGAGAGAATACAAGGTTGCAGGGCACGCGCCTACCTCAGAATTAACGCAAACACAACATCCACTGCATAGTGAAATTAGGAGGGTGAAGGGCAGCAGGTTAAAAAGAGGACGGTCGTGGATGGGTCAAGCCGAAGACATTCTTCAACAGGTGTGTTCACTTGAGGACTTAGAACCTGGCGAGGAGTGGGTGCAAGTGCCAACAGACTTCTGCACATCCTTTTCAGTTTGCATCCAACTAGATAGAAATGCAGACAAGAAAATCCGGCTGCTGTTGAGGCTGAAGTACAAGCGTTGATTTTCGAGAATTCGCTAGACGGTGACGCGGTCATCTACACAGATGGGTCGATCGTCCGACATGTGAGAAGCTCATGGGCCTTTACAGCTCGGGCCGGAGGGAGAATTGTGAAGGACTCTGGTGCTTTCACTGAAACCACAAGTAGCCTGACCATGGAAGTCATGGCAGTAAGTAAAGCAATAACATGGCTCGAGACACAGACATTCACTAGGGCTTGTTTCCTTAGCGACTCAATGAACATGATCAAGAGGATAGAGGAGGGGTCTATCCGAAGAGATTGGTTGCTGCCTCTGGAGCGGTCTCGACTGGCAAAGATTAGTTTCATCTTCGTGCCAGGGCATGCGGGAGTACAAGGAAATGAGCGGGCTGACAAGCTCGCAGGTGAGGCTACTGTTGAGGGCGGACGCGCCATGGACCAGGCCGACATTCTGAATGCTCTACGAGAAGTAAGACTTTTGCGAGAACCAAGTGATGACTGTGAATCTACAACAATGGCCAGACTGCGAGAGCAGCAAATTAAAAGAGGGGTGGCCAAACAAGAACACTACGCAGGAAGCCAAAGAAGATTGATAAACCAACACAGAACTGCGTCGTTAGCCGCTACACGTTGCAGGATTTGCTGAGGAGGGGATCCGAGCACTTATGGACTGAATGGTTCGATGTGCAATGAGGATGATCTGTCGACTAACTAACTAACTAACTAACTAAGGCTGTTGAACCTGGAAGCCGAGGTCAAATTAAAAACAAAATCTCCGCGGGGAGAGGGATTCAAACAGATGGGCACCGGATTGAGGTTGTACATACATTATGGTTCTAGATTATCACTCGTACTGTACAGCTGCCCGGGACTGGTTATCCCAATGTTACCACCTGTTTTATGTGAGCTGTGATGGTTTATCTATTCTGTAAATGTTGCCCTTCGTTCATGGCTATTTTGCTCTGCAGTAAACAATTACACGTGTTTGCGCGTGCATGCATGTATGCGCGTGCATGCATGTATGCGCGTGAGTTCGTATATATGGGCGCATTACCCACAGACCACCACAACAGTTCACACTGAAATGAACACCATTGCAGACAATCATAATACCAAAGAAGCGTCCCAGGAAATTAAAGGATTTTCTGTGTATTGATTCGCTTTTAGTCCGGGTGTTTCCGAGCTGCTACCGATTATTTTCTTCCTGTGGAATGTTTTATTTTGTGCAGTCTTTCTCCTGTGCACATTCATTTTTAGCAAGATATGCGTTACCACCTTTTGTTAATTTCTGCTGTGCTTATCTCTGTACATTTGTGCACATACCCATGTTACAAAATTACCCAGACTCCACTACACATGGTACATGGAACGGAGCGCAACAAGAAGGATGCAGAAGGGTGCCATCTTCAGAAAGTGAATAAGGAAAACTAATCTATCTCTCATGTACCTTATGTATTATTATGTATGTTTTATTTGTTAAACTCACGCGTAGTCCATATACATGCTATCACTTCTGGTGCACTGGGCTGATTTTTTGCGTGTGGATTAGCTTTATTTATACCAAGTGTACCTCGCCATCAGGCGAACCCACTCCGAGGTGATACTTGTAATTTACGTCACCAAGTCAAGGACGAGAAGTCAACATTTTAGAACAGCTGACCGGAGTAGGGGTTGAACCCACTAGCTCAGCATCAGCACACCGGATGTTTAAGAACAAGTCGTTTTTAATCCATTCGGCCATACTGACCTCCACGTATATTGTTATTGATGCACACAATGTGAAACATGTATGTACTGACACCCGTAAAGATGGCAAATATTACATATCAATACTCATGTTTACAAACAACAACATGGCGTAGCTGACGACAAGTTTCATTCAGAGAATTGAGAAGCAGTTATAGAACCAAGTGGAAATGAGAGCATCCAGGTGAAACAAACAGATGATGCATTATTACAAACTCAACCGACAAGAAACAAATAATAATCTTCAGACTAGCACGGGAACAACAGGCGGAAATAGCATTTGTTTACTACACTACAGGCAGTAGATACTGATGAATGTATTATAAGTGCAGAATAGGTAAAATGACAGCTAGACATTTGTTGCAGGTGTGTCCAACATACGGAACAGTGAGAAGTATTTTGGCCTACAACTTTTCCAACTGAGGACAAACTGCACTGAGATATCAACAAGCTTAGGTTAACCGTTGCTGTCTTTACATTCATTCACAATGACGTCTGAGAGCGAACAAAAAGAGGACGAAGAAAAAGAATTCGGAGAATGACGCCCTGAAGTAGACACTAGGAAATACTATCTTTCGAGCGCGGCTTTGTTTTATATCATCATCATCATCATCATCATCATCATCATCTTCATCATGTGCTATGCCAGTAAGCGAGGGCGGTCATGTTTTGCCATCTCACTCGATCATCAGAGCCGTGGATTAGCTCAGTGTTCTTGTCTCGACCATGCCACGTGGCCAAGCTATCCAGGTATTTACTTCTCTTTCCTCCCCTTGTTCTCTTCCCCTCGATCTTGTCAGTTGTCGCCAAGTTCTCCAATTTATTTTTTCTCATAACGTGACCAAAACAGCGTGGCAGTCTACATCTAATTCTTCTAATCAGTTTACAGTTTTCATTGGTTTCTTGTAGGACATGATCATTTGTTGTTTTTTTCTGTCTGCCCATGGTAATCAATGCATTTCCCCCCAGAAACCACATTTCCTCAGCCATCAGATGTTTTTCAGCTTGACTGCTCATTGTCCACGCTTCACATCCATACAAAAGCACAGGTTCTATGTAGCACCTCAACACTCTTTTTCTCGTTGCAAATGACATCTTTTTATTGGTCAGTATGTTTTTCATCTTGCAAAAGGCTGCCTTCGCCATGGCGATTCTTGTTCTAATCTCTTCAAGGCATCTCCCATCAGATGTTATGACTGTTCCGAGATAATTGTACCGATTCACTTGTTTAAGAATATTCCCATTTACTTGTATATTACATTGTGGTATTTCCTTCTTCTTAGTGACGACCATAATCTGTGTCTTCTTACAATTTAATTCTAACCCAAGTTGTTCACTGTGTGCAACAATCGCATCTACTAAATGTTGCAGATCCTGCTCATTGTCTGCAATCAATACTGTATCATTCGCATATCTAATGTTATTGATGTTATGTCCCCAATGATGATTCCTTTCATATCGTCAACATTTCTGAAAATACTTTCACTGTACAGGGAAAAAAGATCCGGAGACATTACACATCCCTGTCTCACACCTCTCTTAATAGGCTGACATTGACCTACTTCATTATCAATTTCTATGGCAGCTTGTTGTTCCCAATATATGTTTGTTTTTATTAGTCTAAGGTCTTTTCCATCAATTTGCAGATCTACAAGCATCTCCATCATGTTGACATGTCTTACATTATCGAAAGCCTGTTTTATACCAGCCGTTGCTAGAGTCTAGTACAGTGGTTCTCAACCGGTGGGGAATTTCCACCCCCCTCCCCCCAGGGGGGGGAATTTTAGGGTTTCCAGGGGGGGAATTAAGATTATTTCAAGATCGCATTAATACAAGAACCAGTTACTTGATATTGTTTTTCCCTCTAAATTTTACGGTTCTGTACTTCTCGCCCTAATGAAATTCGTTTTATAACGTAAGTAGACCCGCAAATCACGTTTTATGTAGATGTCTAGACTTGTTCTAGTATGTGTTATTAAATTTAGCTTCCATTTTTATGTATACTGTGTAAAGGTGTGGGGGGGATTTATAGGGAGGAAATTCGAAGGGGGGGGGGGGGCGAATGACGTTCTGAACATATGGTAAAGGGCCAAAAAAGGTTGAGAACCACTGGTCTAGGCATTCAGCCAGTTACATCAGGTTGACTTTAGTTGCTGTCAGTCTTTCCTGACGTTGAAGAGGTTTGGCTTTATGTTGGTTGAGCCTGCACGTCGGTTGGCTAGTTATGTGTTCGAATCTCCATGGAGGAGGAGATTCTAAGATTGACGTGGGCTCCCAGGTCGACCCAGTCTATAATGGATATCAGGAGATTGACAGGAAGCAAAGATGGCCGCCGTAATATAGACGACCCCAGGCATTAAGTGCCGTTGGTCAATACACATTTAGGGCGAACATCATATACCCAATATATATGAAAGGGATTGTTACCGTTGTCCTGTTATCGCCAAAGACATTATTCAATTAGTAATAATTGTTTTACGAGTATTTAGTTATAATAAGTATTTCTTATCTTCACAGGAATTCAGTCAGAAACACCTTTTTTATGCTAGGTACTATAAGTATTTATCTTTACAGAAATTCAGTCAGTAACTGACCAATAAAAAGGATGTCATTTGCAACGAGAAAAAGAGCGTTGAAACGCTACATAGAACCTGCACTTATGTATGGATGTGAAGTGTGGAAAATAAGCAGACAAGCTCACAACATTTCATGGCTGTGGACATGTTGTTTCTGAGGAAAATGCAAAGAATACAATTGATAGACAGAAAAACCAATGACCAAGTCCTACAAGAAACAAATGAAAACCGCAAGCTGAATTGAGAAATTAGACGTAGTCACAATTTTTGGACACTTTATGAGAAGAAATAAATTGCAGAACATGACAGCTGGCAAGACTGAGGGGACAAGAACAATGGGAAAGCAGAGAAGTAAATACCTGGATGGCTTGATCACGTGTTCTGGTCGAGACAAGATCACAGAGCCGATCCACGACTCTGGTAATCGTGTGAGATGGCGAAACATGACTGCCCACGCTTGTCAGCATGACACATGATGATGATGATGATGATGATGATGATGATGAGTCGGTAATACCTTTATAATGCTAGTTACTATAAGTATTTATCTTTACAGGAATTCAGTCAGTAACACAATTTTATGCTGGTTACTATAAATAGTCTTACCTTCACAGGCATTCGGTCAGTGATAGCTGTTTTAATTTAATTATAAGTATTTGTTATTGTTAAATGAATTCAGTCAGCAACAGCTTTTTTATGCTAGTTAAACCACATCAGCCTGAATAATAGGAAGAGTAAAGCAGGTCCGCATGACCGAATGGATAAGATGCCTAGATTAGCGGTTCATTCCCTACACCGGACAGCTGGACTAAAATGTTGACCTGTCGTCCTTGACTTGGGGACGTAAATTTCAAATATCCCTGAAGTCGGAGTGGGTTCGCCTGATGGCGAAGGACACTGTTAATAGGGAAAGCTAAGCCACTCGCAAAATTAAATCCATCACAACTATAAAAATAGGGTGTATGAACTACGCTTGAGTTCAAAGCGAGCGAGCGCAAAAAAAAAAGACAAAAAGAGTAGAGGCAGTATCAGAGAGGCGGACCACGCCTATATGTATATGCCAAGTACATGGTATTAATTGGGGGAAAGTACAGTACGTCAACCAGCCATGTGGGAAAGAGGTTATGAACGCAATTCATAATCCTACATGCAGCGTTTGAAAACAGCTGTGGGAGATTTGGAAGCAGAAAGCTTTGCGTTGGTTTTCATAGTATAGCACGAGTGTCGTTATACAGAAAACAATGACAAACAACTGAACGTAAACTTGCCAAGAAATAACAGTCAGAAAATGCTGGGGCGACTGTGACGTCTCTGGAAAGGATATACAACTGAATTTTAACTAACAGAAAGTCAAATTTCTAGATACATGGACAACATCAGATGGAAGATGTATTACAGAGATAAGAACACAATCTTCTTCTTCTTATAGTTCATGCCGTGTGTTGTGTAATCACGTCTGTCCACAGCCCCCTGTCTCGTGTGCTGGCATTCAGTTTTGATACTGATATTCCACATGGCATGACGACAAACTGTCCAACATCTCTTTTGGTTTCCCATGCCTCTCTTCCCTCCCGTTGTGACGACATACTCCAGCTTTCTTCTTCTCGTGATATGCCCAAAGAATGTGGACTTTCTTCTTCTGATACAAGTAACAAGTTCTTTTCTGTGTAACTTCTTCAGGATATCTTCATTGCTATGTCTATCCATACACAGAGTTCTCACCATGCTTCTATAAACCACGTCTCCACACCCTGGATATAATTTCTCACTCGTCTGCTATTTGCTCATGATTCGCCCTCCATACGTCAGGACTGGCTCAATATAGATCTCAAGAACTCTTTTCTTCACCTCGATTGACAAAGATGAGTTGCAGACAATATTCTTCACCTTGTGAAATGGTACATTTGCTTAGACTATCCTACATTTAACTTCTTTAATACATCTTTGCCATACGGCGGCACGACCCACCACGAAAAGTATAAATTGGAAAATGGGAATTTCCCACTCGGACACGAAAGTGGACGTAAACAAATGAATCCAAGGAGAATGTGGACAACGTCAGTGGACAGCAACGGGGAACGCTGTGATTGTGCTGTAGAACAAGGACGTGTTTTTCGAAGGATCTGTGTGAGGTGACCTCTGGACGCGATGATATGAGCGTGAGACAGCTATGAGTCAGGAGAGGGGATCTGTTGATGATAATACTGAGTGAAGTAACCGGGGCGGAAAAACCTAGAGTGGAATTACAGCTTAAATGGAATCAGTGGATCAGGGCGTCAAGCAGAGCGCAGTAGACTGAACACTCATCGGTGGATCAGTAAAGTAGGCGCCGACCCTGTCTATAGGGGTCAACCTACAGGTCTACGTGAGTTTAATGTTCACATGTCTGCCACGGAATAAACTTCTGGTAGCGCTTTGAGATCTTGACTTGTGCCGTTGATTATCATTGTATTCAAGGTAAGGACGCAAGTTTAATTCCTCGTCCTTCGTTGCTGTTTTGCATTATTACGAGTTGAGTGATACCTCGACGGTTGCCGGTGTAGGCACTTCGAGGCATATGGGGGTCGTCACTGGACTCGCTGCATAAATTAATTTTCAACACGAAATTCCTGCCAGATTCAGTCAGCTTAACGTAGAAAATTTGCACGCCGATATCCATCTTGAGTTGCACCGTACTACACGAATCACACACAGAAGGAAAGAACGCACAAAAACTCCACGTCACGAAAATGGAGAAGAGCAAGAAGTAAACTGAAAGATCATACAGTTTACAAGTTACAACAGTAAGTGAAAGTGTGTATAGTATAAGAACAGTGCAATAAGAATTAACATATCGGGACGTAAGAACACCATTACGTAAAAGAAGTGCAGTGGAAATATAATAGTCGCACCGTACGCGCAAAACTGCACTATATTGAACACAGCACAGTGCTATCAAAGAGTTCTGAACAACGAACATTAAAAGAGATTATAAGATATTTAAGAACATTATATTTAGAACGAATGTGTGACACTTATAGCTTTGATGTTACCTTGGAAAAGAAGATAAACAATAGACACAAGCCATACAAAACGTTTGACACCATGGTCGATATGGAATATACTTATAACCATCATGGTAGGCATTGAGAGCCTGAGAAACACTGCGCTGTCACATTAAGCTATTAACAGTAACTGATCATTGGAAACTGCTCAGGAGTTAGTAATTATTTATTCTCGCAACTCCATTTCTGAAGTAATACATTAATAACGATTTGTGGGTTAAATTGTTACATACCCCACATTATCGAGGAACTCCGAAACAGAAGACATTATATACGAATTATCCTAGCAGAATTTGGGGACAGAGCAGAGTATACTGAACATGACAACGTTGAGGAGCGTGGGTCACCGGTAAATGTCGGAGGTGCACTTTTATAATCTGTGGAAAACGAACGACACTACTCCCAAACCTTGTTCCTCCACATAACCCTTTCAGGACATTTTTCCTCACTGACACCGCCCCACAATATTCCCGCACTCAACCTTCACTGTCTCAACCTTATATTATGATGCCATTATCGGATACTAGACTCACATTGCGCCGCCATACCAAGTGAGCAAGGATTTACTAGCGACATTTCAGTCGTCACGGACACATTGTTGCTGACTATTTACAGTTGGCGAAGCAGCATTTCGGTTGTCTCACGGTGCCAGTTCATTATATTAATCTGACACCTCACTGGCATAGGATCAACGGACACGAAGTTTCTGCATATAATATCGCATTTTTTTATCGCCAACACTACATATGGGACATGACGGAGACACTACACACGTCATCATAGAGGAATAGAAGGACGGGTAAGACAGCACACACCAGTCTACTGTGGGTATCGTTACAATCATATACCCAAATTTAACTCAAAGTTCGACGGGTGCACCATAACCGACTAGGTTTTGTCAGTCGGCCACAGACCGCGTGGTCTAGGTGCTGGTGTAAGTGCATTACACCATCGTGTCAATTTACCAGATATTGTGTTTCGAGGAGAACCTCCATTAATTGTCGACTGCAGAAAACGAATATATTCGAGCATTTGGAACAGTCGAGCATGGAATGAACATTTGGAAATTCGTAGAGGACACCGACACCGCAATTTTCTTGAGGCCAGTACCTGTTGTAATTGTCAATTGGTGTGACATTGATTTTGTTTTTAAAGTTTAATAAGGTGTCGTATTTTCAATTATGTCAAAATTTATTATAAATTAACAACCGTTTGTTTTGTATGATAAGTCAGTAGTATGTTATGTTGAATCTAAGTCTGAAAGTATTTGTTGTCGGGTTGAAACATTGATTGGTATTTTCGTCCCTCGTTAATCGTCTACCGTGACTGTTAATTATCTAGTGTCATAGGTATATATTTTTATATTCTCACATTATTCATATGGTTTACATATATATTGCATTCATTATAAAAGTATCGTAATTGTGAGTAATATATAAAGTGTTTATCGTGTTGTTACTTAAATTTTTTAGGAGCAATAATTTTGTCTGTTGTGAATGAAAATATGTATTGTCGTCTTGCGTCAATCGTCTTTGTCAATGTTAGTATTGTGTCGCTGTACTTTATATTGATATATATGTTTTACTACTAATTTCTAGTGCTTACGTTTTGTAACGGTTAGGACGTTATCTATCCTTGCGCCGAGTTGCTATTCTTCTCGCGTGTTTATACTCTTCTATATTATTGATTTCGATTTGATTTCTCATTCAACTTGCGTATATATATATTTGAATACGCTTATCATTGTCTACCTACGCATTTCTAGCGGCTGTGGTTTCACAATATAGACTATTATAGCGATATAATTTATCAGACTCATATATAGACAACATGTCAACACGTCAAGACCTTCATGACAATGGGTGAAAGGTAGGGTTTGACCGGTGTCAGACCTCAGGAATTGGGCGAAGCAAGAATTGAAAGATTTTCAGACACAGCAACCTGAAGAGAGAGCTGAAAAATTGGCAGCAGAGAAAGAAGCAAAACAGCTTCAAGCTTCACAGGAACGAGAGAGATTGGCTCTTGAGAAAGAGTTAAAAGAAAAAGAGATGGCGTTGGAACGTGACAAAATTGCCGCTAGAGAAAAGGAATTAACGCTGGAACGGGAGATGAAAGATAAGCAACTGGCATTTGAGAAAGAAAAACTTTTGGCCGAACAACTTCTTAAGGACAAGGAAGTTGAAGGTAATTTGAAAGTCAAGTCATTGGAAATGGATCGTGAAGCTGAGATTGAACGAGAAAGAATTCAAGCAAAACATAATGATCCAGTGAAAAAGTATCAAGGTCTTTTTCGCAATTTCCAGCAAGGTGATTCTGTCAGTTCTTGGATTACCAATTTTGAAGTGCTCGTAAAGTACTACAAGGTACCGGAACAAGACGTACCGATTCTGTTCCACAGGCATCTCGCATTGGAGCCTTTAAAGGTAATCGAGTTAATACCTGAGGACTTACGTACCAACTACAAATACATGAGAGATCGTGTTTTGGCACACTTTAGTTTAGATGAATCGGGCTTACGTACTAAGTTTAAAACACTCACTCCGAAATCTAACCAAACTTTCCTTGACTTTGTTTCTGAGTTAACCTCATCTTTTGATAAATGGACTAAAGCCGCTGATATTGGGTCTGATTACAATAAAATCGAGACTTAATAATTAGAGATAGACTACTATCTGCAGTACCAGAGGCCATGTCTATATTTCTAGTGGAGAATAAATGCAAAGATCTTAAGGAAATGGAAACGAGAGGGAGAATCATATTTCAATGCACATCGAGACATATTCGCAAGTTGTGCACAGCCAGAACTGGTAATAGGAGCAAGTGCTAGATTCCAGAAAGGCAATGGCAAATTTAGAAAATTTAGTGGTAATAGGAATAGAAATAGTCCATACCAGTATT
Organism: Cepaea nemoralis; assembly: GCA_014155875.1. Taxonomy (NCBI): domain Eukaryota; kingdom Metazoa; phylum Mollusca; class Gastropoda; order Stylommatophora; family Helicidae; genus Cepaea; species Cepaea nemoralis. The sequence continues at coordinate 572,910 of JACEFZ010027456.1, forward strand.
CTAACAGAGAGGGAGACAGACCAAGAAAAGGACACCTATCCAGATGTCAGTATTGCAAATTGTCTCATGGACATTTGGAAATGTGTGATCGACACCCTGGATATTTCAGATTATTTAAGGGACATCACAGCAAAGAAAAGAGTAAGTATGACTCATTCAAGAGAAGCATCAAATGCTTCTCGTGTCGGGCGTACGGGCACACTAGCAGGTCTTGTCCGATGAGAATTCATGGAAGGAAGCGAGTACCGCATACGTGTTTCTCGAGTAGTGACTCTGATGACTTTAGAAGAGACACACGCAGCTATCATACAACAGTATGATGACAAGACTGACAAGACTGTAGCACTGACAGTCCTATTGATGAATCTGTTGAGACAATCCATGAAGCTAATGCCGTTAGCATCCAAAATGGCAAACTAAAAGTTCACCAGCATGGGTGAATGGTGAACCGACTACTTGCATTCGTGATTCAGGAGCTTCAATTGTCGGAGTAGATCAAAAGACTCATAAAAACAGAAGATTATACAGGCGAAACAGTCGCTTGCAGAACATTTGGTGGCACAATCGAAAGATATAAGATCGCCACAATTACTATTAAGTCACCATACTTTTCGAAGGTACAATAAATGCAGCAGTATTACCAAATCCGTGTGCCGGATTACTGATTGGGTAATATACCCAATGCAAAGCAATACATTCAGGACGAAGCAAAACAATGGGAGATTGATCATACAAGAGCTAACGCTATAACAAGAGCTCAAGACAAAAGTCAAATGACAAATCTTTGTTGACAGACAATGACAATTAAAAAATGACATTAAGTTAGTGACTGACTTACCAGAAGACCAAAGACAAGATCCAACATTACAATCTTGTTTTAAAATTTTAAATGAACCTTCAAGACAAGCAAAAAGGGGTCATTGGAAATTTTTCTTAGATAACAATATTCTATCGAGACGATACGATAGGGGACATCACGTTATTTCCAAACAGTACTCCCAACGAAATATCGTACAGAAGCACTGAAAATAGCACATGATTCGCCATTTGCGGGTCATATGGGTATTGCCAAAACCACTATAGATTGTTAACGCAATTCTATTGGCCTGGATATAATAAAGACATTACCACACATGTACGATCTTGTACATTATGTCAGATGACCACACAAAAAGGCAAACACCTAAAGCACATGTTCAGAAAACTGATTTGTCATCACGACCATTTCAGAAAATTGCTATAGACATTGTGGGTCCACTAAACACAACTACAGATCGAGGTAATAGATTTATCCTGACTATGATTGATCTTTGTACTCGATGGCCAGAGGCTATTCCACTTAAGTACATCACAAGTAGATCCATTCTAGATTCATTGTTGATAATTTTCAGCAGAATAGGATTTCCAGCTTGTATATTGTCAGATAGAGGTAGCCAGTTCATATCAACAGCTACTCAAGAAGCAATGAAAATACTTGGTATTCCACAAGTATTTAGTTCTCCTTGGCACCCGATGACAAACGGGGTCAATGAAAATTACAATGGAGTTCTTAAACGAACTCTAGCAAAAGTAGCAGCGGAAAGACCCAAAGATTGGGATATGTTACTACCAGCTGTACTATTTGCATACCGTGAGGTACCACAATCTAGTACAGGATTTTCACCATTTGAATTAGTATATGGAGCTAATCCACGAGGTCCATTATTACTATATAACGACTTACTTACAAATAGAACATATGATCACCCTAAAAGGGAAGCATATGAAATGGTAACACAATTGAGAGACAAAATAATTACAGCTTGTCAGATTGCAAAATCTGCACTAGAAAAAGCTGGAGAAAAGTACAGACAGTACGATAATAGAAACGCCAAGACAATAGTCTTGAAAGAAGAAGAAGAGGTCTGGTTATTACTACCTGATCCTCGAGATTGTCTAATTACATCATGGCAAGGTCCA
>JACEFZ010027457.1:0-22500 GCA_014155875.1 Cepaea nemoralis
TTGCACAGATACTGCTTTGTTCTATTTTTCTTTCTGTGATAGTGCGCACATTTGCTTGCTTGCCATATTCTGCTCTTAATCTCTGTGTACATCTTACATCTGATGTTATAAATGTCCCTAGGTATCTAAAATTATCCACTTGGTTAAGAAGTTTTCCTTCTATTTCTATGTTACATTTTGGTGTCACCATTTTCTTTGATATCACCATTGTTACTGTTTTCTTGATATTCAAGGAGAGTGCTTTCCTTGCATTCTCTGTTACTAGTGTCCAACAATTGTTGTAGGTCTGTTGATTTATCTGCCATCAATACTGTGTCATCTGCATAGCGTATATTATTTATATTATAACCTCCAACTAGTATTCCTGGCATCTCTTTGATCTCTCTCATTATTACTTCGCTATATAGGGAGAAGAGATCTGGTGACAAGACACATCCCTGTCGTACTCCTAGCTTTATGTGTTCGTAACTACCCTCTTTATTTCCAATTTTAATTGCTGCTACTTGGTTCCAGTAAATATGCTTTATTATTCTTAAATCTTTCCCATCAATGTTGATATCTTCCAACATTTTAATCAGTTCATCATGTTTTACTTTATCAAATGCCTTAGTATAATCTATGAAGCATAAATATATGTCTTTCTGTTTCTCTATTGACCTTTCTATTAGTGTGCTTTTATTCAGCAGTGATAAATAGACACTTTGTGAACTGTGTATGAACTGTGCTATATTTACAGGGTGCTAGTTCACTACATTTCTCAAGTAGAGAAATCCAGCAGTTCCGAGAACGACCAAACAACTACAGAGAGTATCAATGAGAATTTACTCATTCTCCGTTCTGAATTACAATAGCGCAACACAAGGTTCAACAGTAGCGCAACACAAGGTTCAACAGTAGCGCAACACAAGGTTCGTACAGTAGCGCAACACAAGGTTCGTACAGTAGCGCAACACAAGGTTCAACAGTAGCGCAACACAAGGTTCGTACAGTAGCGCAACACAAGGTTCAACAGTAGCGCAACACAAGGTTCAACAGTAGCGCAACACAAGGTTCAACAGTAGCGCAACACAAGAGTCCTGTATTTACAATTCAGTTGGACAAATTCAACTTACAAATCAAATCAAAACGAGTCCACTTCAGATAAGTAGTTTATCAGATAAACTGACGTTTTATGAGTAATATTATCGAATTAATAAATGTGAATTATAGCAAGAACATATGTTACAATGAATAAGGTACACAAAGATCTGATGTTATGACAACGTTGCTAGTTTACTCAAATGTCGCACTACATACAGTTTTATATCTAATAGACAAACTGAAGAAACACAAGTTCGATAGTGAAATACGTAGATGGAAAATTATAAATTTGAAGACTAGAAAGACCCAAAAAAATGTATTAAATGGACCCACACTAAAGGGAAGTATCAGGAATAGCAAAGTTCAAGGAAACGACATCGAAATGTCAGAAGTCCAAGGGAACATTAAGGGGATAAATCAAATCAATTTATTGAAAAGTATATATGTCTCAGGGGTTATTGACTTTTTCCGTAATCCCGTATATTCACGTAAGGTAAAGCAGCTGTGCGAGATTCGGTAGTGGATCGCGTTACGTTGGTTACTTACGGGGTGTGTGAGCCGGTTGCTCAGAAAGCAATGGCAAACTACTGAGCGTAATCTTGCCAAGACATCAACAACAACGGTAAAATGCTGGTGTTGACAGCGATGTCCTGTGAATGGAATATGCGGAAAAAAATAAAAAAAAAAATATTGACTCAGTCGGTATAGAACAGGGACGATTGACATAGAGTTGAATCTAAAAATAAATTATTGGGGCTTTTGCTGAGCACACTCTGTAAGAAACAATAGTATTTACCCCCTGTCCGGCTAACAATACCTACACTCTCTGATGTTGTTGCAGATGCCAAGCTAGACATTCAAGTAATTAACGGTAACCCATTTTCTCCTAATTGATCTCTGTAACACGTTAGGTTAAGAGATGTTAATGAATAAAAATGTCGTCTTTAGAATAATGAGAGAATTAGCACAAATAAAGACATACTTAAAGGCAGTGAGTGGTCATAATAGAAATCTGCCCGCACGAAAAAGCTTTCGGTATATCTAAGTAAATGGGAATTCTCTTAAACAAGTTGCTCGGTACAATGATCTCGGAACAGTCATAACATCCGATGGGAGATTCCTTGAATAGATTAGGAAAAGAATCGCCGTGGCGAAGATAGCCTTTTGCAAGATTAAAAACATACTGACCAATAAAATTTCAATTGCTACGAGAAAAAGAGTGTTGATGTGCTGCATAGAGACTGTACTTCAGTATGGATGCGAAGCGTGGACAATGAGCAGGCACGCTGAAAAACATCTCATGGCTGTGGAAATGTGTTTTCTGAGGAGAATGTAAAAAAATACCATGGACAGACAGAAAAGCCAAAGAACAAGTCCTGCAAGAAACAAATGAAAATCGTAAACTGATTAGAGAAATTAGACAGACAGTGAAAATATTTTGGACATGTAATGAGAAGAAATAAATTAGAGAACTTGATGACCAGTGGCAAGATCGAGGGGAAGACAGAGCAGTAAGTACCTGGCTGGCTTGGCCACAAGGCATGGTCGAGACAAGAACACTGAGCTGATTCACGACTCTGGTGATGGAGTGAAATGGCGAATCATGACCGCGCACGCTTTCCGGCATGACACACGATGGATGGAACTGTAAGAGACCAATTCAAATTGTTGGGAAGTCACATTAGAGAAACTGAAATACATTTTATGCGAATGAGGGATGAGGTACACGCAAGACCATTTCAAATGTTGAACATTTGAAATGGTACCATAATCCTGCGAGATAACCAGTGATTATATACGTATGACGGCATACCAGTCATTTCAAGGTGAGACAGTCATGAAAGGACGATGCCCTACACATCTCCCATAAGATCAGCCTTAAGCGAATTAGTGTCTGGGAACCGGTTAAACAAAAAGTGTTTCCCATTGAAATGAAAAATATACCCCAAAGTCTTAAGATGCAGAAAATAGACATTGCAAAACTTGTTCATATACTAGCTCAGGTGCAAGAAATTAAAGACACGTCCCATGGAACTAACGCATATAGAACAGCGGGAGTGATTGTGACAATCATCCTTGTAATTGCTCTCGCGATAGTGTATATTAAAAGGACATAACTAAAAATTACAAATATCGAGAAATGCTTGAGAAAATAAACACATTCAGGGAGTGAAAGTAGCAAAACAGTTTCAGTGATAGAATTTAGAATTACGAATTACCGAAGCGCCAAGGGACAATGGAACAGGAAATGGACCAGAGGAAGGGGAATTTGTATCCAACACTGACAACTAGTTAAAATCACTGCGCTATTACATAACGGATCATGGTGTTTGTCCATCAAGAATGATGATGACCATTCATTTCATCCAGTGGGCTTGAACGTTTGCAGCAGTGCGCTATCAGATAGCTGGTAAGGTCTATTTTGGCTCGAAATGTTCTTTTACAATGTGGGTAAAGAATACTTGATGTTCCAGAGGAGAATTTCCAGCTCTCTCTCTCTCTCTCTCTCTCTCTATCTGTCTCTCTCTCTCTCGTCTCGTGTGTGCTCTCTCTCTCTCTCTCTGTGTGTGTCTGTGTGTGTGTGTGTGTGCGCGCGTGTGTGTGTGTGTGTTGTTGTTTTTTTTTTTTTAAACATTTTTGCAGTCTTTTCCCCCCACAGCTCTTGCAGTCCTGTTTGCTTCACAAGTGACTACACCCTTGAGTAATGATGTACGCCATGAATTTCCTTCTTTTGCAACAGTCTCCAAGTGTTCGTGATGAATTCCAAAAGCTTTAAGTGAACTCATCAGTGTCTTCAAAAACGTTTCCTTTGACCGCCTTGGGAGCGTTTACCAAAGCACAACTCACCGTAAAAATTTCTTTTAGGGAGCTGTGTTCTTGCATGTGAGTCAAGTGACCAATCCAGTTAATCTGATTCTTTATTAGTAGAGTGTGGATACTGGGTAAGAACGCTCTTTCTAAGGTATATACACTGGAGGATTTAGAACCTGGCGAGGAGTGGGTACAAGTGCCAACAGATTTCTGTACGTCCTTCTCAGTTTGCATCCAACTAGACAGAAAATGCAGACAAGAAAATCTAGCTGCTGTGGAGGCGGAAGTACAAGCGTTGATTTTCGAGAATTCGTTAACAGTGATGCTGTCATTTACACAGATGCGTCAGTCGTACGATATGGAGGAAGCCCATGGGCCTTTACGGCGCGGGAAGGAGGGAGAATTGTGAAGGAGGACTCTGGCGCTTTTGTTGAGACCACAAGTAGCCTGACTATGGAAGTCATGGCAGTAAGTAAAGCAATAACATGTGTCCTTATCGACTCAATGAGAATGCTCAAGAGGAAAGAGACGGGGTGGATCCGAAGAGAGTGGTTGCTGACTCTGGAGCGGTCTCGGCTGGCAAAGATTAGTTTCATCTTCGTGCCAGGGCAGCAGGAGTACAAGTAAATGAACGGGCTGACAAGCTCGCAGGTATGGCTAATGTGGAGGGCGGAATGGTTCGATGTGCAATGAGGATGATCTGTCGACTAACTAACTAACTAAGGTCTTTCTAAGACTTCAGTGTCTGGTATCTTGTCTTGCTATTTGATCTTCAATAGCTCCCTAAGGCAGACTGTGTGGAAGTGGTTTAATTTCCTAGCGTGTCGCTGGTAAACAGCCCAGGTTTCACAAGCATATAGTAGTGTGGATAATACGACTGCTTTGTAGACTTTCAGCTTTGTTTGCAGGCTTATTCCATTTCTGTCCCACACATATTTGTAACAGTCTGCCAGAGGCCGTGCCACATAACGTGTAGTAAGCTAACAGCGCACATATGTATTTACGATGCCGTTGTAACATCGTTGTTAGCAATTATAGACTGAAATATATTCACTACAACCCTAGTCACAACTGAAATCACAGAAGCACCACCACTACCACATAATCCATAAGAGTCCACGGGTAGTAATTAAACGCAGTAAATCTAAAAGATCGATTTGTCCCGATGAACTCTATCAGCAGAATGGAACCAGAATATTTCCAGACTAACAGCAACTAACACATTGAAAGCCAGCAAACTGACCGTTGTGTCCTATGTAGATCGAGTAAACCAGTGGTTACCCGTAATTTTTGGTGCTGGGAAACTTAGACGCTACTAACAACACAAGCCACATTATAATATTTAATTAAGAGCCTTTGTCAATAACTCTGGTAAAAGTAAACAACAAGAAGTCTAACCAATGTTTTGACAAATAAACAGCCCGTTAATGACGTCGCTGTTGATAATGAGCGTCGCTAACTGTGTGACAGTTTTGTATCAATAATATCCGGACCTTCTGATTCGACATTTCATATGTAAATTTAAGTTGTGTTATAATTAAATTCTCTTGTGTCACCCAGGGAAATAATTTGCATCTATAAAGCTTGCTTGCATTAAAATTGTGTCCCCACATTATGAAAGACTCATGATGGGCACTGTTTCTATAGTGATTTGACGCAGTATAAACAATATTTTGTTGGTTTTGTCTGTTTGCACACTTTGGCCACACATTTCTTATATGACACTTTTGCAGCTGAATTGGACTGAACCATGGCAGAAAAAGAGTACCTTCGAAAACCGATCTGAACCCAACATTTGTGCATTCTTGACAACGTTTTGTGTTTAGATCTGTTTTTTTTCCTGGAGACTTGCCTGTATTGTCCCGTCCCTCATGAGGATTTATATAATCGAAACGTTGTGTTGTGACCTAGAATACTTATTTTCATATTTATTTTATTATTATATTTTTTTAAATTGCCTCTTGTTTTGGGAGATGTTCTCTTTGTGATTTACGTTCACCTGTATGGAGTCCACCGGTCTCTATGGCTAAGGGCTTGCGAACGCGGTTTGTGAGCCCGTATACCCGGGTTAGAAACACAGCGGTGCTGGTTTTTTCGAAAAAGGTATAAGAGCCGGTCGTTCAGAAAGCAATGGCAAACTACTGAACGTAAAATTTGCTCAGGAATCACGAACAGCGAAAATGCTGGGGTGACTGCTACGTCCTGTGAAGGACATGCAACTTAATTTTTTGTTTTTTATGTAGTCCGTTGTAAGGTGTGTACACTGTATCCTTGTTTAGTATGTCTCATCTTTTCGCAGGAGCTACACATACCTATGCCGGCTCTCTGTCGAAGGGGTTACGGACGCAGTTCGTGACCCCGCATACTCGTGTTCAAAACACAGCTAAAATGGGTGCCGGTCGTTCAGAAAACAATGACAAACTACTGAACGTAAACTTGCCCAGGAATCAAGAAAAGTCAAAAAATGCTGGGGTTGACTGCTATGTCCTGTAAAGGATATGTAAACAAACTAACATATACCTAACTGTTTGTATTTAATTGTGTTATATCCTACTGCAGCCGTTGCTTCTCTTATTTAATATTACTTCTCTGTGAGCCGAGACCTATGTTCATAATTTAGTTTTAATATGATGGTCCCTGATTAAAGAGGCAATAATTACTCTCTTGTAATGTTTATTATAAGAACCACCAAGTTAACGTCTTTATAATTGTGGTCTCGGGACATTCGTGGACAGTGTAGATGGCTCGGTTCGGTAGTTAAACTCTCCCTCCGTAAAAGAAAATCTATTAAACGTGAGAATTCTGGCTGCTGACCTGACGGGCAGCAAACTCAATCAATCAGGTGTCGTCTCCACAGTGAAGATTGGCTACAATGGATCTCCAGCACTGTCTGTCTCTCCCCTGACTGTACATTCTGCCAGATTGCTGTTCGTCTATCTCTTGATGTTATCTTCCCACATGCATCGTTGCCTACCTGTTGCTCGCTTGCTTTCAATCTTACCCTCCGGTATGGTTTTTATAAGAGTGTTACGTCTTTTAATGTGGTAGAAATATTTCATTTGCCTCTTGTTTTATTTCTTTCAACTCTTTTAATTCCCAGTTTTTCTGGACTGGCCGTTTTTGATTGTTTTTGTCTCCATGAAATACGACATATCCTTCTCCATATCCACATTTCCAGGGCCTGTATACAACTTTCTAATTGATTGTTCATTGTCCAGGCTTCTGCGCCATTTAGTAGTGCTGAATATACATAACATTTGACAATTCTCAGAGAAGAAATAAATTAGAGAACTTGGTGACAACTGGCAAGATCGAGAGGAAGAGAACAATGGGAAGACAGAAAAGTACCTGGATTTTTGGACCACGTGGCAAGGTCGAGACAAGAACACTGAGCTGATCCACGACTCTGGTGATCGAGTGAAATGGCGAATCATAATCGCCCACGCTTACCGGCTTGGCACATGATGGATGGAATCTTCTAAATCAGGGGTGGGCAAACTTTTTTGCGGAAGGCCGCATTGACAAATATAAGGCTTTTTTGTGGGAGGTGGGGGAGTGGGGGAGCATATATATATATATATATATATATATATATATATATATATATATATATATATATATATATATATATATATATATATATATATATTGTCAGCGACTTGTGCGCTGCAGATTCTCAGAGACTCCCCTACTTTCGCACCGCACGAAATAACAACTCGTGACATTTGCGAAAGGAATGCAATTTATTCAGAGCCGACATTTGAATGGCTCTACGAGCGTTGTACTTCATCATTACATACAACATGAATGCATTAACGTGATGATAGATGATGCTAGTATTTCACAATCTAAATGAACAGCCCTATGTTTGCCTATTGCCTAGAAAACTATAGCAGTTGGTCAAGGATACGTCTGCTTCTCTCTACCGTCTCCAGTCAGTCTGTCCACACGCTACACATTGCGTGGACAAGCACGGACACTCTCCTCCGTGCAGTAAGCTATTATTGCGTGCATGGTCTTGCCAGCACGATGGCTTGTGAGTTCGAGTAACCTGGCACTTCACGGTTACTCGTAAGGACAAGCTTGGGGAAAGCCCTCGCTCAGCTGTACTCGTTTACCTCTGGTCTGACACAATTGTGTCTCCTAGTGAGGCTATTAATAGTACTCGGTGTCTCTCCTGTCTGGGGTCACCCTACTAGACTATTGTTAACTAATATCGCCTTTGTAAGGCCTTATTGGAGATCCTGACAGGGTCCCCTCGTCTCTGGGAAGTGTTACTTTCCTTTTTCTTAAGTTTGTAACACTTCTTGGTCACAAAAAAAATTGGTTGCTCCAATTTTGTCAGATCTCCAATAAGTTATACCTTTCTAGTTTGGGGATAGAACGACTGTCTTCTACCTTCATTCACAGTGTTTTATCTTTTCACTTGGCTAACTCAGTAGCCCATGTATCAGTATAGTTGGTTCTATAGATATCTTTGGGATTGGTAGTGAACCGGAAACCGTTGTCTTATGACTTACGTCCTGGCTTCTGTCGTTTGACCCTATGTCTTTTGACCTATTGACTTCCGTCTTGACCTGTTCCTCCAATTGCCCGAAATGCAACCCACACACAAGTTGACTCTATTTTGAGTACAACACATGAGCACACAGTGTTCATGCTCCCATTAATATCCCCTCCAACTCTATACACACAGCTCTACTGTTCACCTTCTCGCTTCCGCATGTGAAAAGCTATATTCACTGTTACATTTCGGTTTCTAATAAGTTATTGTGTCCCCTGAATTTAAAGTTGTTGTTCTTTTAAATGAATGGTGTGTGCAACTTTTATGTGTTCGTTTTCCTGTTTGTTTGCGTGTTTTCTAATAAACTACAGTGTTCTTAACTCTCTAACATGTGTATGCGTTAGTGTGCTAAATGTGTGTGTTCCTTCGAGCGCCGCAAATCGGTTTATTGTGGTTACAAGCGTTCGTTATTATTATTTGTGACCACAACTCCGCTTTCTGAAGCTCAAAGTACATTCCTTATGTACTGTACTAAAGTATGGCTGTAACACACATAAAAACCTCGACAACACATTGGATACACAGATGACACAGACAAGTCAAATAAGACGTTTGCAGCGGTGGGGGAAAAAAATTTTGTTTCCGCTGTCTCTCTTTCTCGCTCTCTTTCTCTCAATGTTTACTAAGTTTTTGCATTCTCTCCGCGCATTTATTCTTCTTACATACATCTTTCATTCACTTTCATACCTTCTTTCACTCAAATATTCTCTCGTCATTAAAATATGTTTCATAGCATCAAATGTGCAACACATGGAAAGAATATTTTATTGAATTACTAAATTGTGAAGCTCCAAGTAACATTTTCCCACAGGAAGAGGTTCTAACATGCGAACCACAAATTGAAGAACCTACATTTGAAGAAATCCTATATGTAATCACACGACTTAAAAACAATAAGGCAACTGGGACTGATGGAATTGCTGCTGAATTTATAAAGGCAGGTGGCCATGCATTACATCTAAAGCTATACGAACTAATAATAAAAATCTGGAGGACAGAAGAATTACCCCATGACTGGAAAGAGTCATTATTGATACCTATCTTTAAGAAAGGAGACAAGTTCCAATGTGGAAATTATAGAGGAATATCACTACTGTCCACAAGCTATAAGATACTATCCGCAGTATTACTAAATAGACTAAAACCATATTCAGAAGACATATTAGGTGACTACCAGGCGGGTTTTAGACAAAACAGATCAACAATAGATCAGATATTTATCTTACGACAAATAGCCGAGAAACATTGGGAATATAAAAGAGATCTCCATAACATTTTTGTGGATTTTAAAAAGGCTTATGATAGTGTCCATAGGAATAGTCTATGGAATGTTATGCAGGAATTTGGAATACCAAGGAAGTTAATTAACATGACCAAACTATGCATGGAAGATACTTATAATATAGTAACATATAAAGGCAGGAAATCAGACCCCTTCCAAATAACATCTGGCTTGAAACAGGGTGATGCACTATCGCCGCTACTCTTCAATCTGGCTCTAGAGAAAGTTGTAAGGAAGGTAAAGGAGGAATGTGATATTGGAGGAACATCCAAGCTGCTTGGTTATGCAGATGATATAGATATTATAGGGCAAAGTGAACAAAAGACATTAGAAATATTGACTCACTTAAAGGAAAAAGCCCAACAGATGGGGCTGGTTATCAACCAAGATAAGACAGAATATATGGTAATTTCAAGAGACGGAATGGCTAAAAACTCTGGCCACATACAAATAGATAATATGACCATTAAAAGAACGGAAACATACAAATACCTGGGTACAATCTTCAACTGCTCCAACATCATAAGGGAAGAAATACAAACTAGAATCAACTCTGGAAATAAGATATACTATGCACTACAACATCTACTAAAATCAAAGGCGCTATCTCGTAACACCAAAATCACAATATACAAAACACTGATCAGACCAGTTGTGCTGTATGGCTCTGAAACCTGGAGTACAACGAAAGGAGACGAAGCCTTGTTACAAACCTTTGAGAACAAATTTTAAGACGCATCTTTGGACCCATTAGGGATACACAAAGTGGAGAGTGGAAAAGAAGAAGTAACAAAGACATTTATGATTTGTTTAAGTCCCCGCTAATCACTGGTATCATGAAGGCTAATAGACTACAATGGCTGGGGCATATAGAAAGAATGGAAGATAATAGGGAAACAAAACTCGCTTACACTCAGGAAATAAATGACCGTAGACCCCGAGGTAGACCAAGAAGGCGGTGGAGAGATAATATACATACAGACCTACAAGCACTTGGAATCAACGACTGGCAAGAGAAGGTCCACCAGAGAGACGAATGGAGACAGATTGTATTTGCAGCAAAGAACCTCAATGGCTCGGAATGCTGAAGAAGAAGAAGAAGCATCAAATACATAAACATTATATATATACAATAAACGATTGGCTGAATTTCAACAGTAATCACGCCAAATGACTGTGCGTTTTGTTTGCACGCGTCATGTCTGTACATAATATACATAGTTATGAGGATGGTTTGTTACCGATCCTGTCATAGTAACTTACTAATAATTTGGTGTGCTGACCTAAATTACCCTAAAGGGAAATAATCTAACTACTACTTTCATTTAAGAAAAATGGTTAATTACCTTAAAGTGTTATTTATGAAAAAGATGATATAATTCCTAAATGGTTGGGTTAGTTTGGAAATGATATTTTAGATAAATGGATGTATAAATGATTATAATTATATGGTAATAAACTAATATAATATCTAACAATTGTATTTCTATAATGATGTTCTAATAAATGGGTTATTAATTAATGATGGTGATTTCTAACTAACAAATAAGAAAATAAAGTTATATATGCATTTAAACAATTTGCAAATGAATAATTAATAGAAAAATGAAGTTATAGATACTGTTCATAAAATAATAATGTACATATATCACAGTTACATTTCTATATCTAATTACACTAAATCGACGTCCTCCTCTGCGTTGTGAAGATGGAGCAATACTCTTTGTAGACTATTCTAACATAGTTCATTCCGGCAAAGTCTATTATGCTCTCCTTCAAGGATAGTGTATAAATATAGTTGCCTACTATCTTATGTAGGTTCATAGTTAACACCTGAATGTTATTCTAGCTTATGTGTGTGTCAGTGCATGTTAATTCTGCCATTCGGGGTCTTGGCGTTGGTCCACTATATTCTGCGTCTGTTTGTTACACTTCTCATAGCACTGTTATATTCACACAGGTTATATATCTGGCGATGATAACGCACTTACGACATGTCTTAATCACCACATACGGCACTGAGTTATGTAACATTACAGTGTCACTGTTTCTGGTGGTGTATGGTCGATCCCTTCCTGTAAATCAGGTATTTGAATGGATGATGGACGACTCAAAACGTCTGCAACCGTATTTAATCTCCCTTTCAAGTGCTGGATAGTAAAATTGTAATTTAGGAGAATTAAAGCCCACCTGTAAATTCTATTGTTGGTAGGATGTCCAGACTTGCATCACAGACAACTGGAGAGTTATCGGATTGGATTACAAACTGTGCTCCTGCCAAAAATCTATGAAACTTTCTCACGCAATAGATCAAACTAAGGCCGTCCAATTCTGATGCTGAGTATCTTCCTTCAGCAGGAGTAATCTTGCGACTTACGTACATTACGGGGTGGAACGTCCCGTCGTAGAACTGTCCTAGTATCCCATATATGGATATGGCACTCGCATCTGTGCGTAAGAAATAAGTGAGTTTTGGGTTAGGCATCCGAAGGATAGGTGGAACGCTGAAAAAATGTTTCAATTTCGATAACGCACTATTTAATCGTGCATCTTTTACAGATAACTTAGCCGAAGCTTTTAAGATGTTAGAAAAAACACTGGTGATTTCCGCCAGATTTGGAATGAATTTACTATAGTAGTTTACCAGACCCAGTAAACTTCGGACCTGTTTCTTGGTCGTTGGCATTGTTAAATTCAGAATCTTAGTGACGATTCTGTCATCAGTTTTCAATTGGCCCCTGCAGATGGTATGACCCAGGAAGTCAATTTGTTCCATGCCCAACTCTACTTTGGACGGCTTCGCTGTGAGCCCAAACAATCGCAACCTGTCGAAGACTTGTCGACGTTTCAGTAGGTGTTTTGTCCTGTCTTCCGTATGACTGCATATGTTATTTATATAAGTCGAAATACTGGTCGCAGTTGAATCTACCGTAGGAAGTGGTAATTTCATCTTGTCCTCGTCTGTCTCGTACAATATTGTTGTGGTGCTAGCTGTGTGTGCTGTTATCTGGCTAAGTGTATTTGCGTTGTCGCTGTTGTGTGTCGCCCTATCTAGTGAAGTTGTGTTGTGTATGTCTGTCGTCTCATTGCTTGGTGGTGGTGCAATTTGTTCGTCTGTCTGTTGTTCTTGTCTTAAAATGTATGGTTTCAGTATGTTGATATGAAATATCTCTAAGTGTCCTTTTATCGATATTTCATGATCGCCATCTGATATTTTATGTTCAACGATGAGAGGCTCTTGCCAAGATGTTAGTGACATATTATGTTTCTCAGGTAGTCGAATCACAACCTTCTGGTTAGGTTTAACGTGAATCGTTTTCGCACCCTTATTTGGATAGTTGTGGTTTCCATTACTCGACACCTGCATTAGGGGTCCAGCAATATCGACCGCTATACTATAAAGTGGTCTGGATGCTATTACTGACCGTTGCACTTCGGCCGTTACATGATTTTTCTTTCGTAAACGATGTTGACAAACAGTACAAGAGCGACAGAAAGATTTTATGTCCGAACAGAATTTCGGCCAGTAAAATTGTGATAGAATTCTGGCTCGCGTTTTATGATAGCCCAAATGTTCAGCAAACGGTGGTTCATGTGCGCTTTTTAGCACATTTTGTCGGTATGTTATAGGTAACACCGTCTGCTGAATTTCATGGTTATTATATGTATAATAACGCATGAGAATTCCGTTAACCTTTTTAAAGTACCAGGAAGAGTTTTTAGAAACTTTCTTTCGCTCACACAACAAGTTAAAATACGGTGTGATTGTTTGGTCGGTGCTCTGTGCCTCGATCAACTTTTGTCGAGTAGTGTTCGGTATCTGCACCACTTGGTGTAATAGCTGTAGCGTTTCATTTTGTAAGTCAGTATAAGTTTGTTTCTGTATCTGACTTAGTTACAGCGTTGGCCATGTGTGTCTCTTTCCAGGTTTTTATGTTGTCGTCTGTACATTCTTTCAATGCATCTAGGCACCCCAAAATAAGATCCGTACATGGATCTTGGAGGATAGCGCACGTAAATGTGCCGGTAAGGAACGGGGTATTGATATTCGCTTTTGCCAGTGGATATTTCTCTATGGTTCCAGAGAAAGTAAGGCATTTGACAAATTCACCCGTGTAATCTTCTGGTCTAGCAAGTTCTCTCCTTAACCCCAGTATAGTGCTGCCGCTATCAACTAAAAATTGGCATGGTTGCCCATTGACCAGTGCATCGTAGAACTTAAGTTTACCTCTGGAGGCACATGCTGCGTTAGCTTCTTAATTTGAACATGATATTACGTGTCCACATTTTAATCTCCCATCCGCATGAAACTGATGGCATACTTTACATTTCTTAAAGTCTAAAATATCGGTTGCTAATGATACATTCTGACATTCATTCGTTGGCAATACATTCACAAGTTCTGGATCTATGTCACTCTCATCGTCTGATGATGTATCGATGAGTGCTGCATTGTTTGCCTTCATTCTCTGTCTCCCAAGACACCTGTTGCTATAGTGGCCATAACTTGAACAAAAATAACATTTTACAGCACGTTTAAAGGATGATCTTCTGCTTTCTTGCTTCTTTAACACTGCTTCTAGGTGTGATGGATATGTGGGGTTCTTATCACACATCGAATAAGTCGGATGAAAAAGATTGCAATAATTACATCGAGGTGGTTTCTGATGTTTTGTCCTTCTTACGGTAATCTTTCTGATTGTAGGATCTATCAGGAACTTTATTTGCAAAGGCTGTAATTTCTGTGTCATGTGATGTAGTTTTAAATATGTCCCGATTAGATGAAAAATAAGCTGACCCCCGTTTCTCTAATTGTTGAATGGACTCAATGTCTGACTGTTGTAAAAATTTTGCAAAAGGGGTAGGAACAGTAGAAACGACTTTGTCCTTTACCATCAGCTCTTCTAGTTTTTCATAGCTGTTACCTACTTTAGCCGCTCTAGTCCACTTTTTAAATATGCTCTGCACGTTAGAGATGTTGTCTAAAAAGGTTTCAGTTGATTTTGGCCTAATCTGTGAGAATTGAATTTGGTACCCAGTAGCGTCCAAAAGAAAATGTTGCATTATCCTATCGTGTATGTATTGATAATTGTTTCTAAGCTCTGTAGGTATGGATTCTATTACTTTTAAAGGCTCCCCACTCAGGTTCCTCATGTAAATCATTGCCCAATCCTCTAAAGGTATTTTCTGTGTTTTCAGTTGAAACTCTATATTTTCAGTCCATGCGCTGATTGAATCACCTACAGTGTATGGTTTGATAAGGCCCTTGTACTTACTAAATTTGTTCTGTTCTTTTTGGCTCTTTTGTTTGTTAGAGGCTATTTGTATGTTAGAATCTACCTCCATTTCCTTCATCTTTAGTCTAGTTTCTGAATCTAATTGTATCTGCTTTTGTTTGGTGACTTCCTCTGCTTGTTTGTTAGCATGTTCTAAGTCTAACTGTTTCTGTTTGATAATTTGGTCCGACTCTAATTTTTTCTGGTCTAACTCTAATTGTTTCTGTTTGGTAGCCTCCTCAATCCCTTTCATTTCTTTTTGATGTTGCCTTTCTAATGCTCTTTCATCTCTGTCAAGAGCAGCTTTTCTTTCTGTTTCTTCTCTCTGTAGAGCAATTTTCCTTTCTGTTTCTTCTCTCTGTAGAGCAATTTTCCTTTCTGTTTCTTCTCTCTGTCGAGCTATTTCTTCTTTATATTTTTGATCAGCCCATTTTTCTAGCTTATCTCCAGTGTGGCCCATTGTGATGCCCGCCTGGATACATTCATTTAGTGACGCCATTTTGTGGCGTAATGTTAGTTCAAAATGATAATACAATAATATTCATACAATAATTTATAATAATGTGTTAGTAAGTGTACATCTTTACTGAAAAAGAAGATGCATGATTAAGTTAGAGCATACCAAAATATTCAGAAAATATACTCATCTAATTCTTTGGAAAGTACGGTACAGGGATGTTCCACCGCTATCTTTCACACTTACGCACTGGTTTGACTTGATCACACAAGGGCTGCTTCTGGTTAGTAGAGCAGCAAAAATTAGATACAAGCTTAAGTTGTCAATACAAGCTCATATTTCATCATATTTCATCAATAATTTATATTCCATTCAATTATCATTACAATCCCATATTTCATGCGAATGATGAATGAAAATGTGATAAATAGTGATAAATGGTATTAATGGATGAATGATATGATCGTCTGAATGATTGTTAGATGAAAAGTGAGATGATTAGTCTTATGGCCGTCGATGTCGTCTTGTCTTCGTTGCTTGACTCTGGCGTAACTTCGTTCTAGGCTGTAGTTCGTCGCTAATCTATTTACTGACTTCGTAGAATGGTGACATTGATGGCTGTATCACATGCAATGAAATGTACACGGTGGTTATGATGATAATGTTCATACATGATTTTATACATTTCAATTGCTTTTAGTATAATAACACACTTTCTAAATTAATATTTGTAGAATTTCACACTTTAGCGATTTAATTTGCTTCAATTGTGGTTGACATTTCACAAATTGCTGATCATAAAGTTTACCACACACAAAACATTATTTATGGCATGTATAGAAACAAATTGGCATTACTTTGAAATATATCACACAGCAATGATGTTGAATCGTGCAATGAACTGATGTTGGTTCAGAATTTTGTAATATCAATCGATAGCTAGCGTTCGTTCAGTGGTTTATAATACCACTTGCCTGCTGGCGTTAACTGTTCGTTGAATATTACAACAACTGCCTGCTCAGAAGCGTTGCTTCACTGTAATCTGACAGCAATTGTGCTGCTAGCGTTGGTTCAACTGTGTTCTGACACCAATTCGGGGTCTAACAGTAATTGTACTGCTGGCGTTGGTTCACTGTGTTCTGACACCAATTCGGGGTCTTGCCTGTCAGCGACTTGTGCGCTGCAGATTCTCGAGACTCCCCTACTTTCGCACCGCACGAAATAACAACTCGTGACATTTGCGAAAGGAATGCAATTTATTCAGAGCCGACATTTGAATGGCTCGACGAGCGTTGTACTTCATCATCACATACAACATGAATGCATTAACGTGATGATAGTATTTCACAATCTAAATGAACAGCCCTATGTTTGCCTATTGCCTAGAAAACTATAGCGTTGGTAGAGGATACGTCTGCTTTCTCTACCGTCTCCAGTCAGTCTGTCCACACGCTACACATTGCGTGGACAAGCACGGACACTCTCCTCCGTGCAGTAACTATTCTTGCGTGCATGGTCTTGCCAGCACGCTGGATTGTGAGTTCGAGTAACCTGGCCCTCACGGTTACTCGTAAGGACAAGCTTGTGGAAAGCCCTCGCTCAGCTGTACTCGTTTACCTCTGGTCTGACACAATTGTGTCTCCTAGTGAGGCTATTAATAGTACTCGGTGTCTCCCCTGTCTGGGGTCACCCTACTAGACTATTGTTAACTAATATCGCCTTTGTAAGGCCTTATTGGAGATCCTGACACACACACCACACACATATATATATATATATAATATATATATATATATATATATATATATATATATATATATATATATATATATATATATATATATATATATAAATATATATATATATATATATATATATATGTGTCAGGATCTCCAATCTATAACTATAAAACAAAGTGTATGTATGTAAATATATATGTAAATATATATGTATGTCCTTTATTTGTTCGCGAACGGCCCATCCGATTGAGATAAATTTTCTACACGCCTTTCTTTCATTCCAGAGCTGTCAACTGTCATAGTTTTTTTTCTTCTTCCTCCTCCTCCCTCCTCCCCCTCCCAAAATACGTACGTAAATATATGATGATGATGATGAAAGAATCCCCGAACCAAAACGCTAGGGAAAGGGAAGAAAATGACGTGACTACACAGAATCGTCACACGGCAATCATCATCATCAAGTGCCGTGCCGGCTGGCGTAGGCGTTCATGGCTCTCCGTAGATCTCAGTCTTTGGTTTTTTGGATCAACTCTGCTGCTGATATTCCTCCATGCCACGGCAATATCAATAACAATTCATCTTTTTATGTGTAAGGAAGTTTTCTACAGTCGTGTAGAAGGGAAGAACTAGACGAGTATGAATTCGGAATGGCGAACTCTCTCCTCCTCTCTTCTCCTCCCTCTACCTCCTCCCTCCACCCTTCTCCTCTTCCTCCTCCCTCTCATCCCTCTCCCTCCTCCTTCTCCCTCTTCCTTCTCCCTCTTCCTCTCCCCTCCTCCTCCATCCTCCTCCCTCCTACTCCCTCCGCCTCCTCCCCCTCCTCCCTCATCTTCCCTCCTCCTCCCTCTCCCTCCTCATCCCTCCTCCTCCTCCTGCCTCCCTCCTCCTCCTCCTGCCTCCTTCTCCCTCATCATCCTCCCTTCTCCTTCTCCCTTCTTCTCCCTCTTCCCTCTTCCTCCTCCTACCTCCTCCCTCCTCCTCCCTCTACCTCCTCCTCCTCCCTCCACCTCTCCTCCTCCCTTCTCCGCCTCTTCCTCCTCCCTTTCCTTCCTCCTCCTCCTCCCTCTACCTCCTCCTCCCCCTACCTCTTTCCTCCTCCCTACTCCTCCTCTTCCACCTCCCTTTCCTTCCTCCCCTCCTCATTCTCCCTCCTTCCTCTCCCTCCTTCCTCCTCCTCCTTCCTTCTTCTCCCTCTGCCTCCTCCCTCCTCCTCTCCCCTCCTCCTCCTCCTCCTCCTTCTCCTCCTCCCTCCTTCTCCCTTCTTCTCCTCCTCTCCCCTCCTCCTCCTACCCTCTTCCTCTTCCCCTCCTCCCTCTCCCTCCTCCATCCTCCTCCTCCCTCTTCCTCCTCCTCCCTCTTCCTCCTCCTTCCTCCTCCTCCCTCTTCCTTCTCACTCTTCCTCTCCCCTCCTCCTCCATCCTCCTCCCTCCTACTCCTCCCCCCTCCTCCCTCATCTTCCCTCCTCCTCCCTCTCCCTCCTCATCCCTCCTCCTCCTCCTGCCTCCCTCCTCCTCCTCCTCCTGCCTCCTTCTCCCTCATCATCCTCCCTCCTCCTTCTCCCTTCTTCTCCCTCTTCCCTCTTCCTCCTCCTACCTCCTCCCTCCTCCTCCCTCTACCTTCTTCTCCTCCCTCCACCCTCCTCCTCCCTTCTCCTCCTTGTAACACGCTACGTGGAGGGTCCCAAATAGCCCTGTCACAATATTTCAAAATTTTTCTCTTTATAGCCCTGGCTGGAATAGGTCTTTACCTGCCAACCCTCCTCCGTTTTCCCCGGACTCACTGTCACTCTTTCTTTCGACCTAAGGACCTATTTCCTGCAATGTTCTTCTGGCTGATCCATATATATAACACAGTGATCGTTGGAATAAACTAAAACCTGATTTATTAAATCAATAAAGGACAGCACAGGAAAACATCAAGGCAGTTAACACAGATAGTTCTAAACAGACACCACACAGATAAGTTCAGGCATATAGCCTCAAGTAGCCATAGTCACAGACCCAGCTTCAAATACTGTCCGATCTGTCCATATACGTCTCACCCTGTGTGCTGGAAGCTCCTTCCTCCCTGGTACTTGGGTGTAAGTTCCACAGGCTTCTGTAGAATCAAATCCACTGGTTGTTGAGGAATTGTTCATGGACTTAACCTATATAGGTGTCTATTCATGTCCGGAACAAAATGGGTAGGCTTGATAATCATGCGTAGACACCACTTTGAAGTTGAATGCTCTCGGGCCTATGTCAATGAAAGGACCCGAGATGCCCCATTACTGCAAATTGTCATTGTTTATTAGTTTGCCTTATAATCATGCGTAGTCTCAACCAGCATTGAACTGTTCTCGTATAATAATGGGTGTGTCTGAGTGATTGGCGGCGTCCAGCCAATAATACAAAAGGACTCAATCCAAACGTATCGAGATGACTGGTGATGTGTCAGTACAGCTGATGGTCATTCTTTCAAGGGCAGCAGTGGCTCTATCTTGTAGAGATCATATTCTTAAAACAAGCATGGCCCAAACCTTGCCATGGCATAGTCATAACATGCTTTCTGCGTAGAGCCCTGTCGAGACCTTCAGCTCTGTTCATATTTTCAAAAGAAGAACCCTGGAAAGGACAAACATTCGAGTGAGGGATCAAGCTGACTCAAGCACCACATATTAGTTATGCATTTCGTCTTACCAACACCAGTTTATCAGTAGCTTGCTTGAATGCGTCGGACATGTCAGGTAGCCCCTGGATTGGCTACGTCCGGGCTTGAGTAGACCTCCAGCTTTTGGATGTCAGGTTGTCCACCCTAGGAACGTTTTGTTTACAAGACACACTTTCCACACTCATACCAAGCCTTTATTATTATTGGGCACATTCATTTCCATGCTTTCCTCTCACTTGCAAACCATGCCTTTCTCTCAACCAAGATCTTGTGGTGTGGTGTGCCCAGCAATCGGTGTGTTTCTCCCCCCTAAGTGGGGTTATATGGCACACCGTGTATTTCCCCATTCAAAGAAGATACTACCCCTCCCGGCCGCCGCTCTCGACTGAGCTGTCGCCCCAATGTACCGGCATTGCCCTGCACAAACCATGGGGTATATAAGTTCAGGTTCTCTCAGTGAGATAGAGGAGTCCATTATCCTCCCGACATCATCCTATCGAGTGACAGACGAAAGAGATAGTCCTGTGGCTAGCATCCCCTGGCTCAAGAAGATATATTCTAGATTGGTGGACCCCATCCCCGTAGCTATCTAATGTGCCTATATTTAAAAGAGAGATACCACCAAGTAACGGTAAGCCGTAGGAATCCAGATATCACTCGTCCATCAGCTGCCAAGAACAAGCCGCGTAGCCAGATCGGCTAACGGTCACCCCCTCCCAACAAGGCAAGACTGCTGTTTTGCTATATCCTCTCAGTCGTTAAGACAATAGATATTTATAGGCCAAGCTTTGCCTGGACCAACGAAAACCCATATTTACCTTTACATCTCTTCAGTAGTAGGTTGCATCTCTGTCGTAATCTTTAATTTACTGGACAGGCTGCAACTTTCAAACGGTAGGTGTTGGCCCGGCCATCAATTGACCAGCCGCTGCACCAGTGCACATTTGACGCAAGGCGCTCCTTCGGGACTACCCGAAAGGAAAGACAAATATATACTCGCTCCATGTAAAGATTGTGGTATGAAGATAACCCAAAGAACCATCTTTCATGGAGAATTGAGCGAATAAAGAACTGAGAGCTTCCGAAAGCCGTTTCCCCCTGTTTACCAAGAATAAAAGAATGCATAAGGACATGGGCCACTGGCGTTTCGCTACATAGGCCCCCTCTTAAGAAAGTCGAACCCTACGAACTTTCTACTGTCAGTGGTTCTGTTCGAATGACCCCACCCTCACATTCAACGATAAGATGCCGTGATAGGAAATCTGCTCCCACATTCTCCCTTCCGGGGATGTATTCGACCGTGAACTGATACGGTTGTAGGAGCAATGACCATCTCATTAACCTCGCGTTCAGTTTCTTAGAAGTTGCCAAGAACGTCAGAGGTTGATGGTCAGATTGCACTTTGAACGGTACTCCATACAGATAAGGTTGAAATTTCTGTACTGCCCACACTAGAGCTAGACATTCCCGTTCGACGGTGGAGTAATTCCGTTCGGCGGGTAACAGTTTTCGACTGGCATATGCCACCGGACACAGCACCGAAGGATTATCTCGCCCTTCCTGCAACAGCGTTGCCCCAATCCCTATGTTACTCGCGTCGGTTCTCAGAACAAACGTTTTCTCCAAATCTGGGAGTTGCAGGACTGGCCTATCCACCAACGCCTGTTTCAGCTTCCCATAAGCCTTTTCACAGCTCGGGGTCCAGATTATAAGATCTGGCGATCCTTTCTTCAGAGTCTCGGTTAACGGCGCCGCAATTTCGTTGAACTTTGGAATAAATTTCTGGTAAAACCCACACAGAGACAAGAAAGACCTAACATCTTTTTTGGATCTAGGACGGGGTGCGAGACGGACCTTTTCAATATTCTTTTCTTCCGGTACCAGTCCCCCTGGGGTAATAGTGTGTCCCAGAAATTCCAAGGATTGATAGCCAATCATGCATTTGGCTGGACGGGCGGTTAACCCTTCCTCTTTTAACCTTTTGAAGATCTGTCCCAAGGACCTCAGGTGATCACTCAGATTGTCAGACGCGATGAGAATATCATCCATAAACGAGACCACAGAGAGATCCTTTAAAGGGTCTAATAACATTCTCATCATGCGAGTGAACACACTGGGCGCATTGCTCAGCCCAAAAGGCATCACCTTAAATTCGTAATGGCCGCTCGGAGTACTGAAAGCGAGCATGGGCCGAACCTCAGGCTTCACAGGGATCTGATAATATCCCCGACTTAAATCGATTTTTGAGAAGTACTTTGCCCTATTTAATCTGGCAAATAGTTGATTTGTGTTTGGTAACGGCTCAACTTGGAATGTCGTACAACTGTTTAAATGCCTGTAATCAATACATAAGCGGTGCTCCCCGCTTGGCTTCCTCAACAAGACAACCCCGGCATTATAAGGAGAAGTCGAAGGAGTTATGATGTCATCATCCAGAAGCTTCTGGATTTCTGCTTCCAGGGCCTTCTCTTTCGAAAAGGGCACTGGATATATTTTTTGGCGAATGGGGTCTTGGGTAGTCAGAGTCATATCAAACTCGACCAACCCTGTCCGCCCTGGACGATCGGTAAGAATCTGTTGATGGGACTCCAACAAACGGATGACCAGTTCTGTTTCTTCATTCGACAGATCAGGATTTATAT
>JACEFZ010027457.1:27500-215000 GCA_014155875.1 Cepaea nemoralis
CCCTCCTCCTCCTGCGTTCTCCTCCTCCCTCCTCCTCCACCCTACTCCTCCCTCCTATTCCTCCCTACTCCTCCTGTCTCCTCCCTCCTCCTTCTCCCTCCTCTTCCCTCCTCCTCCTCCCTCCTACATTTACCCAAGACAGACAGACAGTCAGACAGATAGTCGGGAACGGGATCTTATATGACTACTTATATAATTTAAATGAGATGCTCTCCACCATGGGCTGGGCCGGGTCAGACAGACAGACATATAGATAGATAGACAGACAGACAGACAGACAGACAGACAGACAGGAACGGGAACTTATATGACTACTTATATGAATTAAATGAGATGCTCCCCACCTGGAGTTGGTCGATGCCGGGCCGGGTCAGACAGACAGACAGATAGATAGTCGGAACGGGAACTTATATGACTACTTATATGAATTAAATGAGATGCTCCCCATCAGGGTCTGGGCGAAGACGGGCCGGGTCAGACAGACAGACAGACAGACAGACAGACAGACAGACAGATAGTCGGTAACGGGAACGAGAACTTATATGACTACTTATATGAATTAAATGAGATGCTCCCCACCAGAGTCTGGGCGAAGCCGGGCCGGGTCAGCTAGTTATATATATATAATGTCCATTTTGTTTACAGCAACCTATCACAATATGTAATTATTAATTATTTATAGGTTATTAAGCAGTATAAAAAAAACTAATTATTGCAATTTTATTTTACTTATACACTTATACATTATATTTGACAATATGAACACAGACTTTTACTAATTTGTTAACAAGATTTTACAACTTTTTATTATAACAAATATTCTTTATTATCTATCAATGGCTTTAATCTAGACACAAACCGACTACATTGTCACTATAATTGTTGATTTCTAATGAGATGTGTGTAACTGCTTGCACTTTTTGACAATATTCTTGAAATCTGGAGCAAGTTTACTTGTTTAAATTCGCATGACAGCATGCAATTTGCAGTCCGACAATAAAGACCTATTCTTAGTGTAACCGCATAAAAGAAGAAAGAGATGAGATGATAAGGTAGGGCACAACGCTGACTGCCTATGGGCCACAGGAGAAATGAAGAATACAAAGAGAAGCTCATCTTATCTCCACGGCTAACAAGAAAAGAATAGATATAAGACAGAAGAACTTCAGGATTCTAACGGGGAACTATGCCTTAATGCATGTTCCAGACAATGGATCACTGAGATGGGCTGAACCAACATTAATGAATGGAACAAACAATGACTAACATTACTAGAACAACAAAACTAAACATAACACATCAACAAGGACTAAACAAAGAAGATAAGACCAATATGCATGAGTCTTTATATTGTGCAGTCCCGTAGCACATGTACACAACTGAGCGGATGGCAAAGCACAACTCCCATTAACAAGGACAATTGATACTCCACATCACGTTCACCATTATAGGCAGTCTGCCGCATATAGCCAGACCTCTGCCCGTTGTGGCCGAGCCTACAGGGTGCTCCTAAGACCCTGCTACGATACCTATACAGCCGGCTGACCAGGACTGGACAACAGAGAGACAATAACTTGAGAACACAACTCTAAATCTGAGTATGCGCCTTACAGTGCGGAGACGGGACTCACCATCCTGGGACACACAACACAACACTATGGATCCCTGTAGTACACAACGGTAAATCGGTGGATTGGGCTTCAGATATTGCCAGACCCCTGTGCCTCAGCCAAATCCAATATTGTGCCCAAAGCCCACAGAGAAAGTCATGTCCCCAAACTGACTGGGACATAATACTATAACAAGACCACAACTTCAAAACTAGGAGTATAAACATGAGTGTGAACCGCTCAAACATGTCGAACAGGGCCCTATAACTTTAACCATACAATAACAAACTAAAGTATGGAAAGCTCGACTATGGGATCAGTTGGGAGGGGATAGGGAAAACGGAGGGTGAAGGAAAATTTTAGATGAGGAAAATTAGGGATAAACAAAAATAGAGGTAAGGAAAAATTGGGGTAAACAAGGAAAGAGGTAAGGAAAAATAAGGGTAAACAAGGATCCAGGTATGTTCCCTCCTATGCTTGAGGTATTACATCCTGTAACAAAGCAAACAACAACACAAATATTTAACTTTATAAAACAACTGAATATGAATTAATAATATACATATACACTCTTCTGCTGTTCATTCAGACACAGTATGTCACATTATTCACACTGGCCAGGTTAAGCCCTGCACCAGCAACATACTTGGGGACAGCTGAACATCACATTTCAGTAATGACAACCATCAAGTGACACAACATCATGATACATGTGACAGCAGGACACAACAGCTAGTCGCATACCGTATACACAGCCTCAACAAGACAACAAGACCACCAGTGCTACATCTGCACCGACTGTAAGTCACAATTGTTACACACCCGCTTCACACGCGTGATCCAGGACTGTTTCCGGATCCGGTCAGGGATATGCACTACTGACGAGCTCAAATGAGGGCGAAACTCGAGTATAGTGCTTCCATATTGACGTGGATAGGCCTTAGGTTCATACCAGAATGCGATCGGCGTTGCCAGTAGTGGGTTGTGCTCAATATTTAAATTTCAAATCCCGAAACAACCACATAATCAATAAATCAGGGTTGCCACTTTTTTTGACCAAAAGTATCTAGAAATGGCCCAAACAACATCCATAATATCTAGATTTCGTTGGGAAGTATCTAGGAAAAATATCCAGATTGAGAAAGTAAGAAATTACATATTATTGATGTGACTGACGGACTCCCTGGCGAAGAGTTTACGGCTATCGTCGTAATCCCGTATATTCTCGTGAGTAACGCAGCTGCACCCGAACCGGCAGCGGTTCTAGCCGCGCTGGTAATTTAAGGGGTATGTGAACCGGTCGCTCAGAAAGCAATCGCAAACTACTGAGCATAATCTTGCCTGGTACATCAACAGCAGCTGAAAAATTCTGATGTTGACTCAAACGTCCTGTAACGGATATGCAACATTTAAAAAAAAAATTGAAGTGACTTACCTATAGAATCATGTCCTCATCTTCACTGATGATGCACTCTCACAAGATGCACTTAGCTTGGATGATGAAGTTGAAGCTTCAGATTCAAAATGACTCTGGTATGCGTTAGCTGTTCCAATTTCTTTTAATACACGATCAGGGAGCTGATAAGTTGAACAGCATTTTCCTGCTCTCATCAGGCCAAATCTTATTGTCAAGATAGCATTTAAGAGGTCAAGTTTCATCCTGTTTCTTAGTTTACATTTTGTATAATTCACAGTACTGAAAACTCTTTCCGCATCAACATTTGAATGGGGTGGTATCATGGCAGACATCGCATATTCAAAGAGCTTACAGAATGGACTGTTTCCTGAGGCATCTTTAAATTGTCTTACTTCACTCCAAAAAGCTTCAGTTTATGTTTTGTTTGTCCAGTCAACCAAATTTATTTTGGTTAAATAATATTCTGCTTCCGCCACACTATTATCAGTAGCCCTTAAAAATTTAATAACTTGACAATATTTAGGTATGTCCTTTACTGGCTGAGATATGTTGTTAATAGAAAAGAGTGAAATATTTTTCAATACATCTAAATTTTCAGGAAGTCTCTGCTTCAGTTGATCGAATAATGAGACAAGAAAATCTTGACAACGCTTTCTTAAGTTGTTCTCTTCATTTTCTGTTAACAGTCCTTTTGTTTTTAAACCATCAATTTTTGATTCGATTTGGTATCCTAGGTATGGCTTAGGAGTCAAATAGCTCTTTATAGTGCAAGTGAACAAGTCAGCTTTACAAGTTGACAATATAAGTCTTTTACCAATTGAGTGAAATAGCAAAATGAGGTCGTCAAGTAATTTAACTTTATCAACATTTTGACATTCAAATAGTTTATTAACTTTTTGCACTTCACTTAAAATGGGTTGTAAAAAGAGAAGGAATGCCAAATTTTTTTTCATCACTGTACTATATGAGGAGCGGCTGGCCGAGTGGATAGAAACGCCGTACTCCCATTCGGGAGACCCGGGTTCGATCCCTCGGTAAGGTGTGGGATTTCTTTCTGTCGGGGGCAAAAAGAAAATTCTAACCTGCACAGTTCGCGGCGACTGTACTAGCCAGGCGGCCTTAATTCCTCAGGCTGAAAGACCCCTCTGCCATACACCGCAAGGTACTATGTTGGCAGCAAATGACAGTTATGACATTCCATATAGTATTTCAGCTGTGTAGCACTTTTCACTTTGTCTTGTTATTTCGAAGTGCGTCTTCAACTCCAACCATTGGTTCACAATTATTTCAACAGCTGGTTGAATTGATAACCATCTAGTGACAGACAGACGGGAACAGACAGACAGACGGGAACGGGAACTTATATGACAAATTATATGAATTAAATGAGATGCTCCCCACCTGGAGTTGGTCGATGCCGGGCCGGGTCAGACAGACAGACAGATAGATAGTCGGAACCGGGAACTTATATGACTACTTATATGAATTAAATGAGATGCTCCCCATCAGGGTCTGGGCGAAGACGGGCCGGGTCAGACAGACAGACAGAAGACAGACAGAACAGACAGACAGACAGATAGTCGGTAACGGGAACGAGAACTTATATGACTACTTATATGAATTAAATGAGATGCTCCCCACCAGAGTCTGGGCGAAGCCGGGCCGGGTCAGCTAGTTATATATATATAATGTCCATTTTGTTTACAGCAACCTATCACAATATGTAATTATTAATTATTTATAGGTTATTAAGCAGTATAAAAAACTAATTATTGCAATTTTATTTTACTTATACACTTATACATTATATTTGACAATATGAACAAAACTTTTACTAATTTGTTAACAAGATTTTACAACTTGTTATTATAACAAATATTCTTTATTATCTATCAATGGCTTTAATTTAGACACAAACCGACTACATTGTCACTATAATTGTTGATTTCTAATGAGATGTATGTAACTGCTTGCACTTTTTTGACAATATTCTTGAAATCTGGAGCAAGTTTACTTGTTGAAATTCGCATGACAGCATGCAAGTTGCAGTTCGACAATAAAGACATATTCTTAGTGTAACCGCATAAAGAGAAGAAAGAGATGAGATGATAAGATAGGGCACAACGCTGACTGCCTATGGGCCATAGGAGAAATGAAGAATACAAAGAGAAGCTCATCTTATCTCCACGGCTAACAAGAAAAGAATAGATATAAGACAGAAGAATTTCAGGATTCTAACGGGGAACTATGCCTTAATGCATGTTCCAGACAATGGATCACTGAGATGGGCTGAACCAACATTAATGAATGGAACAAACAATGACTAACATTACTAGAACAACAAAACTAAACATGACACACCAACAAGGACTAAACAAAGAAGATAAGACCAATATGCATGAGTCTTTATATTGTGCAGTCCCGTAGCACATGTACACAACTGAGCGGATGGCAAAGCACAACTCCCATTAACAAGGACAATTGATACTCCACATCACGTTCACCATTATAGGCAGTCTGCCGCATATAGCCAGACCTCTGCCCGTTGTGGCCGGGCCGAGCCTACAGCCGGCTGACCAGGACTGGACAACAGAGAGACAATAACTTGAGAACACAACTCTAAATCTGAGTATGCGCCTTACAGTGCGGAGACGGGACTCACCATCCTGGGACACACAACACAACACTATGGATCCCTGTAGTACACAACGGTAAATCGGTGGATGGGCTTCAGATATTGCCAGACCCCTGTGCCTCAGCCAAATCCAATATTGTGCCCAATGCCCACAGAGAAAGTCATGTCCCCAAACTGACTGGGACATAATACTATAACAAGACCACAACTTCAAAACTAGGAGTATAAACATGAGTGTGAACCGCTCAAACAAGTCGAACCGGACCCTATAACTTTAACCATACAATAACAAACTAAAGTATGGAAAGCTCGACTATGGGATCAGTTGGGAGGGGATGGGGAAAACGGAGGGTGAAGGAAAATTTTAGATGAGGAAAATTAGGGATAAACAAAAATAGAGGTAAGGACAAATTGGGGTAAACAAGGAAAGAGGTAAGGAAAAATAAGGGTAAACAAGGATCCAGGTATGTTCCCTCCTATGCTTGAGGTATTACATCCTGTAACAAAGCAAACAACAACACAAATATTTAATTTTATAAAACAACTGAATATGAATTAATAATATACATATACACTCTTCTGCTGTTCATTCAGACACAGTCTGTCACATTATTCACACTGGCCAGGTTAAGCTCTGCACCAGCAACATACTTGGGGACAGCTGAACATCACATTTCAGTAATGACAACCATCAAGTGACACGACAACATCATGATACATGTGACTAGCAGGACACAACAGCTAGTCGCATACCGTATACACAGCCTCAACAAGACAACAAGACCACCAGTGCTACATCTGCACCGACTGTAAGTCACAATTGTTACACACCCGCTTCACACGCGTGATCCAGGACTGTTTCCGGATCCGGTCAGGGATATGCACTACTGACGAGCTCAAATGAGGGCGAAACTCGAGTATAGTGCTTCCATATTGACGTGGATAGGCCTTAGGTTCATACCAGAATGCGATCGGCGTTGCCAGTAGTGGGTTGTGCTCAATATTTAAATTTCAAATCCCGAAACAACCACATAATCAATAAATCAGGGTTGCCACTTTTTTTTGACCAAAAGTATCTAGAAATGGCCCAAACAACATCCATAAATATCTAGATTTCGTTGGGAAGTATCTAGGAAAAATATCCAGATTGAGAAAGTAAGAAATTACATATTATTGATGTGACTGACGGACTCCCTGGCGAAGAGTTTACGGCTATCGTCGTAATCCCGTATATTCTCGTGAGTAACGCAGCTGCACCCGAACCGGCAGCGGTTCTAGCCGCGCTGGTAATTTAAGGGGTATGTGAACCGGTCGCTCAGAAAGCAATCGCAAACTACTGAGCATAATCTTGCCTGGTACATCAACAGCAGCTGAAAAATTCTGATGTTGACTCCAACGTCCTGTAACGGATATGCAACATTTAAAAAAAAAATTGAAGTGACTTACCTATAGAATCATGTCCTCATCTTCACTGATGATGCACTCTCACAAGATGCACTTAGCTTGGATGATGAAGTTGAAGCTTCAGATTCAAAATGACTCTGGTATGCGTTAGCTGTTCCAATTTCTTTTAATACACGATCAGGGAGCTGGTAAGTTGAACAGCATTTTCCTGCTCTCATCAGGCCAAATCTTATTGTCAAGATAGCATTTAAGAGGTCAAGTTTCATCCTGTTTCTTAGTTTACATTTTGTATAATTCACAGTACTGAAAACTCTTTCCGCATCAACATTTGAATGGGGTGGTATCATGGCAGACATCGCATATTCAAAGAGCTTACAGAATGGACTGTTTCCTGAGGCATCTTTAAATTGTCTTACTTCACTCCAAAAAGCTTCAGTTTATGTTTTGTTTGTCCAGTCAACCAAATTTATTTTGGTTAAATAATATTCTGCTTCCGCCACACTATTATCAGTAGCCCTTAAAAATTTAATAACTTGACAATATTTAGGTATGTCCTTTACTGGCTGAGATATGTTGTTAATAGAAAAGAGTGAAATATTTTTCAATACATCTAAATTTTCAGGAAGTCTCTGCTTCAGTTGATCGAATAATGAGACAAGAAAATCTTGACAACGCTTTCTTAAGTTGTTCTCTTCATTTTCTGTTAACAGTCCTTTTGTTTTTAAACCATCAATTTTTGATTCGATTTGGTATCCTAGGTATGGCTTAGGAGTCAAATAGCTCTTTATAGTGCAAGTGAACAAGTCAGCTTTACAAGTTGACAATATAAGTCTTTTACCAATTGAGTGAAATAGCAAAATGAGGTCGTCAAGTAATTTAACTTTATCAACATTTTGACATTCAAATAGTTTATTAACTTTTTGCACTTCACTTAAAATGGGTTGTAAAAAGAGAAGGAATGCCAAATTTTTTTTCATCACTGTACTATATGAGGAGCGGCTGGCCGAGTGGATAGAACGCCGTACTCCCATTCGGGAGACCCGGGTTCGATCCCTCGGTAAGGTGTGGGATTTCTTTCTGTCGGGGGCAAAAAGAAAATTCTAACCTGCACAGTTCGCGGCGACTGTACTAGCCAGGCGGCCTTAATTCCTCAGGCTGAAAGACCCCTCTGCCATACACCGCAAGGTACTATGTTGGCAGCAAATGACAGTTATGACATTCCATATAGTATTTCAGCTGTGTAGCACTTTTCACTTTGTCTTGTTATTTCGAAGTGCGTCTTCAACTCCAACCATTGGTTCACAATTATTTCAACAGCTGGTTGAATTGATAACCATCTAGTTTTGCAATATGACAGAATTTTCAGTGGTGAGGAAATATAATTTAATGTTTTATGTAAATTAGTATATTGCTGTAGTCTGACAGATGATTTGGAGAACCAGTTATGTGTTTCAGCAATAAGGAATTCCAAATTCCTTGGTAAACATTCTGATGTGGCATGTAATAATGATAGCTGCAAGGAATGACACGCACATTTTATGAGGATTAAAGATGGGATATCTTCCTTCAATTTTGCATAAACGCCATGGTTGATACCAACCGTTACCGAGGCATTATCGGTTCCAATTGCAGCCAAATTCTTGAAGTTTAAATGTTTACTGACCAAAAGTTTCTTCAGTGCCTTTATGCGCCCTTTTACTCATTACCTGGGGGTTGCCAGATTGTTGAGCGTTGACCCAAGTCAGTTCAAAGTTTAAATAATGGCAGTTACCATAATTTACGCGCGTCCAGACCAAAAAATAAAATGGGTAAATGACACCGAAAGAAAAGTAAAATCTAGAAAGTATTCAAAATATCCGACTCTATATAAAAAGTATCTATAATTGCATCCAGCATCCAAACGTCAGAAAACGGTATACAGATTCCGGCAAAAACCTCTATATCTGGATATAAAATATTTAGAATGGCAACTGTGGACTAAATTGCCGAGTCAAATAGTGCGCCAATTTTCCGCCGGGTCTATCACTCAGCATGCACCAGCTATGGGGGAGGGGTTCTAGTTGTTGCTTCAGCCAAACATCCTGTAGAGCCGTGTCGCGCTACTTCATTAGATTTGTTGATCTTCAAGCAAGAGAATGCTTGTTCGCAAATGTATGTTGATCCAAACAATGATAAAAGTTTAGCTGCGAAGTTTTAAATTTGGGAAATGATTCATGTGATAAAGTTTTATAGAAATCCAGCAAACCATCTGACTTGAATTTCTCTTTCAGGTCATGATCTGCTTGTAAGTCAAGCAGCTCCAACTGTATGTCCTATGTGGCTGTATCAGCTTCTGCACCAAAAGGGGAACTGAGAATATTGAACTATGACTCTTAACTTCATGAAATCTTGGAATCTCTATCCAAATTCTTCAAAAAATGCATCTAATTGGGCTTTGTACTTTTCAGTCATTTCAGCAGAAATGGTTTCTTGTTTCAGCAAAGGGAAGTGGTAAAATCTTTTTTCACTTGCTTGTCTGGAGAACAATGAGAGTTTTGCCTGAAATGATTTTACATGCACATACAATTCATGTGCAAACACACCATTGCCCTGAAGTTTGACATTCAGTTCATTTAACGTTTCCATAATTTCAATGGCAAACATAAAGTCTAACTTCCACTCTTTATTGACAATGTTAGTATTAAAATCACATTCAATGCCCTTCATCTCTAGAAACATCACTATTTCTTCTCTGAGTTCCCACACTCGCCTTAACACCTTGTCGAGACTCAGCCATCGAACACTGTAATGCCTTGAACTGTCTGTGAATAAGTCCTCTTGATCTGATGAAGTTGATGACACTGACAACTGGGTCAATAACTTGCTTAATATTCAAAACAGATTTACACAGACTTTCTTGATGAATCACACAGTCTAGTGGTAATAATGTTTGGTCTGGATATTCTGCTTTAATCTCATCACTTATCAACTTAACCAGACCTACATATTTTCCCAGTCAAAGCACGATCTCCGTCAGCTGTAACACTTGCCATCGTGTTCCAAACCAACCCAGTTCTTTCAATACAGTTAGTAACAGCATTGAATATATCATGGTCTGTGGTTGTGTCTTTGAGTGACTCAACACTCAGTAACTCTTCAGTGAGTTGGAAAGAAGTTTTTATTCCACGTATAAATATCAATAATTGGGCAGTATCATGTGCATCGGTACTCTCATCCAATGATAGAGAGTGCCACAAAAATTGTTTACTTGCATCTTGAAGTGTATGCATCAAATTGTCACTTATCTTGTCAACACGTCTAACCACAGTTTTCCTTGATAAAGTAATGTTGTCAAACCTGTCTTTTCTTTTTTTCTTTTTTCTCGGCTTGTTCTCGACACATAATGTTTGCTGCATCTAGTAAACATTTCTTGATGAAATCACCATCAGAAAATTGCTTGTTCTGTTTTACAATTCTGCGTGACAGCACAAGACTAGCTTATGTTGCAGCATCTCGAATTGAAGACTGTTTAGTGAAAACAGTTTGCTGCTTCTCCAAATTGTTCACCAACTCCAGGCATTCCCTTCCCTCCCTTCGGTTGTTAAATTGTATCCGAAATCGGAATGTTTCGTTTGATAATGTCTTTTTAAATGGTACTTCTTGAAGACAGCCACTGACTCACGACACAACAAGCAAACTGATTTGCTACCAACTTTTTATAAAACAGTACTTAGTTGTCCATTCATCATTAAAAACACGGCATTCATCTTCAATCTTACGTTTGTTATTGACACTCATTGTTTTAATAAATTTCGAACAGTTAGAATTGTACAAAACTTTAAAACGGAAATGAAACAAAACCTATTTCCGGCTGTGTGTGAAAATAAAATATTCGGAAAACAAGTAGTAAACTCAGAATAAATTTCAGAAATATATCAAGACTACCACAACAAATAAATTAATTTGAACATTGTAAATGTAAAAATAATTTATAACAGCAAACAACTTTTAAATTTAATTTTTTCTTGCAAAATACATCTCTTTTTTCATAAAATCATCATTATTGAATGTTTACATGTCAATAAATATTTCTCTATATGAAAACCGATAAATTCGCATTTTAGCAATACATGGTTCCAAATGTTGCTGTATGTAGCAGGGGGCGGGGTTGGGGTGAGCGCCCGACCTTGCATAAATACCTCAATGGCTCGTGCATTCATCACCTATGCAGCAAAAGTCCAACTCCTGGCCTTCTCGTGGCGGAACTGTTTTAATTAACAGGAGAAGGGGCGGCGGCGAGTCAATGGCGCCGAGAAATAACCTGAACGCTTTGGATGTGTATGCACGTACATGCTTGCGCAGATATGTGTGTGCGTGCCTATACATCTAAACTCGAGTAAGACCTCATTTTGCTCTAGCAAAGGAAAGGTGCTGAAGACGGAAGCAACCAGCCAGGAGGCGCACCACAGAAATCAGGATGCCACGCAATCACGCGTATTGAAATATGTCGACTACTGCCAAATGTTATGGTGCTCTCCCTGCTTTGGACCCCAAGGCAGGTGCAATGCCGGGCCCTATGCCTCGAAAGTTCCAACAACAGCTACTGGAGGTCCTTGTAAGATTTCCTGTGGAGCGAGGGGACCTGAGAATATAGCGTCTGGCCATACCAAACAAAGACTAAAACTAATGCACTGGAATGCGGGGGGATACAGCAAAACCAGAAAACACCGTGGACCAAGAAAAGGCAAGTGTATGTTGCTTGCAAGAAACTCACCTCAACAAAAACGAAATTATGTCTGGGAAATTTCCAGTACACAGGACACTACTTTCTGAACTTAGCAGTCACCATTAGGTCACCATACAGTGGATACCATCCCACTGATGAGTACCTGGAAACGACAGAACTGATCGATCGGCTAAGGAAGGAGCAAAAGAAGAACAGCCCGATGTGCCCGTTACATACCATCAAAAGAAAAGAATGATCAACTCCAAATTACAACATGTCTAGGCAAACCTTCTGGCCTAGAGAGACGACAGTGGAAGATAAACTCTATGGACTGCTGAGTGAACTAAAAAGGACAGTTAAATTCATGCAAGAGGCAACATTGCTGTTATAGACATATTTAAGGCGAACGAAAAAGAAGAAGAAGAAGAAGAAGAAGAAGAAGAAGAAGAAGAAGAAGAAGAAGAAGAAGAAGAAGAAGAAGAAGAAGAAGAAGAAGAAGAAGAACAAGAACAAGAAGAAGAACAAGAAGAAGAAGAAGAAGAAGAATTACATTACGAAGGTCGAGGACTGTTTACAAAAATAGATAATTAGAAAGACATTTTATCAAAAATGTTAAAACAATCATAACGGTACATGAAATTCTGTAAAATTCATCAAAATAACTTAGAAACGAAGTAAAAAATTTATTTCTAAATGCCCTCGCGGGCCGCATGAAATCAGTTGCCGGGCCGCATGTGGCACGCAGGCCGTAGTTTGCTCACCCCTGCTCTAAATGATAATACCGATTTATTGATGTTGATAGCATTTTTGGCTATTCCTATTGTCTTTGTTATTTCTGTTTCACTTCTGCCATCATACGTTATATCATGTCTAAGATAGGAGAAACTTGTTACTCGTTCTAATATCTCCCCGTTTACTGTGATGTTCATTGGTAACCACTCCTTTCCACTGCCAGTTGTTATAGTTTTCGTTTGTGTGTTTGTTTTTTTTTTTCTTTTTGGGATGTTAATATATCGGCCGCATTCTGCACTATGCCTGTTAATTTGTTCCACTAGTTGTTGTAACTCTTGTTTGCTTTCTGCTAGGAACATTGTATCGTCAGCATATCTAAGATTGTTTATGATTCTTCCATTGATGTTAAGTCCAGGCATTTCGTCTTGTTTAAAAATGATTTCTGTGTATAAGTTAAAATGTTTTGGTGACAATACGCATGCCTGCCGTTCTCCTCTTTTTATTTCTATGGACGACGAATAATTATTTCCGTGTCTAGTTGACGATACTTGTTCCCAGTACAAGATACTTATAAGTATGTTGTCCTTTCCATTTACTCCTAAATCTTGAAGGTATGTAATTAATCGTTCATGTTGTACTCTCTCTGAAGCTTTCTTGTAGTCTACAAAACATACCTATATATTTTTCTGAATTTCTACACATTTTTCAATCAACATCCTCAAACGGATTATTGCTTCTCTGGTGGCGCTATTTTTGCTGAACTCAAATTGTTCTTCAGCTACTTTCACATCTATTTTATTTTGAATTCATTCTTGTATGACCTTGAGAAGCCAGCTCCCTGGCCGAGGAGTTAGCAGCTTTCTCTTTTAACCCCGAATACTCTCGTGGTTGACGTGAGCGCACGAGAATTAGAGGTGGTTCGAGTCGCGCTAGTGACTTATGAGAGTAAGGAGCCTGTCGCTCAGAAAGTCGTGGCGTGCTGATGAGCGTAATCTAGCCTAGGAATCAACACACAGCTGAAAGATGTTGGTGTTGACCGCAATATCCTGAAACAGGATGGAAACGCGGAAAAAAATGACCTTGAGAAGTATCTTAGTTATGTGGCTCATTAAGCCAATAGTTCTGTAATCCTCGCAATCAACAGCTCTTGGCTTCTTCGGTAGCGTGATGAAAATGAATGTTTTCAAATCCTTGAGAATGTACTCAGTATTATATATATATCATTACATAATTCTGTGATAATATCAATGCCCAAGCTGAATAAGGATTTTATCAGTCCCGTTGTTATCTTGACAGGACCTGCAACGTTTCCTTTTTTCATCTTTTTAATAGACTTCTATACTTCAGCCTTTAATATGTTTGGTCCATCTTGAGTATTATACAATGTTGATTTATTGACCCTGCTGTCCCAGAATAAATCTTCTGTCTATTATGTCCATCTGTTTATTATGTCGGTATTATCAAGTATAATTTATCGATTTTATCCTCTGATACAATTTCCTGTTATATTATTTTTCTTCTTTGTATAGCTTTTAATATTTTCATGCAACCCTTCCGAGATGTGTTTTATTTCTAGATCCTATATTCATTTACATTTTTTTTTCTAGAACCACTCTTCTTTGGCAACTCTGCACTTGTGATGTATTTCTCTGGATATTAATGTATATTCTGGAGTGTTCTTTGCGTTCTTTTTTTTTTTTTTTGGAGTAATTTTGCGCAAGATTTCATCGGTTATCCACAATTGCTTTATCTTATTTTCTTTCGGTGGTAAAAGACTAAGGACGTAAGATCATCAGTATTTTATTCTGCCTCTTGCTCAGAGGTCACCATATAGTCTAGCCTCAGATGTGTTTTATTCCCTCCATGTAGAAGTAAGCAAGATACAACGAACATTGTCAATGTTCTCAAGTAACATTTGCCTGCTATAAATTACAAATTGAAACATATGAGATAGTTGACCCTACGGTCACGGTGCAAATGGCGGCACGCATAAATTGAGTATTTCTCCAGTAACATCGATACAGATTTCGCGATGAAGGGATGATTTGCCAACATTCAATTTTTTTCATTTCTGATAAATCAATATGTGGGTCTTTGTGTTTGGGATCTGAAACGTGTATAATCGGCTTTACTGGCCTGCTCTCTTGTGCACCAGATGTACGTATTCATATTACGTTGCAATCGAGATGGCCTGTTTACGTCACGTTACTATAGTGTTGTTTTTTTCTCCCCCAATATAAAATTCAATATCTCAGTAACCAACTGAGGGAAAATGATGAGATTTAGCATGTAACCTTATCATTATGTCCACCCAACAAACAAATTTTTGTTCTGGAGATTGTACAGCAGATTTCAATGTTTGTTTACATGCGGTATATAATTTACGGCTCCGGGATTAATACCATCATTTTAAGAGTATTACAGCTTCAGCAAGACACACCCCCACTATTTTGAAATTGTCTTGCGGTTTTCGTTTTGGCACAAACAGCGCGGAGCTAAATGGTATTGTTCAGAGGTGTCTTCAATGAGGTGTCTCCAATTCTTTCATGAAACGTGATTATATAAATAAACTAGCTGAGTCGGCCCGGCTTCGCCCAGCTCCTGGCGGGGATCTATCTATCTATCTATCTATCTGTCTATCTATCTATCTATCTATCTATCTATCTATCTATCTATCTATCTATCTATCTATCTATCTATCTATCTATCTATCTATTCATCTATCTATCTATCTATCTATCTATCTATCTATCTATCTATCTATCTATCTGTCTGTCTATCTGTCTATCTAATCTATCTATCTATCTATCTATCTATCTATCTATCTATCTATCTATCTATCTATCTATCTATCTATCTGTCTATCTATCTATCCATCCATCTATCTATCTATCTATCTATCTATCTATCTATCTATCTATCTATCTATCTATCTATCTATCTGTCTGTCTGTCTGTCTGTCCAGCCAGCCAGCCAGCCAGCCAGCCAGCCAGCCAGCCAGCCAGCCATCCACCCACCCACCCACCTACCTTTCTACCTATCTACCTACCTACCTACCTACCTACCTGTCTGTCTGTCTGTCTGTCTGTCTGTCTGTCTGTCTGTCTGTCAACCAGTCCGCGCTATTAAATATTGATAAAAGTTACTGGAAAAAATGTGAGGACCATGTGTTGAAAGAGAAAGAGGACTATTGGAGAAAGGATGGATTGAATTTTATGCAACCGAAAGCAATCATCAACCTACTGGAATCGCCCGACACAGATTAAGGTCTGAGCAGATCGCAGACCTTAATCTACGTGCACACTTACTAGGATATTTTGCTCCAACTATTCAGACGAATTGCAGGCCCTTAGCGGTGACAAACAACTGTATTGAAAAACACACACACACACACACACACACACACACACACACACACACACACACACACACACACACACACACACTAAACGCATTGAATACCAACAGAAGAGTAAAATTGCGGTGGAAACTGACATATTGTGGCATAACAAGAAACGTGAGAGCAAACACGTTGTCAAATTAGGGGACAACACACGTGCATACGAATCAATCTATAAACTTCAATGAAAAGAGGACTAACATCTTGGTCGTTAAGAAGAAAGCCCACTACAGAGACACTGACAACTATTTTCATAGTACAAAACAAGTAATCATGTTCCGTATCTGAACGGTAAACAGCAGAGTAGACAGTCTTTCACGAAGATTCAAAGCGGATCTGTCACCCATGAACAAACTACACAAACAGCTGAACAGATCCTTAAAAATAGAAACATGATGACTAAATTGCGGTATCATTTCTGGTCACTCCATACGCACATTAACGCACAGCTATTTGGAAGCTTTCACGAACTCAATATACAAAGCTAACATGAATACTTGTGTACACTTTATTAACCAGCAGCTGAAGAAACAAGAAGTAAATGAAAAATAAGGTAAGAAATATATTCCTTCTTCTTTCCTGTTAATTTACAAATTATTTACCCCTTGCCTCTGTAAATTCTCTGTCTTTACTAATATTACACACTGCATCCCTCTCGGGATTCTCCGTGGTGAAGTGGTCAAGCCGTCTGACTCGGGCTCCGAAGGTTGTATGTTCGATTCCGGGCCGCGTCCTTCATTTCACGAGTGCACTTTTTCGGAGACTCCCGAGGGTCGTCGCTGGAGCTACGGAGTTCGTGCTTTGTGCGACGCTTTCCGCGCTGCGGAAAGAAACTGAGCCATATGGGATAAAAACCCGGTGCAATGCAGCCGACCCTGTCGACTTTTAAGCTAGTTTTTTCATTGCACCCACTCCCATACGGATCCGGATACGCCTTGTGTGTCATCTGAATTGGCGGGGCTTCCATTACTGTAAACATAAATTTGTTAGCAGAAATCACTAGTTGTTCAGCAAAACATTAAATAAATGTCGCCGATTTCAATGATTTAAGTTGTTTTTGGACCTATCAAAGACATATTCCTTGGGTGGGGGTAAATAAAAGACGGATGGAAAAATTTCATAACGATGCAACGAACAGTTTTCAAAATAATTGATCATGAATGAAGGCATTCTTTGTGGGACATACTATAATGGCCGCACCCATCAATTTGAAATTTCCAAGTAAAGTTTATAGTTTTTGCAATTCTAATAAAAGGAAAATACCTTAAAATTCTATGACATGGAAATCGGCGGGGAAAAGAAATCTGGAGACATTACACATCCCTGTCTTGATAGGCTGATATTGCCATACTTCGTGTGTCAAGTAAGACCACAGCCTGCTCTAGCAAAGGAAAAGTTCTGAAGAAGGAGGCAGCGAGCCAGGAAGTGCACTACAGAAATCAGGCTGCCACGCAATCACGCTAAGAAATATGTCGACTATTGCTAAATGTTATAGTGCTCGCCCTGCTTTGGACCCCCAAGCAGGTGTAATGCAAGGCCCTAAGCCTCGTAAGGGTTTAACCACAACTACTGGAGGTCCTCGTCAGATGTCCTGTGCAGCCAGGGAGGGGGGGGGAGCGTCTGGCCATAGCAAACAAAGACTTAACATAATGCACTGGAATGCAGCAGGACTCTCTCAAGGTGGAACTACAAGAAAGCAGACTGGGAAATGTACAAGCTTCGCAACAGCTTACTGGTTAGAAATCTGAACACTGAGAAGGACATAAATACAGTAGTTGGAGAGTTTGGAAAATGCATACTACAGGCAGCACAAGAAACTGTACCAAGAGGAGCCCATAAACATTATAAACCCTACTGGAGTAGTGAACTAGAACAGTTGCATAATGATGTGGAAGTGTGTAGAAGGCAAACAAAGGCCAACCCCAGCCAAGAGCACCACAATAAATACCAGTACGTAAAGGCCAAATTTCAAAGGGCCCAGCT
This sequence comes from Cepaea nemoralis, assembly GCA_014155875.1. Lineage (NCBI taxonomy): Eukaryota > Metazoa > Mollusca > Gastropoda > Stylommatophora > Helicidae > Cepaea > Cepaea nemoralis. Next base: position 45,387 of record JACEFZ010027457.1, read on the forward strand.
GCAGGCTAGACGGAAAAGCTGGCAGGAGAAAACAGTCACTGAACTTTTAAAAGACACAAGGAAGTTGTGGAAGCTAATAAAACAGCTTAACTACGAGGGAACAGGGAGAAACTCAAAAATTGCACTACATAAAGATGGCAACATCTTAACAGGAAAGCAAGCAGCTGACCATTTTGCTGACTCATTCGCAAAAGAAAGCTATATCGAAATTAGTCAAGAGAAACAACAGGAGATTCGAGAGAAATGGCAACATACAGGACAGAAGGAAATAGTACATGAGGTTATGGAGGCACCCATCACAATCAGTGAACTGGAGCTAGCCATATCAAAACTGAAAGTCACCAGGAGCTGATGGTGTCTCCAATGAAATGATCAGGAACCTAGGAACAGAGGCCAAAGCAAAGCTGTTACAGATCTTCAATAACACATGGATCTTAGGCAGTATTCCACAAGCCTGGAGAGAAACAATCACGATACCCCTCCTAAAATCAGGGAAATATAGTTCCATTGCCTCCAGCTACAGACCAAGTAGCCTCACCAGCTGTCTCTGCAAACCAATGGAAAGCGTTATCAATCACAGACTACAGTGGTCCATTGAAAGTGAAAACACCCTTGTGCCACAACAGGCTGGCTTTAGGCAGTGCTACTCTACGAAAGATCAAACAACTTACCTCTCTCAAGAAGTTGAGGATGCATTCCAAGAGAAGAAGATGGTACTTGCGGCATGGATAGATCTGAAGAAAGCCTTTGACAAAGTCTGCAAGAAGGTCTGATGAAGAAACTGAGAAATAATAAAGTCAATTGAAGAATGTACAAATGGGTGAAGGCATACTTGCACAACAGAAGAGCCCGAGTACAGATAGACGGTCTCAAGGGCAAGAAAGTACTATTGCATCACGGTGTTCCCCAGGGAGGAGTTTTGTTCCCAACACTTTTTCTAATCTTCATCAATGATCTTGTTGCTAATCTACCGGATGGAATTAAAGCGGCAATGTACGCTGATAGATGGTGTGTCAGCATAAGCACTGACAAATGCAGCACCACATCTAACAAACCTATGTAAAAGGTTATACAACAACAGTGAATGCATAGTGAGAGCAACTGGAGGACACTCAGAACCCTTCACCATAAGATCTGGAGTACGACAAGGTTGTGTCCTGTCCCGTCTCTTGTTCATAACATATATAGACAACATTGAGTTGATTGACGGGACACCTACCCCAACAACCGCCAAGAGACAGTTGATTGACGGGACATCGATCCCAACGAACACCCACAGACAGTTGATTGACGGCACACCGACTCCAACAACCACCAACAGACAGTTGATTGACGGGACACTGATCCCAACAACCACCAACAGAGAGTTGATTGACGGGACACCGACCCCAACAACCACTAACAGACAGTTGATTGACGGGACACCGACCCCAACCACCACCCACAGACAGTTGATTGACGGGATACTGACTCCAACAACCACCCACAGACAGTTGATTGAGGTTACACCGACCCCAACAACCACAAAGAGAGTGTTGATTGACGGGACACCGACCCCAACAACCACCAACAGACAGTTGATTGACGGGACACTGACCCCAACAACCACCAACAGAGAGTGATTGACGGGACACCGACCCCAACAACCACTAACAGACAGTTGATTGACGGGACACCGACCCCAACAACCACCAACAGAGAGTTGATTGACAGGACACCAACCCCAACAACCACTAACAGACAGATGATTGACGCGACACCGACCCCAACAACCACCAAGAGACAGCTGTTTGACGGGACACTGACCCCAACAATCGCCAAGAGAGAGATGATTGACGGGACACCGACACCAACAACCACCAACAGACAGGTGATTGACTGGACACCCACCCCAACAACCACTAACAGACAGTTGATTGACGGGACATCGACCCCAACCACCACCCACAGACAGTTGATTGACGGGACACCGACCCCAACAACCACCAACAGACAGTTGATTGAGGTTACACCGACCCCAACAACCACAAAGAGAGTGTTGATTGACGGGACACCGACCCCAACAACCACCAACAGACAGTTGATTGACGGGACACTGACCCCAACAACCACCAACAGAGAGTGATTGACGGGACACCGACCCCAACAACCACTAACAGACAGTTGATTGACGGGACACCGACCCCAACAACCACCAACAGAGAGTTGATTGACAGGACACCAACCCCAACAACCACTAACAGACAGATGATTGACGCGACACCGACCCCAACAACCACCAAGAGACAGCTGTTTGACGGGACACTGACCCCAACAATCGCCAAGAGAGAGATGATTGACGGGACACCGACACCAACAACCACCAACAGACAGGTGATTGACTGGACACCCACCCCAACAACCACTAACAGACAGTTGATTGACGGGACATCGACCCCAACCACCACCCACAGACAGTTGATTGACGGGACACCGACCCCAACAACCACCAACAGACAGTTGATTGACGGAACACCGACCCCACAAACCATCAACAGACAGTTGATTGACGGGACACCGACCCCAACAGCCACCAACAGACAGTTGATTGACGGGATACTGACTCCAACAACCACCCACAGACAGTTGATTGAGCGGACACCGACCCCAACAACCACCAACAGACAGTTGATTGACGGGACACTGACCCCAACAACCACCAAGAGAGAGTTGATTGACGGGACACCGACCCCAACAACCACCAAGAGACAGTTGTTTGACGGGACACTGACCCCAACAATCGCCAAGAGAGAGATGATTGAATGGGACACGGACATCAACAACCACAACAGACAGGTGATTGACTGGACACCCACCCCAACAACCACTAACAGACAGTTGATTGACGGGACATCGACCCCAACCACCACCCACAGACAGTTGATTGACGGGACACCGACCCCAACAACCACCAACAGACAGTTGATTGACGGGACACCGACCCCAACAACCACTAACAGACAGTTGATTGACGGGACACCGACCCCAACAACCACCAACAGACAGTTGATTGACGGGACATCGACCCCAACAACCACCAACAGACAGTTCATTGACGGGACACCGACCCCAAAAACCACCAACAGACAATTGATTGACGGGACACCGACCCCAACAACCACCAACAGACAGTTGATTGACGGGATACTGACTCCAACAACCACCCACAGACAGTTGATGGAGCGGACACCGACCCTAACAACCAGCAAGAGAGAGTTGATTGACGGGACACCTACCCCAACAACCGCCAAGAGAGAGTTGATTGACGGGAAACCGACCCCAACAACCACCAACAGACAGTTGATTGACGGGACACTGACCCCAACCAGCACCTACAGACAGTTGATTGACGGGACACTGTCCCCAACCACCACCTACAGACAGTTTATTGACGGGACACCGACCCTAATCACTACCCACAGACAGTTGATTTACGGGACACCGACCCCAACAACCACCAACATATAGTTGTTTGACGGGACACGGGACACTGACCCCAACAACCACCAACAGACAGTTGATTGACGGGACACCGACCCCAACCACCACCCACAGACAGTTGATTAACGGGACACCGACCCCAACAACCACCAACATATAGTTGTTTGACGGGACACCGACCACAACAACCACCAAGAGACAGTTGATTGTGTTGACACCAACACCAACAACCACCAACAGACAGTTGATTGACGGGACACCGACCCCAACAACCACTAACAGACAGTTGATTGACGGGACACCGACCACAACAACCACCAAGAGACAGTTGACTGACAAGACACCAACCCCAACAATCACCAACAGACAGTTGATTGACGTGATATCGACCCCAACAACCGCCAAGAGAGAGTTGATTGACGGAACACCGACCCCCAACAACCACCAACAGACAGTTGATTGAGGGGACACCGACCCCAACAACCACCAAGAGACAGTTGATTGATGGGACACCGACCCCAACAACAACCAAGAAAACAGTTGTTTGAGATGAGTAGGTGGTTCTGGCACTGTGTTTTTACTTTAGTTGTATGTCGACCGCAGTATAGAGTACCCACCAACCACGGCTAGCTGGTTAGCTGATGATGGAGCAGACAATGTTTAGAGCAACTTTTCTAGCCACATCCTCATGCTATGCTTTCCTATAGAGGGCTGCTCAGTGGCTCAGGAGACTGCCGAATCCCACTGCTGCTCCGGTCAGTAGAAGACGACCATATGGCCCGAGCCGCCCGGGTGCAGGTCTGCGTACTACGAATGCCAGCGTACCCACACCTGCCGCTTCGCCGCTCGCCCATCGCCACAGGGCTTGAAGGCGATAGATGTGGTTGGATGAAGAATGACTTGCGCGATGAATTGGTTCGATTAAAGTGTGGAAGTGTTGTGCAATTCGTGGACCACGGTACGTCACCTGAGTCCATATGAATCCAGTGGCAAGACATGGCAAGGCGACTGGAGATGAATACATCCATCCATTATGTGCCATGCCGATAAGCGTGGGCGGTCATGTTCTGCCATCTCACTCGATCACCAGAGTCGTGGATCACATCCGTGTTTCTGTCTCGACCATGCCACAAGGCCAAGCCATCCAGGTACTTGGTTACGAATACACGTGCAGTGAATTACCAGGGCGCTTTACGTGCCTTGCCGTGCTCATCGCGTTCAACAACGCTTTGCAGGTAAACGTCTGTTCTGGCTTGAAGGCGATAGATGTGGTTGGATGAAGAATGACTTGCGCGATGAATTGGTTCGATTAAAGTGTGGAAGTGTTGTGCAATTCGTGGACCACGGTACGTCACCTGAGTCCATATGAATCCAGTGGCAAGACATGGCAAGGCGACTGGAGATGAATACATCCATCCATTATGTGCCATGCCGATAAGCGTGGGCGGTCATGTTCTGCCATCTCACTCGATCACCAGAGTCGTGGATCACATCCGTGTTTCTGTCTCGACCATGCCACAAGGCCAAGCCATCCAGGTACTTGGTTACGAATACACGTGCAGTGAATGACCAGGGCGCTTTTCGTGCCTTGCCGTGCTCATCGCGTTCAACAACGCTTTTCAGGTAAACGTCGTCTTGCCCGTTGAATCATCAATGATTTCTTCCAGTCTGCCGATTCCTGTCTTCACTTGCTAGGTAGGTATACCCTAGCTCACTGATTGGTTTGAGGCCGAATCGGTTACCCACGCCTGGTTTAGCCAGCCTGTCACAGCTTATGCCCGGGGAGTGGCCGCTATCGCATGCCGGCAGCTACTAGAAGCCACAGACGTGAGCTGGATGTCAGGCTTGGACCAGTGGGGGATGGGTCCTGAAAAGGGCATGACAGTCATCCTTACCAAAGGTACTTCCAATGCCTGACATCCAAGACAACAACCAAACCACTATCATAAACAGGAAAATAGGTATATCATTATTTAATCCACAACAAAGTCTAGCAAGGTGGGAAGAATACTTTCAAGAACTACTTATCCCCACACATAATAATATAGAAAATCTCACTGTTGTGCCTAAAAGCCATGTACAACAAAAACAAAAATGTCAGCCATGCAGACGTCAAATCAGTTATACAGAAAAGTCCTAAAGACAAATCAACTGGTCCAGATGGAATAACCACAGAAGTTATTCAGACCTGTGGGAAAACTGGAGTTAAATGGCTGACAAGACGTTTTAATATATCATGTTAAGAGAGAAAAGTCCCAGACGATTGGCAACAGGCAACAGTAATGCCAATATGGAAAAATAAAAGGCAGTATGAGGGAGTGAGAAACATACAGAGGTATATCACTCCTGCGTGATATAGGGAAAATGTACGCAAAACTATTGGAACAAGGGGCTAGACCCATAATTAAACAATGCAGTGACCAGCAGTATATTGTGTTTGTAGTTCAGGCGCAGGCTCTCGATAGAGTAGACAGATATAATTTATGGACCATTATGGACAATTTCTTGAAAACATCATAGTTACCCTTGAGCCGAAGTGCAGTAGAGAAGGTGCACAAGAAGGTATATCAGTTATGTTCATAGTCAATACAGGAGTGCTATTTAATATCTACCTGGACAGAATATCCAAAGAAGCAAGCCTTGACAGAACAGATTCCGAAAATCTAGAGCTCTTTACTTCAGATGAAACAACTGATCCGCAGGAAATAAATGAACTTCTATATGCAGACGATCAGTGCCTGTTTGATAGCGATGAGGGCAGACTGCAATATTATATTAATAATCTTAGTTCAACATGCAGCAGATACGATATGAGTATAAATACAGTCAAAATCGAAGTATTGCAATTTAGCAGATCTCCTGGTCCACTAAATATACAGATAAATAGCACATCTCTGAAACAAGTTAAAGAATTCAAATATCTTGGAAGTATGATCACAGAAGATGGCAGATTGGACAGAGAAATCAAAATCAGATGTCAAAAAGAAAGTGCACTTACATTTCAATTATCACCCATACTGAACTGAAACATCCAAATATACGCATGTCCGCAAAACGACAGATAATAAACAACATATTCACACCAACCCTATGCTACCAATCTCAAACTCGAACATTATCCAAATCACACTTTCGCATCCTCCGAAGCCGGAGAGTATCTGCTTGCACGGCGAGGAACCACCAGTCTGCACCAATTATTCCTACCCAAGACGATTGATGGGAAAAGTAGATGATGATGATGATGATAATGATGATGATGATGATGTCGCGTAATGTTGACTATTTTGATAGACAAGGATCAGAAATAGCAACCAATAGACTTTCAGGATTCCGAAAGACTAATCACTGTCGAAGAAGAGGCCGAAATGGCTCGACCTAGGAAGTACGATTCGGAACTGTCCCAGGAATGACCAGGTCTTCAGACAGTGTTCAGGCACAGATAGGTAAAGCGAACAACCGTACTAGGAATAATTCTAGACAGTAGGCTTAATGAATCTGGCGACGAATGCCTGCAAAAATTAAAGAGCCCCCTTTAACTGATCCATTCTCACAACATGGAGGAAGAGTACAAATATAAAGTTACAACTTGCATTCCTTCTCTCTCTCTCTCTCAGTATCCTAATATTAAATTAGAGTATAACAGCAACAGACTAAGTATGTTTCTGGTATCACATATAACTATTAATTTATTGAAAACTGTGGCATGTAAAAGTCTGTTGCCCTAGTGTGTAGGCAATCAAATCCTAGACTAAGTTGGCAGGCTAAGGGTGTCAGCCGAGGAGGTCGGCCACTTAGCTCAAGACTTGGGTCCGGCTTGTCAACTCGGGTGACGTTCCAGTTCAGGTTGCGGATTCACTCTCCGGCAATAGACATGGTGCTCACGACCGGTAAGTATGCGTTGCTGCAGGTTGCTGGCTCATGGTACCACCAAAGAAGGTGCAGAACTTCTGGAAGTTAATCAAAAGAAACAGAACTGGTGAATGATTGTCCTACGTCCAGGATACTCTCATTGCACACTTCGCTCTCAGTCTCATATTCAGACACGACTAGCATCACAAGACTATCACCTCTGTCACAGACACATCACTAGCGCTATGACAACACAATGACAAATGGCTAACGTGGACAACTACTATTTTCCTTAGCCACAAATCAATCTCATCAGACTCAGATGCCCATGTATTCCAGTCTACAGACACGGACACATCAATGTATATTTCTGAGTCGATCACACTCTACAACATTCTTACTATGATGCATTCACATATATTATAAATCACACCAATTACATTTAACACAATGAAGTGTACACAATGTGTATGAATCCCACAGATTACATTTAACTATGAAGCACGAACATTGATTATAAATCACACAGATTATATTTACTCGACAATGTATCACCATAGATTATGAATCACAGATTACATTCACGTGACGAGGTAGGAACATAGAATATGAATGACAGATTCCCTTCATTCGAAGTACACCACAGATTATGAATCATACAGAGTACATTCAATCGACGAAGGAACACCATAGATTATGAAGCACACAAATTACATTCACTTGACGAATTACGAACATATATTATGAATCACTCAGATTCTATCTCTAGCACATGAAGCAGTATTGTAAATTATAATTCTGATTCACTCCCGAAACACACAAATTAAATTCTACAGGAGGTTGAAGTATTAACATAGGTGTAGAGGGTAGGCAGTGAAGGACTGCGTTGAAGCAAGGATACTGATGTGAATGAAAGGCCTGTCCCACGATGTCATGAGGTGACCTCTGACAAGCGTGGTCTCCAGTAGACTATGTGAAAGAATTATTATTTCACAATTAACTATCAGTATTTCCTATCACCGTTTATTCCTCCGAATTACCCCTCTCATTCTATAATTATATTCTTCACTGGCGATATATTATTCTAGTATATATTATATTAATCCCTAGTTAAACATCAAGCTTCATTGTCTGACCATTCTTCGATAGTCCAGTTCCCGCCTGTTACATTTCGCCATTTTGTGTCGCCGTTCCATTCATTCTTCATTCCTCTATTTTGGTCTTAATATAATCAGCGTCTCCATTAATTATATATTTATTCCGGCTGTAGTTTACGATTCCTGTTCTCTAACATTAGTTATCGCGTAGTTCACCCTGAATCTACACTACAAATGCCGGTAAATATATGCATGTAAATTCGTACTAATTAATTAAATCAACGTACCTTCCAAATTGTGGTGATTAAACCTCTCCACGGGGGAACAGTGCCACTAGCAGTGTAAATATTACTTTTGGGTATCAATATGGCTCGCAATTTGCTTTTCCCAAATATAGGCTAACTAGAGCCTGGATTCTTTTGTTGCAATGTGTCTTTTTAAGGCTAGTATCGGCTCCTGTGTCCTCGCCGCTTCGGGTAATTCAACCAAAAGGACGATCTGCCGGCTGACGACAACTGGCCAGGCAGATTCTCGTGTTGCCACCCGGGTCGCAGGCTAAAACTGAATATGTTATTCAGCCAAACTTGCGCTGGGGCAGAAGGCATGCACAACTAATAGTTCTATAATATACTGTATAATATGTAGTTTAGAAACCCTAGAATATTCACTAGGTTTACATGAGATTAGATTCTCGCCAATAATACAGGTATATCAATAGATATCTACAAACATGGGAAAATAGGGAAAAGATCGATTTTCTAGATATATTTATAATGAAAAATATGATCTGCAATGTAATTTAAGCAAAAATAAAGGGGGAGACTGTCTATTACGCTACAGATGATGATGATGATGATGATGATGATGATGATGATGATGATGATGATTAATAAAGAGAGAGTGATCGGGCAAAGTACCTGTTTAACCCCCCGATCAGGGTTACGTGAAGCCATGGTATCAGGTGGTGGATGAAGATGCAGAGCATCCGACAGATAGTTGTAGGTTATGTCTTCACCTTCACAACGGTAGGCAGAGGATCTCCTTTTGAGGAGACAATGGCTACGGTCACTGACCAGTATGGTCACTGCTAGGAAGGAAAGTAATGGCAAACTACCTTCTTTACAGATGCCAAGAAAATAATGTTGTGTGGACTCATCGACCACGACTCTGGTGATCGGGTGAAGATGGCAGAATATGACCGCCCTCGCTTACCGGCATGGCACATGATGGATGGATGGATCGGGCAAATGTGGGACCAGGTGGAGAAAATGGAACAGACTGAGAACCCGTACGTGGAGAGAATTATATGGCGGTTAATCGGCAGGGCTCTTGACGAATCTCAAAACAGAGGAAAGACCAGAACTTTCAATAAGATGGCAGCTGGAACGATTGGCAGTATAACTCTTGGCTAGGATAGGACGGAGCGCGGGTGAGAATGTGGGTGGCAGTGGCGTCACTGGGATTGGTGTCACCCAGTGCGGTAAACTCTTGGTGTCACCCCTCTAGACTTTCACCATGGTCTTCTTCCGAGTGTTCCTGTACCATATATAATCGCATATAGTAATGTTTGTAAAATAACTCAAAAAGTTAATAAGGACATAAGAAAGAAAACAAATTGAACAATATAACTTCAATACTTCAGGTAAAACATAAATAAAGAACTTCGACAAACTCGGAAAAAGTTAAATGTTTGTTATTTTGCTATGTCTGCTTTGTCAAATTTGCAATTGTTTTATTTTGGTGTCACCCCTTGATGGTGTCACCCGGTGCGGCCCGCATCCCCCTCACCCCCCTAGTGACGCCCCTGGTGGGTGGTGCAGTTATGTCAGTTCTTAGCTCAACTCAACTCAACTAAAGAGTGAAACAACAAAACTTGTGGTGTTTACGTTTTGTTTAACTGTAGCCAATCACGGATAATTCATAGAAATTGACATTACTTGCTTCTCACACTGTGGTTATCCCACGTGTAGTGGCTGAATGTACATGATCAGAATTATCCTATAGACTGCAACATTGCGTTAAATCCCACTGGCTTTCCACAACCACGTGACTGTTAACTATGCCCTTAGCTTTTAAAACTGAAAAGTCAATGACATGTTTACACGGATTACGCACGTTTAGAATATGACCTGTATATTTTTATACCAGTCGGCGCAAGGTGATTTATGTGATCAGTATCACTCTGCCAAGACAATTCACGTCATCGATTTTAGTACGGGTCGACATGGGAGCCGAGGACAATTTTTAAAATTCAACACGACGCGGCGTCAAAACCATGACCACTGGATCAGCAGGCGAACGTCTAGTCACCACTGTTCAGCCTGTAGTAAGTCTTTAAGTTGCCATGTAAGTGAGTAGCCTCCTATGCGGTATTGTCACTAACAACAAAGATCACCCCAGCGACGCTAAAACTGTGCTACCAAACTGTGCTGTGTTGCCCGCAGGGTTGCCACTTTTTTTTTTGACAAAAAGTATCTAGAGATGGCCCAAACAACATCCATAAATATCTAGATTTCGTTGGAAAGTATCTAGGAAAAATATCCAGATTGAGAAAGTAAGAAATTACATATGTATTGATGTGACTGCCGGTCTCCCTGGTGAAGAGTTTACGGCTGTCGCCATAATCCCGTATATTCTCGTGAGTAACGCAGCTGCACCCGAACCGGCAGCGGTTCGGGCCGCGCTGGTAATGTAAGGGGTATGTGAACCGGTCGCTCAGAAAGCAATCGCAAACTACTGAGCATAATCTTGCCTAGTACATCAACAGCAGCTGAAAAATTCTGATGTTGACTGCAACGTCCTGTAACGGATATGCAACATTAAAAAATAATTGATGTGACTTACCTATAGAATCATGTCCTCATCTTCACTGATGATGCACTCTCACAAGATGCACTTAGTTTGGATGATGAAGTTGAAGCTTCAGATTCAAAATGACTCTGGTATGCTTTAGCTGTTCCAATTTCTTTTAATACACGAACAGGGAGCTGATAAGTTGAACAGCATTTCCCTGCTCTCATCAGGCCAAATCTTAATGTCAAGATAGCATTTAAGAGGTTAAGTTTCATCCTGTTTCTTAGTTTACATTTTGTATAATTCACAGTACTGAAAACTCTTTCCACATCAGCATTTGAATGGGGTAGTATCATGGCAGACATCGCACATTCAAAGAGCTTACAGAATGGACTGTTACCTGGGGCATCTTTAAATTGTCTTACTTCACTCCAAAAAGCTTCAGTTTCTGTTTTGTTTGTCCAGTCAACCAAATTTATTTTGGTTAACTAATATTCTGCTTCCGCCACACTATTATCAGTAGCCCTTAAAAATGTAATACCTTGACAATATTTAGGTATGTCCTTTACTGGCTGAGATATGTTGTTAATAGAAAAAAATGAAATATTTTTCAATACATCTAAATTTTCAAGAAGTCTCTGCTTCAGTTGATTGAATAATGAGACAAGAAAATCTTGACAGCGCTTTCTTAAGTTGTTCTCTTCATTTTTTGTTAACAGTTCTTTTGTTTTTAAACCATCAATTTTTGATTCGATTTGGTATCCTAGGTATGGCTTAGGAGCCAAATAGCTCTCTATAGTGCAAGTGAACAAGTCAGCTTTACAAGTTGGCAATATAAGTCTTTTACCAATTGAGTGAAATAGCAAAGTGAGATCGTCAAGTAATTTAACTTTATCAACATTTTTAGATTCAAATAGTTTATTAACTGTTTGCACTTCACTTAAAATGGGTTGTAAAAAGAGAAGGAATGCCAAATTTTTTTCATCACTGTACATTCCATATAGTATTTCAGCTGTGTAGCATTTTTCACTTTGTCTTGTTATTTCGAAGTGTGTCTTCAACTCCAACCATTGGTTCACAGTTACTTCACACCATCTAGTTTTGCAATATGACAGAATTTTCAGTGGTGGGGAACTATCATTTAATGCTTTATATAAATTGTTATTGCTGTTGTCTGACAGATGATTTGGAGAACCAGTTATGTGTTTCAGCAATAAGGAATTGCAAATTCCTTAGTAAACATTCTGATGAGGCATGTGATACTGCTAGCTGCAAGGAATGACACGCACATTTTATGAGGATTAAAGATGGGATATCTTCCTTAAATTTTATATAAAGGCTATGGTTGATATCAACCATTATCAAGGCATTATCTGTACCAGTTGCAGCCAAATTCACGTGAAAAGAATCAAAAAGTCGGCATTGCAGCAGTAAGCCGCAGCACAGTGTGTTCACAGTTCAAATAATGTTATTATAATTTATGCACCCTTTTACTCATTACCAGGGGGTTGCCAGATTGTTGAGCGTTGACCCAAGTCAGTTCAAAGTTTAAATAATGGCAGTTACCATAATTTACGCGCGTCCAGACCAAACATAAAATGGGTAAATGACACCGAAAGAAAAGTAAAATCTAGAAAGTATTCAAAATATCCGACTCAAATGAAAAGTATCTAGAATTGCATCCAGCATCCAACGTCAGAAAACGGTATCCAGATGCCGTCAAAAACCTCTAGATCTGGATATAAAATATCTAGAATGGCAACAATGGTTGCCCGGCCTCTGCCGTGGGAGTTGCAGTTGGGACGTTCCCTTTATCGAGCTTGGGACCATGGTGGCGTCTCACAAACTTTCTGCTTCTTTTAGAGAACATATGTCTGGTGATATATATTAGTTGACTGCTCCTGTTCAGTGGGATGGGTGAGGATAAATCAAACTAAACACCCGCCATCATGCCAGCTGAGGATTAGGTGGAAAGTATGGAAAATCTGCTTTCGTCTCAACTGCTGTTTTATAATTTGGTAAATACAATTTCAACAATTTTGTTGGTCATGGCGATGCAAGTCCGTCTGGATCGACGGCAGAATATGCCTCTTAGGAAAGTCAGGACCTACTGAATGCCTTGTAGACTAGATCACCTGGTCGAGAGTTGCAGAGTGAGCTTCAAGCCGAAAGTTACGAAACTTTGTCGATCATAAAAGGGCAAGAAAGTAATAACAAACCAAGCAATTGCCACTGTCACGTGGCGCGACTGTCTAGAGGTTAACTTAGAGTGAAAAACTTAGATTAAAAGGGAATTATTAGCCTTAGGTTGCCACTTTTTATTTTTGTGCTAACCGACATGGGTACAGGATGGTGCATTCAAACACAAGCTAGGTCGCCCCTTTGTGCGGGTTACTCTTTTCTTCATTTCTAATTTATAAATTAAAGAAATGACATAATCCCACCAGCGGTTAGATCCTTTGATAACCCATACGGCAGTCAAACCTTGAGAACACAGCGCAGTCCCCCGGGGTAACATTTTCCTTTAGCCTCAATCAATTCATGATATTTCTTTTAGATATGGCATAGAGTTGATGAAGCATCAGTAGTCATCAATAGGATATATAGAGAGAAGGCATACCTGAAGCAGTCGCTTATGCCAGGTTTTGCCCTCTTGTCTATGTCCTGCCTTGATGTCGAGAATCCAGTAACTTCACACAACTCAATAGAACAATCTAATGCTGGTGACACACGACCAGTGTGTAACTCGCGAATCACATAGTTCAAAACCCCGACCCCTGTAGATCGGAATGTTGCAGGGACTGAATACTGTTTAACCACCGGTTCCTACGTCGCTTACTAGTGGAACAACAACAACTGACTTTTTCGTACCAGCCACGAAAACGTTTGGGAAAACGACTGAACAGAAGAAAGAACACTATTGATCCCTAATCCAGTATCGGCCGTGTACGACCTGTTACCACTTGATGCGAGATATGTGGTATACCTAATTTGTCATCATGACATCATTACTTTATGGAATCCCGAAGAGTTGCATCCCACTTAGCACTAGAGAACTTTCACTAAATACATTCCAAATGCTAACATGTTGGGATCCTGAAATCACCATCACCTTAGAGTAGTCGTAAACCAGAGGAAGAAGTTTAACATTCCCACTTGGACCTCCCCCCATCATCAGGTATGCTTTTTTCAGACTGGTTCAGTCAAAAATTTATGTTACAAATCCTAGTGATTTAGTCATTGTATATGACACGCTTTATATCTGGATGCTTATTCAGACTTTAGTACACAAAATTAACAACATTCTAGATTCAATACTACAATTTTGTTTTTCTAGTTCAACCAGAAATACAATTTCAGTATTCATACACATACACATTACACATGCACACATACACTCATACACCCAAATATGTGTGTGTGTGTGTGTGTGTGTGTGTGTGTGTGTGTGTGTGTGTGTGTGTGTGTGTGTGTGTGTGTGCGTGCTTGCGTGCGTGCGTGCTTGCGTGCGTGTGCACAAGCACTTTACTGTAACGAAAACATCCTGGTACCCTCAGGCGTTTTGTTCGCCAAATCCACTACCTATCCCGTATCTATCTTATCTACCTGTCAGCGCGCCTGCTGTCTTATCAATTCGTCAGCCCGTTTGTTTATCTATCTATATTTCTATCTATCTATCTATCTATCTATCTATCTATCTATCTATCTATCTATCTATCTATCTATCTATCTATCTATCTATCTATCTATCTAATCTATCTAATCTATCTATCTATATGTCCGTCCGTCCGTCCGTCCGTCCGTCCGTCTGTCTGTCTGTCTGTCTGTCTGTCTGTCTGTCTGTCTGTCTGTCTGTCTGTCTGTCTGTCTGTCTGTCTGTCTAATTACCCACCTGTCTACCTATCTACCAACTTACCTACTTACCTGACTGTCTGTCTATCTACCAGTCTATCTGTCTGGCTGTCTATTTGCGTATCTGTCCATATGTCTACTAATCTATATGTCTGTCTGTGTAGTATATCTCTGTCTCTCGAGTATCTTTCTGCCTGACTGTCTTTCTGTCTGTCCAGTATCTATATGTATGTCTATCTAGTGGCCTGACTGTCTTTCTGTCTGTTTGTCTGTCTTGTCTGTCCTCCTGCCTGCCCGCCCGTCTGTCTGTCTCTCTGCCTGCCCGTCTGTCTGTCTCTCTGCTTGTCTGCCTGCTTGTCTGTCTGTCTGTCTGTCTGTCTGTCTGTCTGTCTGTCTGTCTGTCTGTCTGTCTGCCTGCCTGTCTATTAAATATCTATTTATTTCTCTATCTAGTCAGCTTTGCCATCTACCACTACAGGTTGCTAAAACGGGGCTTACATCTTGGCAAGCAACGCTTTAACTATTATGTCATGAGTAAGGGGAAGATGTCCGTTGTTGCCATTACATGAAATTTGTATAATTTCTATACAGTAATGTTGAGTTGGTTGTACGTGGAAGTACACTGTGTTACTGAAGCGACTAGGCGCTGTCGTCATCTGAAGGCCACAGGTTCGAATCCGGGGGTGGTAAATATAGCTTTAAATGTATAATTTGTGTTGTATGTGCTTTAACTTCTACTTCTTTTTTTTCTACTTATTTGAGCGTTATTCAATGCTTGTGAGTGTATTTATAATTGAATTGTTAGGCTATGTTGTTCAGATGTAATAAAGGCTTATTCGTGTAAAGATTGTACGCCAGTTAAGTCGATTATTTACGAGAGTGCGCAAGAGTTGTTGGATACTAGCCTGACTCATCAAATGACTAAGTTTACACCCCGATGAGGTCTGGGATTGCCATCTGGGCAGATCATATAAACAATCCTAAGTGTGAAGACTGCCTGAGACAGCCTGGTTAAGAAGCTTCAATTATTTAGATTATTTTCGGACCCCAAATTAGAAGCTTCCTGGCATATGTCTAGAGAGTAGTAAGTGCTGTAATTATAGGGTATTTTTGTATAAATGTGTGATAGTATTTACATTTTATTTTTGAAAATGTCAGTTAATAATCCATGATATTTAATTGTTAACCCTTAGAATGCGACACTCAATTTTCAGCTGCACGCTATCATGGTAGTAACCCCCTGTAACAAGACGTAAGCGTGTCAAGATCGGGTCAAACTATCCCCATCTTGACAACCCGTTTGTTGGGCTTCACCACAGGGATCGCAGTGAGTGTGGGATTCAGTTCTGTATCTCAACGACGCATGAGGCATGTTAAGAATACACTTCTCTTTTCTTGTGGGACATTTTTCTCTAAGGTAACAAAAGAAAAGCACAGGCTGCAGCAGGATATAACAATATGAATTGCAAACAATTAAGTATATTTAGTTCCTGCGAACTAGTTCCTATGCACATACCTTACACCGAACTCCATACCCAGGTGGAAACAAAGTGTGACTTATCAAAAATGAGAAACAATCAATAAATATGTATAATATTGAAGTGTTAAAATAAAACAATAAGTATTATAGGACAACAAAACATGCCGACGATTCGGTTCTAGAACCTTTGTCAAAGATAGGACAACACAAACAGATAAAATGCGAAATAAAGCACACAAAATAAAACAAACTTGAACACAGCTTCTTGTTGATATTAGGGAAACTGAAATGGTGGTTTACACCGGTGCAGAACGGTGCTCTTGGGCTACAAAAGTTTGTGTTGCCAAATGGTGTTTAAACAGTAACAACGCAAACTTTTACTGTTTACACACCATTTGGCAACACAAACTTTACATTTTATGCAAGTGTGACTTTTGTACTTCTTCTTCTTCTTCTTTCGTTCGCCTAAATTATGTTTATAACTGCAATGTTGTCTCTTGTATTCTTCTTCTTTCGTTCGCTTGAAACATGTCTACAACTGCAATGTCGTCTCTAGTATGAATCTAACAGTCTTTTTTAGCTCATTCAGCGGTCCATAGAGTTTATCTTCCACTGTTGTCTCACTAGGCCAGAAGGTTCGCCTGGATATGTTGTAGTTTGGGCAATCCTGGAGTATGTGCTCTGCTGTCTGCGACGCCAAACCACATGTGCACATGGCTGAGTCACCAATCTTGAATTTTGTATACAAGTGGTTGCGTAATCTATTGTGTCCTGTTCTGAGGCGCAGAAGAATGACCTGTTCTGATCTGTCCATAACGTGGTAGTCGTCTTGAGTAAGGTTTGGAGGCTTTCTGATTGATTTGATCATTCTTTTCTTTTGGTGGTATGTAATAGGCACATCAGGTTGTTCTTCTTTTGCTCCTTCCTTAGCCAATCGATCAGCTCTGTCGTTTCCGGGGACTCCACAGTGGGATGGTATCCACTGTATGGTGATCTTACGCTGACTGCTAAGTTCAGAAAGTAGTGTCCTCAGAACTGGCAATTTCCCAGACAGGAGCGCCTCTATTACGGATTTTGCATCTGTCAATATCACTGCAGGTTGTGTACCATTGCTGGTATTTTGTAATTTCTCTGTGGCTATCTTGATTGCCTCAATTTCAGCATCATAGTTATGGCAGTACTTTCCTGTTGGAATTCTGGCCGTGTCTCTAGTATTATTTGGGTATTCTATGTACACTCCCGCTCCTCCATTTCGAACAGCATTTTGTGCTGACCCATCTGTGTAGACTCGGATCCAGAGGTCCTGTGGGTATTCATCATCAAGGAAGCTCAGAGTGGCTGTTCTGCGCTGTACACTGTTCTGTTCTTCCTTGTCCAATATTCCTTTCACTTTTGACTGGATTTGTAGCGATATTCTATGCTCATCTTTCCACATCTGCCACAACGCAACTCCCGCAATTATCAAATTGGCAACGTCAACGTTGAAGCAATAATAAGCTCACGTGAACTATCGAACTGTAATACGAAGAATCAACCGACGCCATCCTAAACAACAGTACTCACACATTCTTTTAATGATGCGCTGGATCAATACAATGGGTTCATCGATAAAATGAATTGTCCCTTTTAACACAGGAACGGCATTCACACAAAATATTTACGACTCTATCCCGGTAATGTCCGACTGTAGTTAGGAGCTCAATCTATCTCGCTGTTCTCATTTTCACATATTGTCTAGGTATTCCCTGCCTTCAGGTCCTCTGCTCAATATTGACACCTTCTTCGTTAGACATCCTCCACCTGATAGTCCTCAGCCAAGCCTTTGCCTTCTCACAACCAAATCTCCAAACGAACACGGGCTTCACACAATATGTCGCGCCTCAGCCGAATCACCCAAGGTCCTCTCCCTTGTCCTTTCTGTTGATAACTGACGTCACTCTCCTTTTGTGTTCTTTTAAACAGTTTCTTAGTTTCTTGTGGTGTTTTCCTATATGATTTTCCTACCGCCTTTTCCGATGGCGTCATTATGTCTAAACGCAATGTGGCAGTATGCCCCCCTCCCTTTTAAAATGATGTAATCATTTTTTTACATCAAGAGAATTAACCTGACACATAGCAGTGCAGACACAATGGCTTTTATCGGACTAGCAAGATGCTATGGATACCAATCGATTACCCACAAAATAAAAAAAATATATGTAACGGGCACGCCCTCCAATCTACACACCAACGGTAGATGTCGTGTATACAGCCCATGGGAAGGCTGTACTAACTAATCATAAAGATCAGTCCCTCATTTGTCCCTAAGGACAAGCGTCCTCCTCTAGGTCAAAACCTGGAGTAAGGGGACGTGAGGAATAAACAGGTACCAGTTGCATCTACTATTGTCTTGTATGAATCTAACAGTCTTTTTTAGTTCATTCAGCGGTCCATAGAGTTTATCTTCCACTGTTGTCTCTCTAGGCCAGAAGGTTCGCCTGGATATGTTGTAGTTTGGGCAATCCTGGAGTATGTGCTCTGCTGTCTGCGACGCCAAACCACATGTGCACATGGCTGAGTCACCGATCTTGAATTTTGTATACATGTGGTTGCGTAATCTATTGTGTCCTGTTCTGAGGCGCAGAAGAATGACCTGTTCTTTTGTACTGACCTTTTCCCGGCCTAGCGAACGGAAAAACAAATCCTTCGTACATGTAAACGCCAAAGTGTGAAGGATATCCAAATATGCTGGGTTGACTGCCGCGTAATTCAAAGGATATGCAAAAGTTTCTCTCCCAAAAAAGTACAGAAATAAAATATATAACGAACATGACTGTAGATAACTTCTAACATAAAAAGATTAGTTAGAAAATTTTCACGTATTGAAAATAGATGCATTATTTTTATGAAAACTTTGAAAATGCCTTAAAGATGTTACATTATATTATAACGCATATGCCTGAAGATTTTTTTTTTTTTTTTTTTTTTTTTTTTTTTTTTTTCTTTTTTTTCTTTTTTTTTTTTTTTCCCGCGTTTCCATCCTGTTTCAGGATATTGCGGTCAACACCAGCATCTTTCAGCTGTATGTTGATTCCTAGGCTAGATTACGCTCATCAGCACGCCACGACTTTCTGAGCGACCGGCTCCATACTCTCATTAGTCACTTTTGCGATTCGAACCACTGCTAATTCTCGTCGCGTCATGTGACGAGAGTATTCGGGGTTAGCGGAGAAAGCTGCTAACCTCTCGGCCACGGAGCCGGCTATATGCCTGAAGATGACTGTAGATAAACATTTTATAAAACTTTGAGAAAAATACAACAATTATTTAAATTACATAATATAGCAATGCTTCTAAAAGTAATGTCCCTTGATATAACTTTTCTTAAGTTAAGTCCCCTTGCAGTATTTTAATTAATGTTAATTTATTACGTAAATAGCTGTTTGTAAACTAACAAACTATGCCAGTTGGCTGCCCGGGAATGAGAAGAACATCTGTAGAAAATTTCATCTCAGTCGGATGGGCCGTTTGGGAACGCATAAAGGACACACAAGACACACACATTCTCTTGTATATATATAATCCCAAACACTGAAGTATTGGAAAGATCAGGTTGTGTGGCGGTTTATTCCATGCTCATTCTTCGTAGACCTAGATGGATAGGACATCTTAGGAGGATGGATGATGGTAGAATACCGAAGGACATCTTTTTTGGTGAATTACAGATGGGTTAGAGATCTCAGGGTCGGCCTCTACTACGATACAAAGATGTGTGTAAGCGGGACATGATTGATACAGGCATTGATAAAGCACATTGGGAGCAAGTCGCCGCTGAACGTGTTGCATGGAGGGCAAACATCAGAAATGGAATAAAGACAAAGGAGAAAATTATTGCAGATAAGTCACACACCGAACGTGTGAGACGTAAGATGGTGCATGATGGTGGAAATGACCACGTGTTCACATGCACCCGCTGTGAACGGACATTTACAGCGCAAATGGGCATTATCAGTCACATTCGCTACCGCCATAGGTAAAAGTTATTATGCCTTTTTAAAGCACAAACTATCGTCTGTCAAGACGGCAAGGTGCCAATGTGTGTGTGTGTGTGTGTGTGTGTGTGTGTGTGTGTGTGTGTGTGTGTGTGTGTATATATATATATATATATTTATATATATATATATATATAAAAGGCGATGTATGTATGTCCGTTTTTCATGCGTCCGATAACGGTCCATCCGATTGAGATGAAATTTTCTACATGTTTTCCTTTCATTCCCGTGCAGCCAACTGTCATAGTTTGTTAGTGTACAATCAGCTATTTACTTACCGAAATTTAATATATATATATATATATATATATATATATATATATATATATATATATATATATATATATATATATATATATATATATATATATATATATATATAAAAGAGTGTATGTTTGTTTGTGGGTTTGTGGGTCTTGGATGCTTTCGATAACGGTACATCCGATTGAGATGAAATTTTCTACACGTCTTCCTTTCATTCCTGTGCAACCGACTATAATAATTTCTTAATGTAAACTCTTCTACTTATTTAATAACATTTACTTTTCCATTTTCATTATATAATGTCTATATAGCAGGGGGACTTCACTCTAGAAAAGTTATTTCAAGGGGCATAACTTTTAATAACATTTCTATATACTTTATAGTCATATTGTTGGACTTACCTGCACTATTGTTAAACTCTTTGTCTATAGTTATTTTTAGGCATATGAGTTATATTAAATAATGATATAATCTTTAAGGTATTTTTAAAGTTTGCATAAAAATAATGCATTATGCATAACATTTTAACCCATCTTTTTCTGCTTACAAAACTTATCAACTGTCATGTCGGTGATTAAAAACAGTTTTCATTAAAAATAATGAATGGTGTGTGGAGGGACATTCTTTTAAGTTACTGTGCGCCAGGAGCTGGGCGAAACCACGCCGGGTCAGATAGATAGACAGATAGTCGGGAACGGAAGCTTATTTGACTACTTATATGAATGAATTAAATGACATGCTCCCAACCAGGGACTGGGTGAAGCCGGGCCGGGACAGACAGACAGACAGATAGACAGACAAACAGATAGTCGGGAACGGGAGAGCTTATATGACTACGTATATGAATAAAATGAGATGCTCCCCACCAGGGACTGGGTGAAGCCGGGTCAGACAGACAGACAGACAGATAGACAGACAGTCGGGAACGGGAGAGCTTATATGACTACTTATATTAATTAAATGAGATGCTCCCCACCAGGGACTGGGTGAAGCCGGGCCGGGTCAGCCAGACAGACAGACAGACAGACAAACAAGCAGACAGACAGACAGACAAACAAGCAGACAGACAGACTGATAGATAGATAGATCCCCTCCAGGGCCTGGGCGAAGCCGGGCCGGGTCAGCTAGTATATATATATATATATATATATTTATATATATATTTATATATATATATATATATATATATATATATATATATATATATATATATATATATATATATATATATATATATATATATATATATATATACATATATATAGCGAGGGGACTTAACTTAAGAAAAGTTATTTCAAGGGGCATAACTTTTAATAGCATAGCTATATATTTTATATATAGATATATACATTGTTTTCAAAGATTTATAAACTCTTTGTCTACAGTTATTTACAGGCATATGAGTTATAATACATAATGATATAATCTTTAAGGCATTTTCATAGTTTTCATAAAAATAATGCATCTATTTAAATAGTGAACATTTTTAAACTCATCTTTTTATGTTTAAAGAAGTTATCTACAGTCATGTAGGTGATTAAAAACAGTTTTCATTAAAAATAATGGATGGTGTGTGGAAGGACATTCTTAAGTTAATTTTTTTTTGTTATATGAATTTAATGAGATGCTCCCCGCCAGGAGCTGGGCGAAGCCGCGCAGGGTCAGATAGATAGACAGACAGACAGACAGATAGTCGGGAACGGCAGCTTATATGACTACTTATATGAATTAAATGAAATGCTCCCTACCAGGGACTGGGTGAAGCCGGGCCAGGTCAGACAGACAGACAGACAGACAGACAGACAGACAGACAGACAGACAGACAGACAGACAGACAGACAGTCGGAAATTGAAGCTTATGTGACTACTTATACGAATTAAATTAGATGTTCCCCAACAGGGCCTGGGCGAAGTCGGGCCGGGTCGGACAGACAGATAGACAGACAGACAGATAGACAGACAGACAGATAGTCGGGAATGGGAGCTTATATGACTACTTATATGAATTAAATGAGATGCTCCCCACCAGGGACTGGGTGAAGCCGGGCCGGGTCAGACAGGCAGACAGACAGACAGATAGTCGGGAATGGGAACGGGAGCTTATATGACTACTTATATGAATTAAATGAGATGCTCCCCACCAGGAGCTGGGCGAAGCCGGGCCGGGTCAGACAGACAGACAGACAAGCAGACAGACAGACACACAGACAGACAGACAGACAGATCCCCGCCAGGGGTTGGGCGAAGCCGGGCCCGTCAGCTAGTGTGTGTGTGTGTGTGTGTGTGTGTGTGTGTGTGTGTGTGTGTGTGTGTGTGTGTGTGTATATAACGATTTATTAGAATAGTAAGAGGTTGATGTAGTGTAGGGTTCGTGTAAACGTCAAAATATCAAGTCAGGCTGAGGATTATATTCAGTTTGGCTTGAAAAATAATTTGGCCACAGGAAGTATGGCAATGAGCTCTCCTGGTCTGGAAGATAGCTCCTTAATTCGTCATTTGATCAACTTCCTGTATTCTTAAAAATTCTTGAAAAAAAGATTAAGAACTATTATAGAACCCCAGCTAAGCGAAACACAACTTGGATTTAGGATAAACAAAGGATGCACAGTGCCATTTTTTCTCTTACACAACTTATAAAAAAAATCAATCGAATTTAATGAATCACTCTACTTAACCTTTGTCGACCAAGAAAAGGCATTTGATAGAGTAGATAGAAACAAGCTGTGGGAAATCCTTAAACAATATGGAGTGAGTACACATCTAACTAACCTATGTAGAAGTTTATACAACAACAGTGAATGCATAGTGAGGGCAACTGGATGACACTCAGAACCCTTCACCATAAGATCCGGAGTACGACACGGTTGTGTCCTATCCCCTCTTGTTTATAACATATATATATATATATATATATATATATATATATATATATATATATATATATATATATATATATATATATATATATATATATATATATATATCTTATATATAAATTGCGATCTCCGTCTGTCTGTCTGTCTGTCTGTCTGTCTGTCTGTCTGTATGTATGTCCGTATGTCCTTTATGCGCTCGCGAACAGCCCATCCGATTGAGATGAAATTTTCTACACGTCTTCATTTCATTCCAGTGCAGCCCACTGTGATATTTTTTTAGTGTGAAATCGGCTGCTTACCCAATATTATTTCATTTTCCATTTTACATTGTAATTTTATATATCTCAGGGGACTTAACTCTGTAAAAGTTATTTCAAGGGGCATAACTTTTCTGTATAACTTATAGTCATATTGTGGCATCGTTTTCAAAGATTTATAAACTCTGTGTCTATAGTTATGTACCGGCATATGAGTTATAATAAATAGTGATACAATCTTTAAGGCATTTTCAAAGTTTTCATAAAAATAATGCACAATGCATAACATTGTACCTCATCTTTTTATGCTTAAGAAGTTACTGTAGTCATGCAGGTGATTAGAAAGAGTTTTCATTAAAAATAATGGATGGTGTGTGGAAGGACATTCTTTTAAGTTACTTTTTTTGTTGTATGAATTTAATGAGACGCTACCCTCCAGGAGCTGGGCAAAGCCACGCCGGGTCAGATAGATAGACAGACCCACCTTTTCGCTGCAATTGTCTACAGGCATATGCGTTAAAATCCTCCTCCTCTCCCCTCCTCCTCCTACCCTCTTCCTCTTCCTCTCCCCCTCCTCCCTCTCCCTCCTCCTCCTCCCTCTTTCTCCTCCTCCTCCTTCCTCCCTTTCCTTCCTCCTCCCTTCTCCTCCTCTCTCCTCCCACTCCCTCCTCCTCCCTCCTTCTAATTCAGCTAGTATATATATATATATATATATATATATATATATATATATATATATATGTATACACACACACACACTAGCTGACCCGGCCCGGCTTCGCCCAACCCCTGGCGGGGATCTATCTGTCTGTCTGTCTGTCTGTCTGTCTGTCTGTCTGTCTGTCTGTCTGTCTGCTTGTCTGTCTGTCTGTCTGACCCGGCCCGGCTTCGCCCAGCTCCAGGTGGGGAGCATCTCATTTAATTCATATAAGTAGTCATATAAGCTCCCGTTCCCGTTCCCGACTATCTGTCTGTCTGTCTGCCTGTCTGACCCGGCCCGGCTTCACCCTGTCCCTGGTGGGGAGCATCTCATTTAATTCATATAATTAGTCATATAAGCTCGCATATATATATATATATATATATATATATATATATATATATATATATATATATATATATATATATATATATACATATATATACATATATATACATATATATATATATATATATATATATATATATATATATATATATATATATATATATACACAACATATGTAAAGAAACCAGCCAAACAGCGAGCGCAAGAACACCGCATGACAAGAACACAGAAGAAGAACCATCTGCAAATCTAACCATTAGAGAACTCCTGTTTGCGGACGACCAAGCACTAATAGCAAAATCAGAAGCTGAATTACAAGACCACATGAATAGTCTAAACGAAATGTGTAGAGAACATAACATGAAAATTAGCACAAGTAAAACAGAGATACTGACTATAACTAAAGAAGAAAAAACAACAACGATTTTCCTAAACGAACATCCATAGAAACAAGTAAAGAGTTTCAAAGACCTAGGAAGTATAATCATTTTTTTTTTAAATATCACCAAATGGCAAATCATAAGACGAGATCGAAAATAGATGCAACAAGGCAAACCAACTCATAGGACAAATGGCACCAATACTAAAGAACAAGTATGTATCAATAACTACTAAGAAAACACTTTACAACACAATCTTCCTACCAACTCTATGTTACCAATACCAAACCTGGACAATGACAGAAAAAGAGAAAAGAACAATAACAACAACAGAAATGAGATTCCTGAGAAGAATACTCAATGTATCAAGAAGAGATAAGATCAGAAATGAAGAAATCAGGATTAAAGTGGGGGTTATAGCTGCACTAAATTTTGTTAGAAAGCAGCAAGTCAAATGGTGTGGCCATGCAAGTAGGTTACTAACTAACAGTATACAACAACAAGCAATGATGTACAGACCAGAGGGAAACAGAGAAAGAGGCCGACCACGTAAATAACAGAGTCCATGGGAATATCGATACATGAAGCCCATAAGCGGGCACTCTCCCGCTGTTTATACTTCACCTCGACACTGCAAGTTACAAGAGGAACATGATAAGATGAGAGATGAGATGCGATGAGATCAACTTCCTTGACGATGAAATGAGCTGCCACGTCAACTGGCTAGAAGTACGCTTGTATGTGACTTAGACAAATTTACCTGGCTATTGTTAAGACGAAACATTTACAAACATCTAGTAAAAGCCAGTGGTATCCTCCTCACCCGATAGATCGATCAAAATCAAATTACCGGGTATGTTATAAGAATTTTATAGCTTACATTTCGTTGTGCGTGTGTGTGTGTGCGTGCGTGCGTGTGTGTGTGTGTGTGTGTGTGTGTGTGTGTGTGTGTGTGTGTGTGCGTGCGTGCGTGCGTGCGTGTGTGTGTATGTGTGTCGATCTATCTGTGTAATCTAAAGGCCATGAGGATAGATAATAGATAATATTAATAGAACTAGAGTTAACTAACTAATACTAGAATTAGTGAAAGGTTGTGTCGTACGGCTTGAAGTAAAGGGATAAACGAAAGCGAGCGGGGGGCGACCGACACGAGGCATTAAACATGGCGAAATTACAGGACTTGATTATCGAAAGTAAGAGCGTCCTCATGCGGAAACGAAACCCGATTTACTCAATAGACGATTAGAGTTAAGATATATTAAGTATGTGCTTAGCGTAGGACCAAAGATATTCATTTAGCTAATATGTATTAGTCGAGGGAATTAGTTGGGAGATTGCACTTAATTGTTATTTATTAATATTTATCTCACCCATATTCACATTACTAATACGTGGTCCAATATTGCCCATTTTAAAAGAACCCTGGGGAAATTCTCCAGCCCTAATATCGTTCGTGTTTATCGTGAAAGTAATCTTAAACCTAGCTAGGAAATCGTCTGGATAATTAATTATGTTTTCATGAAGATAAGGAAGATGATTGCTAGAATTACAACTCATAACTATGGAAGATAACTTGTGGTGTTTCATAGATTTAATGGTTTAATTATGTACATCGTGACGTCATAGTTGTGGCGTGTGATTTGATTTCATTCCATTTAATTCATCAAATAATATGTGATGTTAATTCATCGTATGGAGTGTGGTTAGAGTGTTTCCATAATTGGAAGATAACTTGTGTTGTTGCATAGATTTAATGGTTTGGTAATGTATATCGTGCCGGTCTCCCTGGCTCAGGATTTAAACGACTTTCTCCGTAATCCCGTTTATCCACGTAGGGTTTCGCAGCGCGCGAGAATTGGTAGCGGTTCACGCCGCTTTGGTGACTTACGGGATAAGTGAGTCGGCCGCTCAGAAAGCAATGGTAAACTACTGAGCGTAATCTTGTATAGCAGTGTGGGAGAGGCAATGTTATTCGTGACGTATAGTGGGTGATCTTGAAATACAAACAATTCAATTCCGCAGCCTTCGGTTTCATCATTTATTTGGTTGTCGTATCAAAACAAAGGCAGAGTAATTCTCGAGTCGGTTGACAAAATAAGATTCAACTCTTTTAAAACCGAGGCCCGCTCAACATCAAGCATTCCGGATGGAACCAAACTCTTGCGACCGGTCTGGCGGATGGTACTACGGTTACTAACCTCAACTCCCTGTCGTCACACCACGACACCCCCATAGCTACCTCCAACCATGGTGCTCATCCGTGCACTGCTCCATAATAAAATCTTTACATTGCGCACCAGCTAGCCCCTCAATGCCACCCAACTCCTATAACAGACCACTCTTTTATACTTGTCAAGAAATCAACAACAGCGGTAAAATGAAGGAGTTGATAGCAATGTCCTGTAAAGGATATGAGAAAAAAATTTATATCGTGACGTCGTAGTTGCAGCGTATGAGTTTATTTCATTCCATATAATTAAGCCGATAATGTGTAATGTTAATTCATTGTGTGAATTGTGGTTCATGTGTTTCCCTGAATAATCATGACTTAGAATATATCTGTTACCAGGACAGTAATCTTTAAAGTAGAATGTCTGAGTAGTTACACCTATTCGATTTACCTACAAGAAGAAGACAGAATAGAAAACCATTTGTGTGCTGTTTTCATTAGATCAGTGTGCTGTTATTTATCTCAGTATAGGGAAGTATAAAAGAATACATGGACAGCCAGAAAGACCAATGAACAAGTCCTTCAAGAAACAAATGAAGATCGTAAACTGATTAGAGTCATTAGACGTAGACAGTCAAACTATTTTGGGCATGTTATGAGAAGGAATGACTTGGAGAACTTGGTGACAACTGACAAGATCGAAGGGAAGAGATCAAGGGGAAGACCAAGAAGTAAATACCTG
This sequence comes from Cepaea nemoralis, assembly GCA_014155875.1. Lineage (NCBI taxonomy): Eukaryota > Metazoa > Mollusca > Gastropoda > Stylommatophora > Helicidae > Cepaea > Cepaea nemoralis. The sequence goes on from JACEFZ010027457.1 coordinate 73,706, forward strand.
GATGGCTTGGCCAAGTGGCATGGTCGAGACAGAAACATGGAGCTGATCCACGACTCTGGTGATCAAGTGAGATGGCAAAAATGACCGCCCACGCTTACCGGCATGGCACATGATGGATGGATGTATAGGGAAGTATAATAGGCAAAGAAAGCGCATGCTATTTTAGGTTTACTGTATGATACATGTGTACGCCATTATAGTTATATTAAAAGTTAGATTTATAACTTTGTCTTGAAGGATTATTCACCCCTTCTCACTAATGTCATTCCCAGAGCCTACACCCTGATCATTGATTGATTGATTGATTGATTGATTGATTGATTTAGGAACCCACATCACAGCATTCGGGGCATTCCCATAAGCGCTCCGTCCCCATCCTCAGCAGTCAGCGAAGAGTTCCAACACCAATAGTACCAGCAGCAATCTGATTATATGTCCGTCTCGCCTTTCCTCTGAGCTTCGAGCTTCGGCCAGACCCCTTCGTCACTCCCCGCTGTCGCATTCTAGCCAGACCAAGGTGATCCATTTGCTCCTTCGAGGTGTAAACATGCTTCCACAAGGCCGCAACCACGTCTGCCTTACTCCACCAAGTTTTGCAGAGCCATACAATCTGTCCGCCTGTTCATTCCCCAGCGCAACGGCATGCATCGGAGAAAAGATCCAGGTGATGCTTGCTACCCGTGACCTCAGAAGCAAAGCAAACCATTCTGCCCGAAGCTTGCCTGTCCTCACTTTCCTCGCCATGCTTTCTGGGTCAGCTACAATCACGGTGTGTGTGTGTGTTTGTGTGTGTGTGTTTGTGTTTGTGTGTGTGTGTGTGTGTGTGTGTCGTATTCTCCATCCAGCGGAAAGCTGGACTGACCGCCTCCACCTCCATTCTTAAGCTAAATGTTGTGGTATCATATGCCAGGCTCTCCTGCACCAAACGTCGACCATTAGCTTTTGCTAAGAACCCCCAGGCACTTCTTCTACCTTTCAACACCGAACCATCTGTGTAGATAATCACATCACCCGAGCGAGCATTATCCTGAATTAGTTGCTGGATTTCAACTTCCTAGTTGCTGGATTTCCACTTCCGTGGCCCCTGCTGGCCACTCCCTGCACTCCCGGCGTAATGTGATTATAACTGCACAAGTCTGACTGCTCCGCTTTTCACTCTGACACACTCCTCTCCTCGCCTAATGTTCTCCAAGAGGGACACGTGTCTGATCGGATCCTCCGACTGAGCCATAACATGATTTCCCTCTTATCAGTCGATGACCCTTAACTACGTCCAGCGCCTCATGCAACGGGTGATCTGTGTCTGCAGCTACTCTGAGGTATGTCTTCGCCTGCATCACTTTGAGCCTACCAGCAACAGTCGGCAGACCAAGGATGTAACGCATATACACTACTGGGGTATCTCTGGTGCATCCAAGAATGACCAGCATAGCTTCGTTCTGTATGCGCTCTAATTTCACCAGCTGACTCTTTGAGACAGTGAGCGGTCCTAGTCCATAATCAATCACTGAGAGGATCAAGTGCTGGTATAGTGTGAAAAGCATTCTCTGCTCTGTGTCCATTACCGCCATAGCTTTAAGTGCATTGAGTCCCTTTTGAGACCTTGTCACAACCGTCTCCACATGGTCCTTGAAGGCCAGGCTCCTGTCAAATGTAATTCCCAGATACTTCAGTTTGTTCTCTCTGTTGACGCTTCAGCCATCTATCGCGAGGCTTGGGACATCAGCTCTCACAATCGTATTGTCCATAGAGCACCACAAAACAGCCGCCTTTTCCGGGTGGATGACAGCACTCATTTCAGTGCACCAGTCAGTCACTTTGTCTACTGTCGCATGTAGCTCCTGGGCTGTTTGCTCCCTATCTCTCGCCTGCCTATATGCAAGAATATCATCTGCAAATGTTAGTATCCTTCCAATCCCTGGTGCTTCTAGGTTTGCAATCTTGCTCGTATACATGTTAAAGAGCAATGGTGATATTGCAGATCCCTGTGGCAGTCCAGAGGTTAAAATATGTGGCTCTGAGGTCCATGCACCCCGATGGAGAGCAACCCGACGAGAATGCAGGACGGCTACTATCCACTTCACCAACTAGGGATTGACCCCCCTTCTCCATCAGTGCGGTCATCAAAATATCATATCGAACTCTATTTTACGCATTCTCGAGATCAAGCGCTGCCGCCATCGTTTCCTGTCTACTCTGGAACCCCTCATAAACGTCAAAGGCAAAAGTGGCTGCATTTGAACAGGTATCTTTTCCTGGCCTGTAGCTCCCCAGGCCTCTTGGAAGAAGCTTCCCCCTTTCCAAAAACTCTTGCAGCTTGACAGCGACTATCTTCTCTAGAACCTTCCCAAATGTATTTTGAAGGGTGATGATTCTAAAGCCGCTAAGCTTTGAATGATCCTTGAATAGTTTTGGGAGAGGGATGAGATAGCTGTGCACCCAATCCTGCGATACTGATGCTGTCCTAATGCTCTGGTTAAAGCAGTCGGTCATCTCCTCCAGGTCTGCATCGCTCAAACCCTTCATGTGGCCATACCTGACCCCATCGGGCCCTGATGCCGTATCTTTTGCCCTTTTTCAAAATGTGTTTAACATCTTCCACCCGTATGATGTTTTCATACTGCATGTTCTTCGTGGTGCCAGATAACTCCTCTCTAACTGCATCCCTGGTGTCCGCATCATTATGATTGGTCTGCTCTAAAAATCTCCGGAGAAATGCCTGCCATTTCTCTTTGTCTGTTGTCACGCGCACACCATCATCTCTATAAATTGTTCCCACTGGCATAGGCCGATCTTTTCTCTGCATTTGCCTGTGCAGTTTCCAGAATTTTCGCAGTGTTTTATCACCTCCAATCTCCTTCATGAAACATTCCCATTTTGCCTTTTTGGCCTCTGCAGCACAGCGCTTGAAAACCTCCACCTTGTCTTTCTTGACATTTTCCGCTGTGTCCACTTCCTCATCGTGAGCTTCGATGTGTCTGTCGCACTTTCTTTAGCTGCTTCACTGCAGCTCTCTTTGCTTTCCAAGCATGGTCTACTTCTGGGGTCCACCATGGGGGTTGCAAAAAAGGAGTTTTAACAGTCCTGTTGCATGCCCCTTGTCTGAGGCGTCCAAGAAGGCAATCGGTCCACTCATACCGGAAGGTCTTGCGTGCTCTCCCAGCTTTAACTTTCCTGTGTTTAGAGATCAGGACTGAGCATGGCATGTGATCACTGCCATCGTCATTAAAAACAGTCCACTTTACATCAAGGACTGATGACTGGGAGACAAGTGCCAAGTCAATAGCTGTGTCTGCATCGCCAGGCCTCATTGCCATTCTAGTCGGCCTACCATCAATATGCAGACCACATCGGAGTCCATCATGGCATCCGCAAGGGCAATTCCCTGTCGGTTTTCTCCACTACTGTTCCAATCTCTGTTCCTTTGCATTGAAGTCTCCACATATGAGTAGCCTATCACCTGGTAATTCCTCCAGTTCATTAAGCCAGTCCCAGTGTTCCTTTCTGACAAAACAGTCCACTGTGGCATATACATTTATGATGTTCCAACTTAAGCCACCGATCTCCATTTGTATACCCTGGACCTCTCTTGCACTGTGATTCCACTGGCTCAAGTCAAGTACCACATGCTTCATTCCTTCCTTCACCAGCAGACCTTGTCCATGTCTCTTCTGCCCAGTAGGGTTTACATAGCTGGTGTACCCAGGGCAATGGTATTTGTCTGTATTTAGCTCCTGGGGCATGAGGACATCAAAATCATATATTAGTCTCTCCAATACAGGACCTCTCTGTCTGGCACTGCGACAATTCCAGTATCCCACTCTTACATAGTTGAAACCTAGTCTCTCCACTTTTCGTCTTGTTCTCCTGGCGCCTGCTCTTCTATTTATATGCCGTCTTCTCACACAATTTCCTCGTCTCCTCCTCCTCACTCTCTTTTCGCTAGCCTCTGAGGGATGTGACAAGCACAGAGCATGTGCTCCATAGCTCCGGCGACGGTTCCTGTCTTTAAATAAATCTATAGGCAAAGTTTGGATATTGCAGGAAATAAACGGTCACCCTAGCATTGCCTGCTTGCTAGGGAAGAGGCAGGGGATGACCCGCAGGAGTCCATACGCCTGGTGCTGCCCCGCACGCCTGCCAGACGTCCAACGTTCACGACCAGTTAACCCATGGCCATCTAGTTCCTCAGCACGCTGGTCCACTTTGAACTTGGGGGTTTATATTTGGAGTTTTCCGTCTTCTAGATGGATTGCTGTCCAAAGCTAACGGATTTCACCTACCCGGGGAGGAGTTAGAGAGCCACGACTCGCTTGGCAAGCACGTCTCCGAGCATATGAGGTATTTTCTAAGGAACTCAGATCCCACCCTGAGATCCCGCCTCGCCCTCTGTGCCCACCGTCAGTTGGTCCCCGGCTGCTTATTCGATATTCGCAGCTAACCTCTATATCTAGAGGCCGTTCCACGATCCGCCACCAGTGGACGCGCTGGGTCGGGGATGGTCGCCCCTGTTTTACCCAGTGTTGACAATATGATTATTCAAAGAGAACCATATCACTATTGCCTTTGTTGGGTTGACCATTGCCCCGAACTTCAACACACCAAGTACTTATTTGCGATTGAGTTCGGTTTGTAGTTCCACAGCAACCTGATCTCTATCCTTACCCTGGCGATACACTAAAACATCGTCGGCATATGACAATGTCCTACCAGGTCCAGTGATCTGCTCGCTGGTGAATCTCACGGTGTACGCATTGAACAGTACCGGAGATAATGGTGAACCCTGTGGTAGGCCAGGAAATATTGTTGTTGGTTCCGAAGTCCTACTGCCACATCTAAAAACTACTTTCCGTTGGAAGAGGGCTGCAGCAATCCAACTAAGGAGGAAAGGACTTATCTTGAGGTCAAGAAGCTGAAGCATTAATAATTCCAATGGTACTCTGTTGTATGCGTCCTCAAGACCAGTCGCTGCATCAAAGGTAATGCATTTACAACGTACAATACAATATTGTTCTTCACAACAGAAATTCGCCACATCCGAGATCGCCTTAAGCGGTTTGCACTGTATTTGATATGAAAAGGACGTCAAATAGAAAAAGTATACATGTCAAATTTGATTTCAAGTGTGTTTGCTAACTGCAAGCAATAAAAAACACACATCAACTTCCAACACGTATTTATTACAAGCTAGATAATATGGATTAACTTTCAATGGCAGGCAACTCCTGATACTTAGTTTGTTATGCGCAAGATAATATCGCTAAAGGTAACATGTTGTTTCGTCTTGATTAGTGGCCGGTCGATAATGGGGTTACGATAGATTGCAGGAAAAGATATACTAGCACACTTCATTTCACCACAATGACAATTATTACAACCAGCTAGAGGCGATCAATTGATATGTTGTGACAGCTGGAAAGATTTATGGAAAGAGAAATAGATGGCGACAGCGAACGTAGATTTCTGACAGCTTTTAGTCAATGCATGGAACTATCTCAACACACAAATTAAATACATTTATTCTAGATAGCCATGTCTGATGACATTGCCCACACACGTCGCCAAGACACTTAATGATGATGACGATGATGTTAAATGGCTAGTCCTCGGACTGAACATCCCGATATCACCCATTAGAAGAAAACAAAGTATCCAGCGGACTGTTACTACTGTAATTGTTACCGACGCTTGCCAGCCGACCCGATGCTCATGTATTTATATTCTCCTGGAGGAGAGGATTTGATTTTTTCTTCATTGACCCGGGCAGGCAACCATACGGACCCTATTTAACACTGACATCAGGAAGTGTTTGAAGAAATAAAGGCAGGCAGCCTGACATTGGCTATATCATGTACCGTATGCCGATAAGTCTAAACAACATATGAGCCTAGAACCATGTATCCAATAATATTGCCTGCTAAATAGCTATTTCATGAATAGTTTCGCTAAAAATATAAGTTTAAATTACCTCTGTCACCTGTTACACCTCAGCACGGTCTGGTGAACAATGGGCTGCTAGATGGAAAACACTTCCAAAGAGCTACATAAATCAAGACGAGACAATGCTATCCGTGGCCAATCAGCCAAACTAGACTGCGCCCGTATATTACCAGGGCCTTTATGGGAAGCACAGATTTGTAACCCTGAAACTACTTTGCAAGTCATAAGGGGCTAATAGGGAATGTTTGATGGGAATGGCAACCTTATCCGTTAAATTCTTTTAGCTGCACGCTACAACTAACCACCAACAATTCTAAAAAAGAGAACAGCAAAACAGCTAAGGTAAGATGCAAGGTGGTGTTCTTTTCCTAGACGAAGTATGACGCAATGCGGAGAAGGTGCTTCAGTTGCGGTCTTACAATGGCAAACCACAAGTCTGTATCTAACCGAAAGACTTGATTTGCGTGGTGGCAAGACGCTCGCCATCCGGTCACGGGTTCCATCCGGATCTGCGTGGATTCGAATTTATTTTAATGACCTGAGCTTTCAACACAGCTTTAAACAGATAACCAGAAATTGTATTAAGAAGTATAATGGCTGTCGGTATTATACTGGCCCCGTCACCCACCTAGTGCCGATTGGTTATTATCGGTCATATACCAATGCACGTTAAGGCGTGTTCAAGGGTTGGTAACTGTACTTATGACAGAGTGATAGGGGGACACTGCAACTGCACACTCACAGCTCCTCATATGTGCAATTAATGTGTGAAGCATGGGTTTGTTTCTTCATCAGGTCTCCCGTTATGATGCACGGGGCGAATTTATCCTATTAGTCAGAACTGCTACTCCAACATTTCAGAACAATAGAGACGTTAGAGGCTACGGTTGTTATAAAACTCCTGATGTTACAGACAACTCCTACAGAAATACACACGGAGATGAAATCGATGCTTCAATATTCCTGCCCTTCGTATACTCCGGTTTAAAAAGAAACAAACAAAACTGATGTAACAGACGGCTGCTCAAATGCTCCTGGTCTGTTAAAGTTTGTGTGCCGTCATATAAGATTCAATTGCGGAAAGTCGGCAGTCAAGACAATCCACAGAATTATAAATGACAGGTGCGGAAATAACTAATGCAATAAAACAGAGTGAAACAATAGTTCACGGCAGCCTGAGCATTTGAAAAGTGTGTTTTGGAATCTGCTCTCTCTGAAACGTGAAGAGAAGTTAACGAGGGTAAATTGCTGTTGACAGTTGTTCAAACAGTGCTAGTCAGAAAACAAGTTGAATATTCAAGTGATATAGTAACAGTAGAGTAAGTAGACTTGGGTTCACCATTCTGACCAACAATCCCAAGTATCCAGGACGCACCGGAAAGCCATGCGCTTACTAATACACGTCAAACTGAGAGCACACCAATGTTCAGGAGGAGTCATGCTGTTTTGAGGACGCCAGAGTTGTCATAATCAAAGACTGTCTTCGTTGCAACTAAGTTAATGAACATTACTATGTAGATCTCATTACAACCCGGAAAAAACAATAATAAATTGTTAAGCCGGCCATCAGTAAACTGTGGATAAATAACAGTTAACATGGTATTTGCATTAATACGATTCGCGACTTCATAAAGCAAGACTTTTGCAGCAAGCATTCAAGAATTTAAATACTGAGATTCTTAAATGCCCACCCTTTTCTCTGGGTTTGGCTCCATTACACCTGTGTTTCCTTTCCTAAATTATTAATTAAAAAACCTCCAAAACAGCTATAAGGAAACCATTTTCACAGTGATAATTAAGTCATACTGGCATATGATACGAGATTTAAGATGTAAAACATTGTGTTCTAATTCCAATGTCTATAGCACCTTTACAACAGCTAACGATGGCAACTCTCTTATAGCTAACTAATCACCTCTAGAACAGCTAACTACAGCACTTCTAAGACAGCTAACTATAGCACCTCCAAGAGCGCTAACTACATCATATCTAAGACAGTTAACTACAGCACCTCCAAGACAGCTAACTACAGCATCTCTAAGACAGTTAACTACATCACCTCCAAGACAGCTAACTACAGCACCTATAGGACAGCTAACTACAGCACCTCTAAGACTGATAACTACATCACCTCTAACGCAGCTAAATACATCACTTATAAGACTGATAACTACAGCACCTCTAAGACTGATAACTACATCACCTCTAAGACAGCTCACTACAGCACCTCTAAGACAGCTAACTACAGCACCTCTAAGACTGATAACTACATCACCTCTAAGACTGATAACTACAGCACCTCTAACGCAGCTAACTACAGCACCTCTAAGACAGCCAACTACAGCACCTCTAAGACTGATAACTACATTACCTCTAAGACTGATAACTACATTACCTCTAAGACTGATATCTACAGCACCTCTAAGACTGATAACTACATCACCTCTAAGACTGATAACTACATCCCCTCTAAGACAGCTAACTACAGCACCTCTAAGACTGATAACTACATCACCTCTAAGACTGATAACTACATCACCTCTAAGACTGATAACTACAGCACCTCTAAGACTGATAACTACATCACCTCTAAGACTGATAACTACAGCACCTCTAAGACTGATAACTACATTACCTCTAAGACTGATAACTACATCACCTCTAAGACTGATAACTACAGCACCTCTAAGACTGATAACTACATCACCTCTAAGACTGATAACTACAGCACCTCTAAGACTGATAACTACATCCCCTCTAAGACAGCTAACTACAGCACCTCTAAGACTGATAACTACATTACCTCTAAGACTGATAACTACATCACCTCTAAGACTGATAACTACATCACTTATAAGACTGATAACTACATTACCTCTAAGACTGATAAATACATTACCTCTAAGACTGATAACTACATTACCTCTAAGACTGATAACTACATCACCTCTAAGACTGATAACTACATCACCTCTAAGACTGATAACTACATCACCTCTAAGACAGCTAACTACATCACCTCTAAGACTGATAACTACATCACCTCTAAGACTGATAACTACAGCACCTCTAAGACTGATAACTACATCACCTCTAAGACTGATAACTACAGCACCTCTAAGACTGATAACTACATCCCCTCTAAGACAGCTAACTACAGCACCTCTAAGACTGATAACTACATTACCTCTAAGACTGATAACTACAGCACCTCTAAGACTGATAACTACATCACTTATAAGACTGATAACTACATTACCTCTAAGACTGATAACTACATTACCTCTAAGACTGATAACTATATTACCTCTAAGACTGATAACTACAGCACCTCTAAGACTGATAACTACATCACCTCTAAGACTGATAACTACAGCACCTCTAAGACTGATAACTACATCACCTCTAAGACTGATAACTACAGCACCTCTAAGACTGATAATTACATCCCCTCTAAGACAGCTAACTACAGCACCTCTAAGACTGATAACTACATTACCTCTAAGACTGATAACTACATCACCTCTAAGACTGATAACTACATCACTTATAAGACTGATAACTACATTACCTCTAAGACTGATAACTACATCACCTCTAAGACTGATAACTACAGCACCTCTAAGACTGATAACTACATCACCTCTAAGACTGATAACTACAGCACCTCTAAGACTGATAACTACATCCCCTCTAAGACAGCTAACTACAGCACCTCTAAGACTGATAACTACATTACCTCTAAGACTAATAACTACATCACCTCTAAGACTGATAACTACATCACTTATAAGACTGATAACTACATTACCTCTAAGACTGATAACTACATTACCTCTAAGACTGATAACTACATTACCTCTAAGACTGATAACTACATCACCTCTAAGACTGATAACTACATCACCTCTAAGACTGATAACTACATCACCTCTAAGACAGCTAACTACATCACCTCTAAGACTGATAACTACATCACCTCTAAGACTGATAACTACAGCACCTCTAAGACTGATAACTACATCACATCTAAGACTGATAACTACAGCACCTCTAAGACTGATAACTACATCCCCTCTAAGACAGCTAACTACAGCACCTCTAAGACTGATAACTACATTACCTCTAAGACTGATAACTACATCACCTCTAAGTCTGATAACTACATCACTTATAAGACTGATAACTACATTACCTCTAAGACTGATAACTACATTACCTCTAAGACTGATAACTACATTACCTCTAAGACTGATAACTACATCACCTCTAAGACTGATAACTACAGCACCTCTAAGACTGATAACTACATTACCTCTAAGACTGATAACTACATTACCTCTAAGACTGATAACTACATCACCTCTAAGACTGATAACTACATTACCTCTAAGACTGATAACTACATTACCTCTAAGACTGATAACTACATCACCTCTAAGACTGATAACTACATTACCTCTAAGACAGCTAACTACAGCACCTCTAAGACTGATAACTACATCACCTCTAAGACTGATAACTACATCCCCTCTAAGACAGCTAACTACAGCACCTCTAAGACTGATAACTACAGCACCTCTAAGACTGATAACTACATCACCTCTAAGACTGATAACTACATTACCTCTAAGACTGATAACTACATTACCTCTAAGACTGATAACTACATCACCTCTAAGACTGATAACTACAGCACCTCTAAGACTGATAACTACATTACCTCTAAGACAGCTAACTACAGCACCTCTAAGACTGATAACTACAGCACCTCTAAGACTGATAACTACATCACCTCTAAGACTGATAACTACATCCCCTCTAAGACAGCTAACTACAGCACCTCTAAGACTGATAACTACATCACCTCTAAGACTGATAACTACATCACCTCTAAGACTGATAACTACATCACCTCTAAGACTGATAACTACATCACCTCTAAGACTGATAACTACAGCACCTCTAAGACTGATAACTACATCCCCTCTAAGACAGCTAACTACAGCACCTCTAAGACTGATAACTACATTACCTCTAAGACTGATAACAACATCACCTCTAAGACTGATAACTACATCCCCTCTAAGACTGATAACTACATCACCTCTAAGACTGATAACTACATCACTTATAAGACTGATAACTACATCACCTCTAAGACTGATAACTACATCCCCTCTAAGACTGATAACTACATCCCCTCTAAGACTGATAACTACATCCCCTCTAAGAATGATAACTACATCCCCTCTAAGACTGATAACTACATCACCTCTAAGACTGATAACTACATCACCTCTAAGACTGATAACTACATCACCTCTAAGACAGCTAACTACAGCACCTCTAAGACAGCTAACTACAGCACCTCTAAGACTGATAACTACATCCCCTCTAACGCAGCTAACTACATCACTTATAAGACTGATAACTACATCCCCTCTAAGACTGATAACTACATCCCCTCTAAGACTGATAACTACATCACTTATAAGACTGATAACTACATCACCTCTAAGACTGATAACTACATCCCCTCTAAGACTGCTCACTACAGCACCTCTAAGACAGCTCACTACAGCACCTCTAAGACAGCTCACTACAGCACGTCTAAGACAGCTAACTACAGAACCTCTAAGACAGCTAACTACAGCATCTCTAAGACTGATAACTACAGCACCTCTAAGACAGCCAACTACATCACCTCTAAGACAGCTAACTACAGCACCTCTAAGACAGCTCACTACAGCACCTCTAAGACAGCTCACTACAGCACCTCTAAGACAGCTCACTACAGCACCTCTAAGACAGCTAACTACAGCACCTCTAAGACAGCTAACTACAGCACCTCTAAGACAGCTAACTAAAGCACCTCTAAGAATGATAACTACAGCACCTCTAAGACAGCCAACTACATCACCTCTAAGACAGCTACTTACAGCACCTCTAAGACAGCTCACTACAGCACCTCTAAGACAGCTCACTACAGCACCTCTAAGACAGCTCACTACAGCACCTCTAAGACAGCTCACTACAGGACCTCTAAGACAGCTCACTACAGCACCTCTAAGACTGATAACTACATCACCTCTAAGACTGGTAACTACATCACCTCTAACGCAGCTAACTACAGCACATCCAAGACAGCTAACTACAGCACCTCTAAGACAGCTAACTACAGCACCTCTAAGACAGCTAACTACAGCACCTCTAAGACAGCTAACTACAGCACCTCTAAGACAGCTAACTACAGCACCTCTAAGACAGCCAACTACAGCACCTCTAAGACAGCTAACTACAGCACCTCTAAGACTGATAACTACATCACCTCTAACGCAGCTAACTACAGCACCTCTAAGACAGCCAACTACAGCACCTCTAAGACAGCTCACTACAGCACCTCTAAGACTGATAACTACATCACCTCTAAGACTGATAACTACATCACCTCTAACGCAGCTAACTACAGCACCTCTAAGACAGCCAACTACAGCACCTCTAAGACAGCTCACTACAGCACCTCTAAGACAGCTCACTACAGCACCTCTAAGACAGCTCACTACAGCACCTCTAAGACAGCCAACTACAGCACCTCTAAGACAGCTCACTACAGCACCTCTAAGACAGCCAACTACAGCACCTCTAAGACAGCCAACTACAGCACCTATAAGACAGCTAACTACAGCACCTCTAAGACAGCCAACTACAGCACCTCTAAGACAGCCAACTACAGCACCTCTAAGACAGCCAACTACAGCACCTCTAAGACAGCTAACTACAGCACCTCTAAGACAGCCAACTACAGCACCTCTAAGACAGCTCACTACAGCACCTCTAAGACTGATAACTACATCATTTCTAAGACTGATAACTACATCCCCTCTAACGCAGCTAACTACAGCACCTCTAAGACAGCTCACTACAGCACCTCTAAGACTGATAACTACATCACCTCTAACGCAGCTAACTACAGCACCTCTAAGACAGCTCACTACAGCACCTCTAAGACTGATAACTACATCACCTTTAAGACTGATAACTACATCACCTCTAACGCAGATAACTACATCACCTCTAAGACTGATAAATACATCCCCTCTAAGACAGCTAACTACAGCACCTCTAAGACTGATAACTACGTCTCCTCTATCACAACCAACTACAGCACCTCTAAGACAGCCAAATATAGCACCTCTAAGACAGCCAAATATAGCACCTCTAAGACTGATAACTGTCAAAGACTTAGGAGATAGCTCTAAGCTGAGGAGAGCTAAAATAGAGCTTAGGAAGAGGGCAAGTGACGGAACAGGATAGGAGACCAGCCAGAAGAGACACTAACGCGATAAATAGCGATAACGGGACACACTTGTGTCAACAGGCAGGGCAACGAGTGCAGATGAGCTGGGGTTACCCAAGAGACTGGGAAACCCACTTCACGAGAAAGGACCAAGTAATTCTGGTCAGCACAGCCCAGTGCCCAGCACGTAAACTAACGAACGCACGCTGAGCTAATTGCTAGTGGCTGAACACGCCACGCTCAAGCGGGCTCAGACAGAGACGGACGGCGTAGGAATCAGACGTGTATCCGCTAGGGATACCTTGTTGTTGTTAAGGACAGTATAATAGTTTAGCTTAGCTTCAGTAGTTATAATAGATTAATATCATCTCCTCATTCCATCTTATCGTCATCACATCCTATGATGTTTAATACCGTTGTGGTATTCCGCTCGTGGAGCTATTGTATGATCAGCTCCGAATAAAAATGTATCCTTTTGCAAACAATACGAGTTGTCACTTTCGTGTAGTGCAAAAGAAGGGAATCCTTGTGTGCCTGTCGCAAGTGAGTTGCTGACAGGCAGGATACCATTTGGTGTCAGAACCGTGGGCTTTGAACAACCGCCAAATACCATTTGGTGTCAGAAGTTCCTGAACCACCGCTCATTACCAATAGGTAGGATACCATTTGGTGTCAGAACCGTGGGCTTTGAACAACCGCCAAATACCATTTGGTGTCAGAAGTTCCTGAACCACCACGTTACCATTTGTTACCATTCATTGCCATTAGCCAAGATACCACGTTATCATTTCTCGTGGGGCTTGAACCACCTCAAAATTTGTGCCATTTAATTGAACTTATCAGTCAATAAATATAGCAAAGTACTATTTGATTGCAAGTATCATTACGATACCATTGTGGAAAATACCATGTAATTTACCATTTTCGGAAATTATACAGAATATTATTGGTATATTTTCTAAGTAAATTATTTAAATGAAAATGTATGAAATATAAACTGTGATTGTGTACGAATTGTAAAATTAACCATCATTTGTAAACCATTTTGTTTGATAATATCATAATGTCAACATGTATCACATTCACGTTTGTACGTGTGCAAAAGGAAAATCTTTTTGCACAACAGTAGGAGATTAGAGGTTAAGCTAAAGTCATACAGCGCAGCTCAGTCAGAGACGATAGAAAGTGAAGACAAGACGACATAGACATTCATTGACGTTCATTTAGACTATCATACATTCATATGATTTACATTAATCATTATCATTTATATCACATTTGAAGTTTACTATCCGTTGAAACTGTAATATCTCAATTAACAACCATGTATTGCACATTACATGCATGTTGCTAAAATGTTGATGTTCTAATAAACAGAGACATCAGCTATAAAAGCAAGTCGATCAGGCGTGTGAACGAAAGACAGCGGCGGAACATCCCGAGGGCCGTATTTTTCTGCAGATTAGATGAGTATATTTTTCACTAATTTTGATATGCACCCATAACGACGCATTCTCTTTTTCAGCAAAATTTGTAAATAGTTAACAAATAATAACTATACAATTGTATTTGGAAAATATATTGCTATAAATTGTCAGATAACATAAAGCCTTATAATGTCATCATTAAATGACTTCATCCAGGCTGACAAAGAACTAGAATATACTGGAGAAAAACTAGAAAAATGGGCAAATGAAAGATACAGAGAAGAGATAGAGAGAAAGGCTGCTCTAGAGAGAGATCAAAGAGCAATGGAAAGACAACATCAGAAAGAGACGAAGGAGTTAGAAGAAGCCACCAAACAAAAACAGTTAGATTTAGACCAAGCCACTAAACTGAAGGAATTGGAAATAAAACAGAAGCAGATAGAGATGGACGATGCCACAAAACAGAAGCAGATAGAGATGGGCGATGCCACAAAACATAAGCAGATAGAGGTAGAGTCACAAACGAAGTTAAAGATGAAAGAGATGGAGATTGACTCTAACACCCAGATAGCCTCTACTAAATTGAAAAGTCAAGAAGGACAAAATAAATTCTCTAAGTATAAGGGGGTCATCAAGCCCTTCAGCCAAGGCGATTCAATTTCAGCCTGGACTGAGAATGTAGAATTCCAGCTTAAAACTCAGAAAATACCATTAGATGATTGGGCAATGATCTACATGAGAAACCTCAGTGGGGAGCCATTAAAGGTCATAGAATCAATACCAACAGAACTAAGAAGTAACTATCAGTACATCCATGATAGGATTATGCAGCATTTTCTACTCGATGCTCCTGGATATCAGATCCAGTACTCACAGATAAAGCCAAAGCCAACTGAAACGTTCTTAGATTATGTTTCAAACGTCCAGAGTATATTCAATAAATGGCTTAAGGCGGCAAATGTAGGGAAGAAATTTGATAAACTACAGGACTTATTGGTGATGGATAAAGTCATATCCACCGTTCCTACTCCCTTTGCTAAGTTCCTCCAGCAAGCAGACATTGAATCTACTGAACAACTCGAAAAACGAGGTTCTGCATATTTTTCCTCAAACATGGACATATTTAAAACATCAATACATGATACTGAGATTACTGCCTTTGTTAAAAACATACCAAGCAGATATTACAAGCAAAAAGAGTATCAGAAGAAAGATAAACCGTATCAGAAGCCACCACAGTGTGGATACTGCAAATTGTTTTATCCGCAGTACTCCATGTGTGATAAGAGCCCATCTTATCCTGCTCATCATAGAAATGATGATGAAGAAGCAGGAAAACAAACGAAACTCTTACAAACGTGCTGTTAAATGCTTCTTTTGTTCAAGTTGATGGCCATTATAGTTCTAAGTGTTTGGGCAGGCAAAGAATGAAGGCAAGCAATGCTTTGCTCATCGATACGTCATCTGACGATGAGAGTGTAGTTGATTCTGAACTTGAAAATGTATTACCATCCAATGAGTGTGAGAGTGTGAGTGCAGTTACTGATATATTAGACTTTAATAAGTGTGACACATGTCACCAGTTTCATACGGACGGGAAACTGAAATGTGGGCATTTTGTACCATGTTCCAACGAAGATGCTAATGCAGCTTTAGCCTCCAGAGGCAATTTGAAGTTCCACGATGCACTGGTCAACGAACAACCATGCCAATGTTTACTTGATAGCGGCAGCACTTTACGTGGGGTTAAAAGAGACCTAGTTAAGCCAGAAGATTATACGGATGAGTTTGTCAAATGCCGCACTTTCTCTGGAAACATTGAGAAATACCCGCTGCCAAAGTACGCATAAACACCCCGTTCCTTTCCGGCACATTTACATGCGCGATCCTGCAAAATCCCTGTACTGATTTGATTTTGGGTTGCTTGCCATCATTAAATCAATGTACTGATGAAGAAATATTAGCCTGGAAACAAACAAACACGGCTAATGCTGTAACGAGGTCAGATACCCAAACACATTACACTGACCTACAAAACGAAATGTTACAGTTGTTAACACCCACCGGTGCTAGTAACAGTGCTACTCGACAAGAATTTATCGAGGCACAACGCACCGATCAAACTATCGCACCTTATTTTAAATTGTTAGGTGAGCGAGCGAAAGTTACTAAAAATGCATCTTGGTATTTTAAAGTACATAACGGAATTCTCATGCGTTATTATACAACAAATAACCATGAAATTCAGCAGACGGTGTTACCTGTAAAACACCGACAAAATGTGCTAAACATTGCACATGACTCACCGTTTGCTGGACATTTGGCCTATGACAAAACGAGAGCCAGAATTTTGGCACACTTCTACTGGCCTAAATTTTGTAACAACATTAAATTGTTCTGTCGATCATGTACTATTTGTCAAAATTTAGTAAGAAAGGGAAAGCATGTAACAGCCGAGGTCCAACGTTCCATTTTGGCCTCTAGACCATTCGAAAGTGTAGCGGTAGATATTGTTGGACCCCTGAATCAGGTGTCGAACAAAGGAAACCGGTTTATACTAACCCTCGTGGATCTTTGTACAAGGTGGACCTAAGCGGTGCCACTCAAATACATTACCTCCAAAGATGTGGCAAATGTGTTTTTACATCTATTTTGTCGATTTGGTTTTCCTCGAACCATTTTGAGCGACCGAGGAACCCAATTCATTTCGGCTGCTATGCAAGCCCTAACAAAATTGCTAGGAATAGAACAGCATTTCTGTACACCGTATCAACCTGCGAGTAATGGGATTATAGAAAAGATTAACGGGGATCTAAAACACATCCCGTCTAACGCAGCTAACTACAGCACCTCTAAGAAAGCTAACTACAGCACCTCTGAATCTAACTATATCATCTCTCAAACAGCTAACAAATCACATCTAAGTCAGCTAACTACTCACCTCTAAAACAACTAAGTACATCACCTCTTAGACAGCTAACTACAGTACCTCCAAGACAGCTAACTATATCGCCCGTGAGAGAGCTAACTACAGTACCTCTAAGACAGTTACCTATAGCACCGCTAAGACAGCTAACTACAGCAACTCTAAGACAATTAACTATAGCATCTCTAAGACAGCTAACTACAGCACCTCTAAGACAGTTAACTATAGCACCTATATGACAGGTAACAACAGCACATCTAAGACAGCTAACTAAAGCACCTCTAAGACAGCTAATATCATTGCCGTGTTTAAAGAAGAAAACGCTCGCCTTCAAAACAAAATCCGCCTCCTTAAAGAAGAGAAGGACACCTTTAAAACAACAATCCATGCCTTAAAACTAAAGAGTGCACAGTCATTTGACAAAAGTGCATAAACAGGAAGTATCCATAGTGCTTCAAAGGTATGTATGACCAGTGGATGTTCGTCACAAAATGACATGCAGGCAGTTTCCACAGGCTGCAACACTACTAAACCTATAGAACTCGCACCATCCATCTACCCCATTGATGTGCGTATCAGCAACAGGTTCCAGGCCTCAAGTGTAGACTCTCCAGCAGCAGACGAGGAATTAAAGAGCTCAGCAGCTACCACTACTGAGCATCAACAACCAGCCCAAACAAACAACGACTATAATAAACAAGAACACATGAAAGACGACAGCGACCAGTGGCAACAAATCAAAGGGACACGTCAACAGCGTGAAATAACAATAGATGACAGTGAAACTCGTGTCGTCATTGGAGACTGTCTGCTCAAGGGAATCTATAATGACCGCATGTCATCTTCTGACAGCGAAACAACCTCGATCTACCCGCTACCAGGAGCTGTCGAGTCGCTTAAAAGTCGACAGGGTCGACTTCATTGCACCGGGTTTTATCCCATATGGCTCGGTCTCTTTCCGAAGCACGGAAAGCGTCGCACAAAGCACGAACTCCGTAGCTTTTAGCGACGACCCACAGGAGTCTCCGAAACATTTAACTCGTAAACCGAAGTACCCGGCCCGGAATCGAACCCACAACCTTCGGAGCACGAGTCAAACGGCTTGACCACTTCGCCACAGAGACTCCCTACCAGGAGCTGACATTGACAGACTGACCTCTACACTGCGAAAATTCAAGGTGAACGTCAGAATTAGAAGAACAACAGTCCATATTGCTGTCAATGATATTATGAACAATAAAATCATAAGCACCTCACAACTCGCTACGTTGGAGGAATTGTTGCGAAATACATTTCCTAAAGCATCTATTTTCTTTTCATCAATCATCCCACCATGTTATAGATTCCAGCGTCGTGCTGCCGATGCTGGCAATCTGACTCTACATAAATTTTGTCAAGAAACTAACAATGCTTTCATTAATAATACCCCGTATTTCACATCGCCGTCCGGGACACCCAAGACAAAACTATATAGGGATCAACTACATTGTTCAAAACTAGGAACTAGCATACTAGCGAAAAACATAAAATATCCTGAACGTACACAACAACCAGAACCATTTACAGGAGTAAACTGATCTTCACCTCCGGCTGTAGCCATCTCTCAGTGTTCAGAAAACACTCAACCACTGCCCACACCACCCTTGCCTATTCCCCAGGAATACAATGCCGTAAATAGCAACCCATGCTCCAAACCCAATGTTGCTAACTATGGTGCTTTGTTTCCTCCCCTGCCCATAAAACAGTCTCCCCCTATCATGTCAAAGGGGACACCATTAAACAATGTTTCGGTGCCCCCGACGCATGCTTCCAATGTAGGCACTTCCAGTAGCTCCCATAGCAGTGGTCCCTCGTTGGACGATTATCTACACTCCTATCAGTGGAACCGTCAACTTCAACAGCTAATGCAATACAATCCTGCAGCCCTGCACCAAGCTTTCATGATGTCACTCCAGCACAGACATTTTCCTACCCCCCCCCCCCCCCCTCCCCTCTAATAGCCTTAACTACTACTAAATAAAATTTCAAAAACTTTGAAATTTTTCTACCACAAGCGATACCATCTTTTCATTGTGTAATGTTCGCCAGTCATGATCAGTGGCTCAACGAAGATAGTCTACATATAGGCCATCTCAACATCTCATTTGCTCAATAAATTACCCGAGCTTTCAGTAATACTGAGCAAACAGTTCCATGTGTTTGGAATCACAGAAAGTCGTTTCAACGACAAAATAACCGACTCTGAAATCTCTCTTAAGGGGTTTAAAGTAATTCGAAGAGACGCAAATCAAAATTTAGAGACAGGTATTGCTGTACACATTTCCAATTCTCTCAACTGTTCCCGTAGATGTGACCTCGAGACAGAAGAGATAGAATGTGTTTGGTTAGAGGTGAAGCCAGTCAGTCAGCAACCGTTTCTCATTGGATACCTATATCGGAATCCTTGTGCTGGGTATAGTTGGTATGACTCTTTCACTACAATGATGGATAGAGTGTTCACAGCAGGTAGAGAAGTCATGCTATTAGGTGACTTTAACATAGATATTACTAAATCCAACAAGACATGGGACGATATCATTCTATCTTACAATTTCAAACAACTAATAAATCGTCCCACAAGAGTTACAGACACCTCCTCAACTATAATTGATCATATATATGTTACTTGTCCAGTTAATATTGCCGAATGTTCTGTTCCTGTTAGTGCAGTTTGTGACCATTACCCTATATATTGTTCATTGGCACCTTGCCGTCTTGACAGACGATAGTTTGTGCTTTAAAAAGGCATAATACCTTTTACCTATGGCGGTAGCGAATGTGACTGATAAGGCCAATTTGCGCTGTAAATGTCCGTTAACAGTGGGTGCATGTGAACACGTGGTCATTTCCACCATCATGCACCATCTTTCGTCTCACACGCTCGGTGTGTGACTTATCTGCAATAATTTTCTCCTTTGTCTTTATTCCATTTCTGATGTTTGCCCTCCACGCAACACGTTCAGCGGCGACTTGCTCCCAATGTGCATTATCAATGCTTGTATCAAACATGTCCCGCTTACACACATCTTTGTATCATAGTAGAGGCAGACCCTGAGATCTCTTACCCATCTGTAATTCACCAAAAAAGATGTCCTTTGGTATTCTACCATCATCCATCCTCTTAAGATGTCCTATCCATCTAAGTGTATGAGCATGGAATAAAACGTCACACAACCTGATCTTTCCAATACTTCAGTATTTGTGATTTTGTCTTGCCACTTAATACCAAGAATTCTTCGCAGACACCGCATATGAAAGCTGTTTAAACGTTTCTCTTGGTGTGAGTAAGTTGTCCAGGTTTCACTGCCATAAAGAAGAGTACTAAGGACAAGGCTTGATAGACAAGGACTTTTGTTTTGGCAGTAAGCTTTCTGTTCTCCCAGGCTCTTTTTCTTTTTTTAGTTCGCCATAAACTGATAGTTGACAGTCAGTCAGGATTTCGGCCAAAATATTCTTGCCATACGGCACTAACAAACATGATAGAAAACTGGCATCAAAATATTAACAACAATACTCTATGTGGAGCGATGTTTATAGACTTTAGGAAAGCATTCGATATGATAGATCATACTATTCTAATTAAAAAACTAGAAACAATGAAAGTAAGTTTTAATATAGTGACATTAATAAAATCATTCTTATTAGACAGAAAGCAAGTAGTATCACACAATAAAGTTTTATCTCAAGCCATTACCATTAATATTGGAGTACCTCAGGGGTCTATTCTTGGCCCTCTATTATTTGCCATTTATATAAATGATCTTCCATTAAATCTGTCGTCGTCCTGCGATCTATTTGCTGATGACTGCACAGTATATACAAACGCTGTTGATCGTAATGTGCTAGAATTATCCTTGCAACAGGAAATAAATAGTGTAGTTAACTGGAGTCATGCAAACCGCATGCAAATTAACATTACTAAAACAAAGTCTATGTTAATAGGAACCAGGCAAAGACTTCACACTCTAAACTCGCAGAGAACTCTTCAGCTGCACATTGCAGCACGCCTGTAGAAAGTGTCACCGAGCACAAGACACTGGGTGTTATCATAGATCAAAATCTAACTTTTAACTCACATGTTCATGCTCTAGTTAAACAAATAGCCAAAAAAGTATACCAACTTGCCAAAATTAAAAATTTCCTTGACGAAAACACAAGAAAGATATTCTATACTTCTCATATACAAACACATATTGATTACTGCTCCACAGTCTGGGATGGATGCTCCAAATCAATAACAAAACGCCTATATTCACTCCAGAAAAGGGCAGTGCGTTTAATTAATGGTGAAAAGCTTACCGACAACTCTAACCTATATAAACGTCTCCGGTTACTGCCACTCCACAAGCGCCTGCTTTTTAATAAGACCAAACTAATTCACAAAATCCTATTTCAAAATGCTCCAAGCTACCTTTGGCCATTGTTTAAATATAACGCTAGACATAGCGAACGACTAAATATACTTCATGTCCCTAAACCTAGGATAGACTTATATAAAACAAGCTTAGCATACTCTGCTGCTCAGTTGTGGAACAATCTTCCACAAGAAATCAAAGACACCACCAATCATGATACATACATTCGCAACCTGTTTGAACACTACCTTAGTACAGACTACATGCCCCCATAACAAATAACACAAAAAAGACAATAATGATAACTTATCTCAAACGACAACTAGCCAAAAAACATTCCCTTATGTATGGCACGTTACACCCTCCTTAGGTATTTATAATGCCCATGTTAAACACTGCCTCAGTGAGTCATTTGTTATTGATTATTATTCATGCGTTTTAATGTTCTTTTGTTGTCAAAAGTTGCTTCATAAGTGATGTTGAATGAAAGAATGTATGAGAGGAAATAGAGAAGAAGGGCAGAATGTCAGACGGGCCTGCGTGCCCAATTCTTAACCCTTTGAAAATAAAGACTTATTATTATTATTATTATTATTATTATAACCTGTTCATTGTTGTTGCTGCCTTACCAATCCGGATGTTGATTTCCTGATCTAGGGATAATTTGCTATTTACCACTGATCCTAGATATGTAAAATTGTCTACCATCTCTAGTTCGGCGTCGTCAATGAAGATTGATGGTACCCCATGTGCACCTTGTGACTTAATCTGTGTCTTCTTTTTGCTAATTGTGAAACCAAATTCAGAACAAGCATGCAGATAGCATGGAGAATGCAGATAGTAGACATTGCAATTCTTCCTCAGAGTGGGTCGTAACTGCAGCATCATCTGCAAAAAGCAACTCTCTGATCAGTACCCTCCTAATTTTGGTCTTGGCCTTCAATCTCAGAGCATTGTAGAGACCGCCATCTGAGCGTGAGTGAATGTATATACCACCATCCTGATCACGAAATGCATATTTCAGTAGAAGTGAAAAGTATATTCCAAAGAGGGTAAGAGTTAGTACACAACCTTGCTTAACTCCACTCTTGATTTCAAACTCCTCAGAAGTTGCACCATCAAACTTGATTATACCCTTCATGCCTGTGTGGAACGATTCCACAATGGACAGAAGAGTTGGTGGGCAGCCAATCTTCTTTAGTGCCTTGAACAGATCCTCACGACTGACCAAATCAAGTACCTTTGTGAGGTCGATGAAGCCAATAAACAGTGGTTGATTCTGTTCACGGCATTTTCTTGCATTTGTCGCATTGAGAATATCATATCAATGGTAGACCGGTTCTGTCGATAGCCACACTGCGATTCGGGGTAGACTTGATCTCCTAGGACTTGAAGTCTGCGCAGAACAATTCTGGCAAATACTTTTCCAACAATACATAGAAGTGAGACACCCCTATAGTTGTTGCAGTCGCTCCGATCGCCCTTGTTCTTGTAAAGTGTTATGATGCTTGAATCTTTGAAATCCTGTGGGACATGTCCTTCTCGCCAGCATAGCTCTATTAGCTGGTGGATCTGTAGAGTGAGTGTGTCTTGCCCACTCCTGATAACCTCTATTGGAATCCCATCCTTACCTGGAGCCTTGCTAGATGCAAGTTCATTTATAGCACACTTAACTTCTGTTATGGTGGGAAGTGTGTCCAGGTGGTCAAGAGTTGATAGAGTCTCTATGGCGTTGAGGGCATCATCCGCTAGTTTGGTCTCACTTGAGTAAAGCTCCAAATAGTGCATACCCATCTGTCCATCTGCTGTTTCTTATCAGTGATGATTTCTCCAGTCAAGGTTTTCAATGGTGCACTTCTTTTGATAATTGGACCACAGGCTTTCTTTATTCCTTCATACATGCTTCTGATGTTTCCTTTATCATTTGCGATTTGAATGGACTCACATAACTTGATCCAATAGTCATTTTCACACTGTCTGACAGCTTTTGTACATCCTCCCTAGCTTGCTTTAGCTAATTCAGAGTGTTACGCTTTGGTCTTTCCTTGTTTCTTAAGAGATCTATCTTCTTCTTATCAATCAAGGGCTGCAGAGTCTAGCTGTTTGCCGTAAACCAGTCCTGCCTCTTATGATCCAGTGCCGTAAACCCCCACGGTAGTTTTATAAAGAGTTTCCTTAAGTTAACCCCACTTTTCATTTAATGTACACTTTTCTTGTGTATCAATGAAGGGGTCTTCAAGTTACTGTTGAAAATGACAGCACTTTTCAGGATCGTGAGTGTTAATAATATTAATACTGGGGCTAGATTTGTGTTTAGCTGTGTAGATTCTATTTGGTCTCAGTCTAACCCTTGCAACAACCAAAGAATGATCCGTATCACAGTCAGCACTGTGGTAACTTAGAGTCAATGATGTATGGATCAGATGTTGTGTCCGTGTGATCACGAAGTCCAGCTGGTGCCAATGGCCGGATCTTGGATGTTTCCATATGACCTTATGCAGCTCTTTTCCTCTTTTGTTTTAAAAAAGGAGTTTTTAATACATAGGTCATTTCTAGTGCAATCCTCAAGCAGCTTTTGCCCATTATCATTCATGCGACTGATGTTGTATTTTCCAAGGCACACTGGCCATGAATTCGAGTCCTTGCCCACACGAGCATTTAAATCACCGAGCATATAAATGTTGTCGGATTTTAGAACTGCCTTGATAAAGGAGTCTAATTCCCCATAGAACGAATCTTTCACATCATCAGAGGAATCGAGTGTCGGTGCATATGCGGTAATAATGGTGGCAAATCCACAAGAGGTTGCCAAGCGCAGGGATAATAGTCTTTCGTTAACTCCTGCTGGAATTTCAATCATTCCCAGTAGTGAATTTTTCACTGCAAAGCCCACACTGTGTTGCCTTTTTTTTCTGCCTGCCCTCTACCCTTCCAAAAAAGGTGTAAGGTCAAGTCAGTAGAAAATCCTGGACACATGGTTCTCACATTCCACGTTGCAAGCCGTAGCTTGAGGTTTCTATTTTTTCTTTTTGTTAGTAGAAGCGTCAACAGAGAGAGCAAACTGAAGTATCTGGGAATCACATTTTACAGGAGTCTGTCCTTCAAGGAACATGTGGAGACGGTTGTGACAAGATCTCAAAATGGACTCAATGCATTTAAAACTATGGCTGCAATGGGCACAGAGCAGGGAATGCTCTTCACACTATACTAGCACTTGATCCTCTCAGTGATTAATTATGGACTAGGACTGCTCACTGTCTCAAAGAGTCAGCTGGTGAGATTGGAGAGCATACAGAACGAGGCTATGCTGGTAATTCTGGGATGCACTAGAGACAGCCCAGTAGTGTGTATGCGTTACATCCTTGGTCTGCCGACTATTGCTGGTAGGCACAAGGTGATGCAGGCGAAGGCATAAATCAGGGTAGCTGCAGACACAGATCACCCGTTGCGTGAGGCGCTGGGCGCAGATAAGGGTCAGAGACTGATAAGAGGGAAATCATGGATGGCTCAAGCAGAGGATACGATCAGACAGGTGTGCATCTTGGAGAACATTAGGCTGTGAGAGGAGTGGGTCAGAGTGCCAGCGGAGCAGTCAGACTTGTGCAGAGTTATAATCACATTGGGACGGGAGTGCAGGGAGTGGCCAGCAGGGGCCACGGAAGTGGATATCCAGCAACTAATTCAGGATAATGTTCGCCCGGGTGATGTGATTATCTACACAGATGGTTCGGTGTTGAGAGGTAGGAGAAGTGCCTGGGGATTCTTAGCAAAAGCTAATGGTCGACGTTTGGTGCAGGAGAGCCTGGCGTATGATACCACAACATCTAGCTTAAGAATGGAGGTGGAGGCGGTCAGTGCAGCTTTCCGCTGGATGGAGAACACGATACATACACACATCGTGATTGTAACTGACTCAGAAAGCATGCTGAGGAGGGTGAGGACAGGCAGGCTTCGTGCAGAGTGGCTTGCTTCGCTTCGGAGGTCACGGGTGGCAAGCATCACCTGGATCTTTTCTCCGGGCATGCCGGTGTGCTGGGGAATGAACAGGCGGACAGATTGGCTGACTCGGCAAAACTTAATGGAGTACTGATGCATGACAAGGCAGACGTGGTTGCGGCCTTGTGGGAGCACGTGTACACCTCGGAGCAGCAAATGGATCACCATAGTCTGGCAAGAATGAGGCAGCGAGGAGTGACGAGGGGATCTGGCCGACGCTCGACGCTCAGAGGAAAGGCGAGACGGACATATAATCAGATTGCTACTAGAACTATTGGTGTTGGAACTCTTCGCTGGCTGCTGAGGATGAGGACGGAGCGCTTATAGGAATGCCCCGAATGCTGTGATGTCGGTTCCTAAATCAATCAATCAAAAAGGTGTAATTGTTTTCCCTGAGTGACCCTTCCTCGGTGAGGCGAGTCTCATGCAAGCCAGCAATATCAATGTTAAGCCATCAATCACAGCCGTTTTTCTCACATCGTCAATCTTGATCAAGTCAGAAGAAAATCCTGGACACGTGGTTCTCACGTTCCAGGTTCTAAGCCGTAGCTTGAGGTTTCTTTTTTTTTCTTTTTTTAGTACCTGGTGCATTGGTTTTACAGCCTGCGATTCGGATTTTGCCCTAGCCCCAAACACCCATTGAAGCAGGCAGGCTGTGGCGGATCATCACCCAATTGGCCGGGGGCTACCCGGCTTGAGGCGGGCGGTAGCTGATCAGTGACTACCTAGTAGGTGTCTCCCACCGTCAGAGACAACGCGTGGCGCCCCATGTCTACACCAATTGATAGGGACTTTGTCATATGTTGTGATAGAAATTTGGATCACGTTGTGCATTACCCGTATTCTAGAAGTATAGAAAGATGTTCCCAATTCCGCTCAATTGTATAACAGTCAAGATAAGAACATTGACCATTAAGACCCGGGTTTGTCTAGGGTAGTCCCGTGAAAGATAGTAGCACAATATGAAATTATTCCTATCACATAAGAATCCCCTAAGCTCTCAAGCCCCCTATAGTTTGTAAATTCTATTCAGTCTGGAATGAATGCATCAGAATGATCAAGGATTCGGTGAAAGAATAATATGGACTATGGGTATTTACTGGAGAAAAGTTCACCTATTTCTCAACAGATGTCACCCCTCCCTCTTTCTTTATTTCCCATTCTAGTAATTGTGATAATTATGTAATTTAAATTATACACAAACAACAATTTGTTGACGAACAATCTTATACATACAAGTGAACTGTAAATAAAATAGAGAAGTATCTAGTGTTAATGGGTTTATTAATTGTTACACCTGAGTTAGATCAATGGTACACAATTCAAGTCATTTCACATGCATGTTAGATTGTTACAACATCAGTATACATAGAATGCATGAATATTATTGTCAGGATCTTACTTCTAACTTAACAATGGCTCGTGTGTTCTGACAGGGAGTGAAACACAATCATACACTACGAATGATTGTACGAAACACACGGTAACATAACTGAAAACAATTTAATCACATTCTTCAGATAACATAGCGCTCACAACTAGCGGCATTCTCATTTGCAATTACATATGTACAAATATACAAGATCATCAATGCATACAATAAAGCAGGCTTTCAGTCTCCACAGAACATACAAGCTTTCATACATCAAGCATGGAATAATACATTAAATACAAGCCATTTTCTCCCACGTCTGTCCAGTGTCATAGTCGTCAGCAGTCTGAGCTTCCAGCCAGGGTTTCGTGTTGGCCCGGCTTTGGGTTCGCTGACCATTGGCCACTGCGCAGTTTGCTGCTAGTTGAGTTCAAATCGTCCTTGTTCGTCGCCTTCCAGGCGCGGGCGAGTGTGATTCTGACAATTATGCCCTCCCCTGTCCAAGTCTACAACCAATTTATGTGTGTTTTTATATCTACTGTGTGTTAGCTGTGGACAGAAAATTGTCCTTGTCACAATGGATCAGTTGATCATCCTGAAAAACAAGAGTTTGGATGGCCCGGTGTAGTTTGGGCTTCTTAGGATCCTGGTTTTGGACAGTTTGGATTTCTTTAATCTGAGTGGGTGTTCATGTATCAGTAGAACATGTCACCTTGGAGAAAAGAGACTGGGATGTAGACTGGGTCCACGTGTGGGTAGATCCACATCATTACCTGCCAGTTAGGTCAAGCTGAAGGCTGCTCTTACTCTGGTAGTTGCCTGAGCTGTCTCGATCTCTCACTAGTTTGGTTGCATCTTCTTTTCTACACTTCCACCAGCTGCACCACTGTAGTTTAGACAATCATATGCATGTACATTCTAACCAAATCATTGTTGTCTAGAAATAGTTAAGAATGAATAAGGACAGTACAGGGAGGATGATAAGGAAGGAAGAAATCTAACAGCCTGAGAGTAGGAACTATACCCCTCTCTTAGCTGGTGTTGTTTTAACTATGCATGTCAATGGTTATCACACTGTATGCATGTTGCTATCATCTGGCCCTGCTGTATGTATGTTTTCTCAGTGTAACTGGGGTTTCATTGAGATTTTCACAAACAGGCATTGACAAGACTGATGATATGTTGTTTCATGAGCAAATCGAGTCACGTTGATAGGACTAGACAATGATGATGGTAGGATGGCATCAATAAATGACATACTAATACTACATCTTTATTTACTCATTTTGGTTATGCTTGTTGTGTGTAATTTGTCCATGAGCATTACATGTTAATCAACTGGTG
Source organism: Cepaea nemoralis (assembly GCA_014155875.1). Lineage (NCBI taxonomy): Eukaryota > Metazoa > Mollusca > Gastropoda > Stylommatophora > Helicidae > Cepaea > Cepaea nemoralis. Next base: position 102,405 of record JACEFZ010027457.1, read on the forward strand.
TTTCTTCTTCTTCTCTCAACTCGCCTCTTACTATCTGTTTTGTTGTGTTGTGTTGACTTCTGTTGACTGGGGTTCTCATAGATTCTAACAAATTTTCCTCCAGTCTTCAGCAGTTAGATATGAGTATAACTCATATATCATTGATTCTTGTTCACGAATACCATAAAGAAAATTCTTATGTGTACTGTTACAAATGTAAACCATACATAATCATGATACAATCAATGTACATCAGTGTGAGAGGTGTACATGAAATTGTATCTCTTCCACTAATTTTCTTCTTCTTCTACTACTTCTTCTTCTTCTGGAGTCAGTGTGCACTAGTTCCATTCTGTTGGCTATCAACAGTTGGTTACAATCAGAGATTTGAGTCTCCCTCATGTCTGGATAGATTGTCTAAGCACAACTGTCACAAATGGCAATTTGTGAAGCGTAAACTTACTCGGCATTGCAGTTAATTGGTGCGGTGTCTAAGTGCAAAATCTGTCACATATATACAACAATATTACATCAAACCATGTCAACTCATCTGGAAAGGAGGGAGGAAAGATATAAACTCCTCTCTCACTCTCTAGATGGTTTACAGGCAAAAACATGTAGGTTTCAAGTGAAGCAGTTGTTCATGCACAAACTGTCTTCTGGATAGCAGATAGTTAATTAGGCATTTTTGATGAAATGCATAAGACTGCATTAAGAATTCCACCTCCTACAGTTTCTTATGATAGTATGTTGTAATATGCACATTTTAAAGACAACAGAATTAATGGATCACTTCAGAGCGAGCAGTTTTAGAAAAATGTGATAGCGTCAATTTGGCCGGGGAATGGCACAGTTCAGCTAGAAATGGCAGCTTGCAAGTTAACACGCCAGAGTTTTTACATTATTAATAATACACTTAAAATGACTCACTGACACTGGATACTTCAACTGCACACCTCTGGGCATCATGTTGATCTATAGACTGATGAGCTTACCTCGTGTCAGGATGAACTACACATATTATTATGAACATCTGGGCCACCGTCAAGCGACTGGACTGTCCGCCTGTATCTTGTCTGGAAGAATGCGCAAATTCAAAAAGTTGGGCCGTCGCAATGCTTTGTTGTAATTAGACAGTCGGATTCCGTTGGTCCGTACCAGTTCTCAGTTGGCTGTTGAATGTCAGCCGACGGGGACAACGTCGAGGAGACGCCGCCGTATAACAGGGGCGGTCCACGGGACGGTTGCAGCCACGTTCCGAGCTCGGCCGGCCCGCCGACTAGCGGCGGCGGCTTCGCCCAGCCGGGGCCCATCCCAGTCCCGCTTCGTACCCCGTCCCGACTGACCCAGCCCTCAGAGCCAATCTTTTTTCCCGAAGTTACGGATCCGATTTGCCGACTTACCTTACCTTCATTGTTCTATCGACTAGAGACGATGCACCTCGGAGACCTGCTGCGGATATGGCAAGAAATTCACACCGTCTCCATGGGTTTAACCCAGTAGATTATGCCAAGATTATGGGGTGCCGAGGAGCGGCTGGCCAAGAGGCTAGAACGCCGGACTCTCATTCGGGAGGCCCGGGTTCGATCCCTCGGTAAGGTGTCGGATTTTTTTCTGTCGGGGGCAAAAAGAAAATCCTAACCTGCACAGTTCGCGGCGACTGCACTAGCCAGGCGGCCTTTATTCCTCAGGCTCAAAGACCCCTCTGCCATACACCGCATGGTACTATATTGGCAGTAAATGACAGTTTATGGGGTGCTTTGCAGGAAAAAGTCTACTTTCGGCGAAAATGTACCACAGTTGAGCAGCGCAAATTGGCAATAATTGAAGAATGGAGAAATCTGGGGCAGCGCTTTACAGACAGTAGCATAAACGATGGCGTCGACGCTTAGAAAAACTCACTGAGAAGCAAGGAGGGTACATTGAACATGATTTCTGATTAGCTAAATACTTGGCAAACAAAATTACATGAAACAAATAATTAATTGAATTATATTTTTAAATTACTCGTATGCTACAAGATGTTATCACTTTTTTGGCCCACCCTGTATACAATACAACTTTATATCTTATCATCTAGATAACAAAAATGAATAGGTATACTGTGTCGTTACCAGTGTTCGAAGTATATGTGCCTATGATCCACGCGATATAAGGTCGCACAACAAGGGTAATTGTTATACAGTGGTGCATTGAAACATACAACACGACCTTTTAAGCACAATGGCCATAAACAACATATTCCACGACTTCATGTCTGTCCATATTTCGCTGCATCTTTTCAGGTGCATACTCATTCACTCATTCAGTAGCATGTCCTTTGCGGAACTTCGCTCCCATAATAACTTTCCGGAAAACTTCTCGATCACAAGCAAGATGTCCCGCGTCCGATACACCCATCTGGAAATCATCCGCCACATCCTGCACCCATCTTCTCTTTGGCCTTCCTCTTCCTCTCTTCCCAGGAATATACCCTTCCATTATTGTTCTCTCCAAACTTTCATGAAGTTTCAAGTGACCGAAATAAATCAATTTTCTTTGTTTTATCATCTTTAATAGCCACGCCTTTTCAATATTCAACTAAAGAAGTATGGATACATTTGTTCTTTTCTTTACCAAAGATTAGCCTCACGGAAGTCAAAGACATAACAGGATGTCCTTCCCTTCTGTTTACATAGCAACGGCTGTAATCACCTAACAGATAATGTTTCGATATATTAGCTTATACTTTAGCAATGTATTATTGTTCGCCGACTACAGTTTACGACCAAGGCCAGTGCGGCCTTTGGCAGACTGTACAAGTATGTATGGGTCAGAAATGGAATAAGCCTACAAACAAAGCTGAAAGTCTACAAAGCAGTTGTATTATCAACACTACTATATGCTTGTGAAACCTGGAGTGTTTATCAGCGACACGCTAGGAAATTAAACCACTTCCACACAGTCTGCCTTAGGAAGCTACTGAAGATGAAATGGCAAGACAAGATCCCAGACACTGAAGCCCTAGAAAGAGCGTCCATGCCCAGTATCCACACTCTATTAATGAAGAATCAGATTCGCATGCCAGATCACAGGCTCCCTAAACGATTTTTTTACGGCGAGTTGCGTTGTGGTAAACGCTCCCAAGGCGGCCAGAGGAAACGCTTTAAAGACAGTCTGAAAATCTCACTGAATGCGTTTGGAATTCATCATGACACCTGGGAGACTACAGCCAGAGACCGAAATTCGTGGCGTGCATCATTACGCAAAGGTGCAGTCACGTGTGAGGCAACCAGGACTGCAAGAGCTGTGAAGAAAAGGCAGGACAGAAAAACCGCTGCAGGAAATCCTCCTCCAGAAACGACAAGCATTCTTTGTCTACATTGTCAAAGAACATTTCGAGCCAAAATAGGCCTTATCAGCCATCTTAGAACTCACGGCTTCATACTTTCAACCCCATTGGATGAAATGAATGGTCATCATCATTCTTGATGGAAAAACAACAACAACACAGTTTACTAAATGCATCTTGTGTGTTAACTCTATGAATGGCCTAATAGATAATGCTTCGATATATTTGAGCAATTTATTATTGTTTCGCCGATTACAGTTTACGAAATGCATCAATTTTGTTAACTCTATGATTGCTAATATGCAAAAGTTCTGTGATGGCCGAATTCTACGCTTTATGACCTGAAGACTGCACAGGGGTTCCTGAAGAATGCTTAACTCATCCCCCCTCCCCCAAACTGGTATATGTTCGGTTACGCTATTTACTAATTGTATTTCCGTTCAACATATATAAGTCGCCCGGCACTCACGCTGGAATTAATAATTGCAGATTGATTTGATGTACGGAGACAATGGTTCTTACACAAATGGAGTAGGTATAGAGGTGTTTTTGCATCTGATCATTGGTTCAGAAGAAAATAATGTTCTCTTTACAGCTATTTTAAGTTAATCTTGTATTAATTTGAAGTTTGCTAACCGCTATTTACGTGCAGCTATGTTTGGCTGGCTGACAATGACACTTGATGAAACCAGTTGGATATCCGTTAGATTTCAGAGTCTAGTGAAGGGTGTCTAGTTCTTCCTTTAGTATGTGTCGGAGCAAATCGTAATAGCTCGAGTAAATAGGGTCCGCACCAATCTACGCCTACTAGGGGATGGGTATAAGGTTATTGAAATTCAGGTTTTTGGCCCGTCCATATTCCTACTCGGTAGACTGCTCTTTGAGTCACCGCCAACATCAGTGTTTAAATTCACTAATGGAATACTTTGTTTTGAATTTCTAAAACACGACTCTTCTCCTGTTGAATATGATGCACCTGCTCTATTTTTAAACTCATAATCCATGTGTAATGGAGACAGAAATGTTGATCGTTCTACTGTTGGTGTAAGTGTCTTTTAGCAGTATCCAATAAAGTTTCTCTCAATGTTGAGAGTTGTTGTACGCACAGTACATGACAAGCTAATTTATTATTATGAACCGAAACATACAAGTTGACATCGTACATTGTGGGTAATTCCGAACGGCCAAGGAAGGCAAAGGGATGAAGAAAACTCAGTATATTGATAAGAGTGGGAAGACAACTGGTTGAATGGTAGGATGACAAGGGCAGAAGCGAATAAATCAAATAAAACGAATAGTTAGATAAAATCGTGCTTGGTGTTACAGCCAAGTGGTGATAATAATCCAATCAACAAGTTTAGACGGGTTTTAACAGTGTTAGGTTGAATGTCATGCTGCCGCTACTGATATATTATAAAGGATATGAATCTATCTGCTAAGCGTAGGCCTATTTCACTGAAATATTTGATACGAGTATTTTACGGTTTGCAAATGATGGCATAACTGAAGTTGTGCTACGTGCAAGAAAGCTTCTCTTTTATATTGAATCTGCATCTAAGAAATGTTTCAACAGAGATTGCAATACACATGGGCAGTCTTACATGGATGTCTGAGGCAAGCCATAGTGTCGACCTGAGATGATGAGTTTAGTTTGGATTAGTTTAGTTGACGGATCAACATCACGGCACACGGGTATAAACCATAAGTGCTCCGTTATACTCCTAACTCAAGCCTGAGCCCGGAACATCTCTGCTCAGTGCAAGAAATCCGTAGCACCGGCAAGGGTCTTGAAATTCTTTGCGTAGATTTTAACTCGAAAATTTGCCCGGAAGTGCTGTTCGGCTACTTTTACACACGGGCGTCCGATCTCACTACCCATAGACCAGGGGAAGTTTTGTTGCTAGAAGTCCACGTGAAAATCCCGGCCCTCACCGAGGCTTGAACCTGGGACCTCCAGCACTCGAGGCGGACACCATACTCCGAGACCACTCAGCCCCCTGAGATGATGAAGATCCTTGTACTCTAATTTGAACTAGTAGATCTCTAAGGCTGCTATCACGCCTATTATAGTCGGTGGGTCTCTGAAACACAATGGCAGTGATTGGGCAAAGACGGAGGATAATTATATATCGAAAGAGGATATTTTCCGCTGATGTAGTAAGGGTGATAGGTTAAGTAAAGTATGTTTCTGGTGTTATTTTGTGTAAGTGTCACGAAGTGAATGCTGTACAGGCTATCGATGCGTCCAGGGTTTGACATACTATGAATAATAATATGAATACCTTTGAGTTCTGAAGACCAAAACACAGCCACTGGAATAAAACTCCACAACGACTTTCCTCTCGGACATAGACTTTAATCTGTCGACTCAATTACTCACATGTTGACCACATTCAATCGCTCTACAGAACTTGAGAACACACACACTGTATTAACAAAAGCGGCATAACTGAATGTTAGCCATGCTTAAAGACATGCTGCGTCCGAACAGGACGGCAGCCCAAGTCTAACTACCCTTAGTGACGTTTTTCGTGACGCTTCCCTAGTTTCCCTGTGCACTCTATAATTGTACATTTCGGTGCACCTTTTAGGGAAGCTCCCTTCAGCCTTTCTCAGTCTGCTATGTGTCAGTGACTGATATGTGGCATTATGCCCCCCGCCCTACAAATTAAATGATATTATCATTTAATTCATATACATTCATTACCCATGACAAATAGCATCACTGACAACCTAAGTATCAATTGCTGAACATGACATTATGGTTCCCGTTAATAACCCTCAAAAAAAAAAAAAATTATTGACGGGCATGCCCTCCTGCTCACACCCACGGTGAGCGTCATGTGGCCGGCCTATGGGAGGGCCGGACCAACTAATGATACCATTAGTCCCTAATGTCCTCACTCTAGGTCAAAACCCGGAGTTGTGGACGAGAGTATCAATCGGTATCATGCTGTCTGTATCAGTTGCCGATCCTCGTTGTCGCTGGTTCTGTATATATTTTGCATTCTCATTTAATGGTTGTAGGTGAGGTAGAGGCTGTCGCTGATCACATTCTAATTTAAGGGATATTTCTAATATTATTAAGTGCCGTACCAATAATACAACAATATAATTCATTCAACTAGCAATGTCATAATAGCACCTAACCAATCATATTTCCGTAAATATTCTAATAAACTAATACTCTTCATACTCCAACATGATAAATCTTCCTCTTCAATCAACCGTTGTAATGTGGTATCATTGCCGAATGCTCATACCTGTATGTAGAGAAGCTAACTCATCATGCTTTAATCTACCCATTGGTGCCTGTAAAATTGCTGACATAACCATATAAGTTAGTATCCATAACTCATCTTCTAGTACCATGATGATATGTCGGTATGATATTGACTGCCTTCACCTATCTTGGTACAATACTAGTGTACTGTTACATCCGCTCAGGGGAGTTGCTTCTACCCCAGTACACCTCACTGCACCCTCACATCACGTGTGTTTTCCTCTGTACCTTTATTATAACAACAATTGACAAACCTTTGCGTATGATCAAGCAGTAACAAAACTAATTTGTAAGACCACATGCATAGTCTAAAACCAATATGTAAGGATCTTTATACTAACATTTAGCACAAATACAACAGATCAAATGACCATCACCAACGAATACAACAAATAAACACCATTCACTTAGTTTCCTATCATTGAACTCATGAACAACCTTAATCACGTGCTGGATTCACGTGAGAACAACATGAAATTCTTTTATTTATGACAATGAATGACGTAAATTAAATTATTTAGCTTTCCTCAGGTGTATTAGATGAATGGTAGTTCTTTAAATGTCATTAATATTTTAGTATCTATATTTCATTCTGATCACACAGTTCTTCGACCATATCCCTGTATGTTTTCATTCAATTTAACATTCGTGTGTTCATAATTTGTGATGAATTGATATCCATGGTTAATAATTTGTTGTCCATGGATAACACAGAAGTTTGTCCTCTAGTATCAGATATTCCAATGCAGAAAACAACTGAGGTGGAGTTAATGATGGGGTAATTGGACATCCATATAACGGAGGTCTTAAACGTTGTATCCACTCATCGATTCGGGCGACTGATTTGTTATCGCTCGAAAAGTTATCGCCTATCCTGAACACGTTGTCATTCTGGACTCGACATAAAGGAGCACGGTTGATATAATGGACGTGGATGAGTAACCATTTGCGGTTTGGTGATTCGATGTTGTAATATGTACTAACTCATCTATGCGCCGATAATTCAGACATGAAGTAGTGTCGGCAGTAGATATAATGAACATATGATGTACATGTCCCACAAATGTAGGTAGTTAAATGCTTTGGCGTTCTGAACCAACAAGTCAAAACTTTCTGTAATGTTCACAGAATTAGCGAATGTCTTTCCAACAACGTAACTATAACTGTGCGTCGGCAGTACACCCCATCATGTGTGTATCAGTCCACCGATAAATCTGATAAAATTGTGACAAATATCTGAGCCTGTAATGAACTTCATAGATTCAGCAAATTGCTCAACATAATGCAACACTTTCGCGCATTTCTAATCAATCATAGATTCTTGAATACAAATTGTCAATCGTTGTGCTATAGTCTAATAGGTTACTGTGGTGTAGAATTGTGGCAGCGCAGTGTTTCTTCAGCTCTCACTGCCTACTCACATCGACATAATTCCTTTCAATGTCGACCATGGTGTCGATTGTTTCGTATATCTCTTATGTAACCACCATCTTCTTTTCTCACGTAGACCTGTAGTTGTAACTGTATATTCTTTAAATAAATAATGTTCTTAAATAAGTTACACTATTATTAAATGTTCGTTGTTTCTAATATTTCATAGCGCTGTGGTGTGTTCAATAAGGTGGAATGTTTTTTTTTCGCATCTGGTGCAAACTTGATATGATTAATAGATCGCACTTCTTGAACATGATTGAGTTATTATGTATTAATTGTGTACGTACTTACAGTTTTTATGATGTTTTAATTTCACCTGTTGATATTACTTTATCACACAATGCTCTTTCCCTTCATTTATTTCGGCTGTTGTTCCGGCATTTTTATGACGCGGATTTTCATGTGCTCCTTCTTTCTTTCTGTGTAGCGCGGTGTGGAATGTGCCGCTGGCGCGTAATTTCTTTTATGATCAGCTATGGAAATTGGCGGGGAATCTGTGTTGACAACTAAACAGTCCAGAGACGACCCCCATGTGATGTTGTAGAACCTTCCTCCAAAGCAGAAAGATGCGAAAAAATACCTTTAAATTTGAAGCATATATGGATATCTTTCCGGTTTAACAATGTTGCTAAAGAATTTCGTGACTTGAGTACCTCGGCCTGGGCCAATAAGCAAAATCCGGTCATGATTTTAGATTAATAATATCAATTGAATGTAGACTGGCCACTGTTGGCTGTAGCATGGCCTAAGAAAGTTTCATGTATGCAAATCATGCTTTCATAATTGACGTATGTTTTAAGACTCCAGCAGCTTTGAAATTATATTGATTATTGATCGGCTTTCTGAAGATTGCTGTAATAAGTCCTGTGGACGTATCGACAAGCTTTTGTTTCTTCAGTGATATTTGATGCGAGTTATAGTTATGTAACATTATTATAAAATATAATTCCGTTGTAGACCGATTCTTTCAAAGTCAAAATTTCGATTCTATATGTGTGTCGTACTGATTCTATACACAATTAGTTCTCGGTATGTAGCGTTTATAAAAATGTCAATGAACGCGCTCCTCCGATTTGACACAAATGGAACCGCAAAAGTTTATTTGTCAATTAATTTCCCGTTGAAACTGTATTTGCTGTATCTGTGAAGACGAATGGACATTGAAGACGTGCACGATCAAATGGCACACAGCACAGTGATCTGAGTCCAACATCTCAAATCTTCGTTATGTGTAAGAAAGATGCTGTATCTTCAGAATTATCAGGAAACGGTACACTGAATTGAGGGTGGATAATTGGGCAGATAGAATCAACTTTCGTATGTTTCCATCAGTGAAACTGGACCACTCTTAATCTTGCTAGCTGATGTTACAATGTTCATGTCGCCGGAACATCAAAATACTGCAGATGAACGTTTATGCAGATCAAGACAATTAGGTGTTCGGAGACTGTGTAAATTCCTAGTAATGCTACCAATCTGTTGTTTGTTCGAGTAAATGTACATAATAAATAATGGTGAAATGAATCTTCAATTCCGATACTTCTTATTGGCTGTATGAACGTTCTCAAGTCATTTTGTTCTGTTAACTGACTGTGACAGATGTTGAATTCTATTATGTAATACATCAAGCACAATGCGATTAAATAGTAAATGTATCTTCTCAAGCATTAATGCTGTAAAGAATGTAATCAACGTAGCTCGCCTTCAATGAACAGCGCTGGATTAAAACCATAAGAACAGATGAAATCGAATCGTTGGCATGATTGTGTCAGAATCAATCTCTATATAATTTGATAAACAGCTTCATCCAATAGTCATCAAATTCTACCGTGCCTGGTGAATCTTTCTTAAATTCCAGAATAAACAATATGTTCTGAGAATTTTTTTTCATAATCTTCGAAATAAGATTCACTTGATTTCATTCAAATGTTCAATTCTCAATGTTCACGTACCAGTTTGAATTTCATACAACCCATCGTTTCCAGGAATTCAATTTTGATTACTGAAACTTTCAACGTTCAGTGTATTTCGACTGTTTACAAATGATAATCTTGTGTCGTTGTAATTCAAGAAATTTCTTGCGAACGTTCTTGTAAAACCGCGTATATAATTCCTCTGTACAACTGTTTGTCTTTTTTTATTTTTCTGACGTATTCTTGTGTAGGTCAAGTATTTGAGGTAAAAATGTGAACTGGAGCATACGGAATCTGTCTTGTGAACAAACAGTTCAATGCCATGTTATTAGCATGCATCTTTTTACAAGTTACGATCAGGTGATCGGTAGTTGCCTCTTTTCAGCGTGCCTGTTAAGACCAGGTCAGCATCCGAAGTAAATGAGGACAATCAATACGGACACAAATGATGAACTAGTAATACGGCTGATCACAGTCGAGACTTTCGCATACTGTCGAACAACATTTAAACTCAATTTGAAATGAGTAACAGCATAGTCCATGTACGCTCTCCTTCCTCTTAACACAATTATGACTACCACAGTATATATGTCGATTGAATTTTTGTTAATCAAATCTTCCTGTATCTGTGCAAACGAATAGTATCTGTATGTGATCAAATCCAAAAGGTATCGTGATCCGAGTTCAATTTTTCAAATCTTTGATAACTGTAATCAAAATATTGTATCTTCAGAACCAACAATAATTTCTGACGAGATATTAGATAACGTTATTATATTCGTGTCGTTGGAAACCTGAAATATTTATGTAGATGAATATAATTGCATGTTGAGAACTTGCGTAAATAATACTGTCAATTTGTTGTTTATTCAAGCAAATTTTGTCAGTTGAGTTTTCATTATCGTATGAATGTTTGTACATCATTTCCTCCGTTACTGAATATGACATTTGTTAATTTTCCTTACTTGATCCATCAAACAAACTGCGATTAAATATTAGTTGAACAGTTCTTTGAACTAAAATCGTAAGATACTTTCCGGATGTTTTGTGTATGACCAAAATGATGATGTCATCACTACTGCTCAAAAATTTGGTTACTTGGTTTGAGATTATTCCACATATAGTAAATTATATATGATGGCGTCATGATAAAAATCTGCATGTGACCTTGGCCTTCTCAAGTATATGGCTCGATTCGTTAGATTACTTTACAATGTCATAAACTGATAATAAATCTCGAGTTCAGTTCATAATTACTACCGGTACAAGACCCCATTTGTCACGAAGTGAATGCTGTACAGGCTATCGATGCGTCCAGGGTTTGACATACTATGAATAATAATATGAATACCTTTGAGTTCTGAAGACCAAAACACAGCCACTGGAATAAAACTCCACAACGACTTTCCTCTCGGACATAGACTTTAATCTGTCGACTCAATTACTCACATGTTGACCACATTCAATCGCTCTACAGAACTTGAGAACACACACACTGTATTAACAAAAGCGGCATAACTGAATGTTAGCCATGCTTAAAGACATGCTGCGTCCGAACAGGACGGCAGCCCAAGTCTAACTACCCTTAGTGACGTTTTTCGTGACGCTTCCCTAGTTTCCCTGTGCACTCTATAATTGTACATTTCGGTGCACCTTTTAGGGAAGCTCCCTTCAGCCTTTCTCAGTCTGCTATGTGTCAGTGACTGATATGTGGCATGTTTCTGGTGTTATTTTGTGTAAGTGTGGAGACGGCATGCTGTGAAAAAGCTGACGACATAACATGATCTTGATAGTTTCGAAGGTCGAGGAATTTAAAAAAAATGCATGTGCTCTGTGACGGAAATCATCATCATCCTGACATAATTGAAACAGACGCAGACATAGGGAGACATTATTAGCGTCATTAGCATCACCACAAGGCGGAGAGTGGGAAAAGGTATAACGTAGAAAGGCGCGAGAGTCTATCGATTTGCATATTGTAAACCAATGTTTGAGATCACGAGAAGACGCGGCTCCCCAGATCGCTATCGCAACGTTGTCACTGCACAAGGCAGATAACTGTGGACTGGCTTTAAAAAAGTCTCCTAAAAGTCCACAGTGTCGACTTCATTGCACCGGGTTTTATGACATATGGCTCGGTCTCTTTCCGCAGACTACATTCTACGCTCCTGCCGACGCTCCTATTCGTCTTCTTTCGATCTCTCCCGTTGATAGATATGTTACACGATAGGGTTTGGGTGCCGCGCTGCACGATGCCAACACTCCGCGACGCCAGGCGACACCCGCTGGATGTAACCTCCTTTTACCGCTAGGCCGTGCCGGCGCTCTCCGACTAGTACTTTCGTGAAGCTAGGTCATGCTTCAACAGAGATTGCAATACACATGGGCAGTCTTACATGGATGTCTGAGGCAAGCCATAGTGTCGACCTGGGATGATGAGTTTAGTTTGGTTTAGTTGACGGATCAACATCACGGCACACGGGTGTAAACCATAAGTGCTCCGTTATACTCCTAACTCAAGCCTGAGCCCGGAACATCTCTACTCAGTGCAAGAAATCCGTAGCACCGGCAAGGGTCTTGAAATTCTTTGCGTAGATTTTAACTCGAAAATTTGCCCGGAAGTGCTGTTCGGCTACTTTTACACACGGGCGTCCGATCTCACTACCCAGAGACCAGGGGAAGTTTTGTTGCTAGAAGTCCACGTGAAAATCCCGGCCCTCAACGAGGCTTGAACCTGGGACCTCCAGCACTCGAGGCGGACACCATACTCCGAGACCACTCAGCCCCCTGAGATGATGAAGATCCTTGTACTCTAATTTGAACTAGTAGATCTCTAAGGCTGCTATCACGCCTATTATAGTCGGTGGGTCTCTGAAACACAATGGCAGTGATTGGGCAAAGACGGAGGATAATTATATATCGAAAGAGGATATTTTCCGCTGATGTAGTAAGGGTGATAGGTTAAGTAAAGTATGTTTCTGGTGTTATTTTGTGTAAGTGTGGAGACGGCATGCTGTGAAAAAGCTGACGACATAACATGATCTTGATAATTTCGAAAGTCAAGGAATTTAAAAAAAATGCATGTGCTCTGTGACGGAAATCATCATCATCCTGACATAATTGAAACAGACGCAGACATAGGGAGACATTATTAGCGTCATTAGCATCACCACAAGGCGGAGAGTGGGAAAAGGTATAACGTTGAAAGGCGCGAGAGTCTATCGATTTGCATATTGTAAACCAATGTTTGAGATCACGAGAAGACGCGGCTCCCCAGATCGCTATCGCAACGTTGTCACTGCACAAGGCAGATAACTGTGGACTGGCTTTAAAAAAGTGTCCTAAAAGTCCACAGTGTCGACTTCATTGCACCGGGTTTTATGCCATATGGCTCGGTCTCTTTCCGCAGACTACATTCTACGCTCCTGCCGACGCTCCTATTCGTCTTCTTTCGATCTCCCCCGTTGATAGATATGTTACACGATAGGGGTTGGGTGCAGCGCTGCACGATGCCAACACTCCGCGACGCCAGGCGACACCCGCTGGATGTAACCTCCTTTTACCGCTAGGCCGTGCCGGCGCTCTCCGACTAGTACTTTCGTGAAGCTAGGTCATGCTTCAACAGAGATTGCAATACACATGGGCAGTCTTACATGGATGTCTGAGGCAAGCCATAGTGTCGACCTGGGATGATGAGTTTAGTTTGGTTTAGTTGACGGATCAACATTTCCGACTAGTGCTTTCGTAAAGCTAGGTCATGCATAGACTCTATAAAGGGTCTGACACCAGGGGCCTTTCTATTCGGCGCTTAGGGTGCGCTTTGAGGATGGGGTTTAAACTCCCCCATTTCCACACCCCAATTTATTTATCTCCAACTTAATAAGGCCTCGGTAATATGCATTGACCTAACTTTGCGCGCCGCCGGCTAACGACTTCGCTGTTCGCAACGACACGCAATCGCTTCGACACCGTTAGTAGTATTTCAGGTAGTAATGGATTATAAAATCTGGATCCAGATCCGACTGGTGACGTCATTTTTTACTATATGAAAGTTATGGATCCAGATTGATGACCGCTCTGTCTCTCTCTCGCCCGCTCTGTCTCTCTCTCTCCCTGCCTCCCTCTCTCGCTCTCGCCCGCTCTGTCTCTCTCTCTCACCCGCTCTGTCTCTCTCTGTAAGACGGGCCTGCGCGCCCAATTTGTGACCCTAATAAAGTTGATTTGATTTGATTTGATTTCTCTCGTCCGCTCTCCCTCTCTCTCAGTCTCTCTCGCCCGTTCTCTCTCTCGCTCACCCGCTCTGTCTCTCTGTCTCTCTCGTCTGCTCTCTTTCTCTCTCTCGCCCGCTCTGTCTCTCTCTCACCCGATCTCTCTCTCGTCCGCTCTCTCTCTCAGTTCTCTCTCGCACGTTCTCTCTCTCCATCGCCCGCTCTGTCTCTCTCGCACGACGCTCTCTCTTTCTCTCTTAGACGGGCATGCGTGCCCAATTCTTAAACCTTTGAAAATAAAGTTTGTTCCTTCGTTCGTTCGTTCTTTCCTTCTCTCTCTTTGTCTCTCTCCTCTCTCTATGTCTCTCCTCTCCCTTTCTCTCTTCTTATCTCTGTCTTTCTCTCCCCTTTTCTCCCAGAAGGTCTGCCTTGATATGGTATAGTAAGGGCAGTCGTTGAGTATGTGCTCTGCTGGCTGCGACACCAAACCACACGTTCACATGACTGATTCATCAAGCCTGAATGTTTGTATACATGTGGCCTATTCTGAGATGCAGAATAATGACTTGTCCTCCTCTGTCCATAACATGGTAGTCACCTTGAGCAGGTACTGTGGCTTTCTGGCTGACAAGTTCATTCATTTCTTTTGGTGGTATGTAACGGGTGGATCAGACTTATCTTATTGTCCTCCTTCCGTAACCAATCGAGCAGCGCTGGTGTGTCCGGATACTCCACAGTGGGATGACAACCACTGTATGGTGACCTTATGCCTACTGCTAAGTTCAGAAAGTAGTGTCCTTAGTACCGGCAATGTCCCACACAGGAGCGCCTCGAGCACTGATTTTTGCATTTGCCAATAGCAACTAATGATACAGCTGAGACACAACTGTAATGACCCAGTAGGTCAGAAACGGAGGTAATGGAAGAAACCAACGTGGAAACTAACCCACAAAATAGCCCAGAAGGGGAAAGAAATTCGTTCTGGTGTATGTTTGGTCGGCGAGTGTCACGACTAGATCGTCTTCTTCTGTCAACTTGTTATATACACCGTCATTGGCGTATCGCTATTCAGTCAGTCTCGAGACAGCGTCGATGCAGTCGAGGGCAAGCTGTGGATTCGCTTCTAACCAGCTGTCTGGGTTACATGCTACCAAACCCTAAAATATGTGTTTCTACGTGACATTACCGAGCAAAGCTTCGCCGAACATGTTTCCCAAGAACACTCCAGGTCACTATTTTGTCAAGTTACCAAAGACTATTGAGGTGAATCAGCATTACGTAGTGGGTCTGGCCGGAATTCAATTTCCTAACTACTACTGCAATGTGCTAGAGAATGAAGTGTGGATAAGATACATCCCACCCAACGGTAGAGTGATAAGAAAGGCTTTCCCCCGGGTCTGTACAGTTCACCAGACGCGTTTATAACTGTACTTAATCGACTAATGAAAGATCTGAAGATGGACGAGCAACTCTGTGTTCTATTCCATTTCGAGAGAGATGCAAGAGATACTAGACACAATTGAAGGTGAATGGGCGATACACCTGAATAACGACCTGCACAATTTCTACGTCTACTGCGATCTTATAGCCGCGAGACCAGTCGGAGACGTCATGGTCCCACTACTAAGGACGGTTCCTATCATGAATCAGCGCTCGACCTCAGTGTTTCGCGCCTACGACACACCTCACTAAGTACCGCTGAGTCGTTACTCCTCTTGTTCGGTGGAAATACTTCTAACCACTGATACGGGCACAGAGGTCTGATTCACTACAGGAACTTCAGTGCTGACGTTACATTTTCGAATTCAGAAAATATCAGCCTAGAATAATGGTGAATTACGTGGCGTTACGACGGAATTCCAGACTATACGAAGACATGGTGTGCCTGACACTCAGATGATTGGCGTCCCGGCTGTCTACAATACTCAGATGTCAACCAACCAAGTCTTATGACTACATGCCAAGTGACATGTACATACCAGGCGACCAGCCGTAAAAAACCAACCTACTCAGACAATGGTTTGAAGAAATCCAGAAACAATATATTATGTGTATAGCTCTGTATGTGAAAATAAAATGTGATCATACTATGTATACCAGCTAATATCACATCATCAATTTCGTATAATGACATTATGCATTTTTATTCTTGTAAAATGTACTGAAATACTGTAAAATGTACTGACATATTGTAAAATAAACAGGTATATATTATAATTACGTCTTGGTTGTTGAATTTTTTAGTGTTTACGGTATATAGTTGTCATGTTGTGAGAGAATGATGCATATTGATGACAAATGCAAGAAATGTTTCATCAAAACTAAGGAAACGGGTTAACCAAAGTAAGAAAACTGTTGACCACATTTCAACTAACCTTATAAAAAATCTCAGGCAAACTTATGAAAAGTAGGAAAACTTGTTAACTGTCGTGTCTTCCTTTAAAGTGTCGTCCCTGGAGTGGGGGGAGTCAACACCCACATTATAATTTTTTTCCCTTATCAATATCCTGGAGAATCCACCAGCTTCCGTCCAACACACTCCATCAGCCCATGGACACCTTTTCCTATCACTCTCTCACTGTCGTACTGTGCCCCCTCTCATACTTCCCCAACGCAACATACTCAACAACTCTTGCTTCTAAAAATTAATAAAGATTAATTTATTAAAAGAAAAGTGTAACGTATATGAGACGTGTATGCGAAGAAAATGTGTGTCGAGTATTCTAATGTAAATGTATAGGTCAGCCTTCAAAGTTCAGGATCAGAGTCCACTCATCATGGCAAGGATTACACGACATCACACGAGTCAGATCAATAGACCTCACCAATTGCCGCTTCTTTTCCGCCAGACTTGTTAACCTCCATGAACCTTGATAACCATGAAATCTGAGTCCCATTCGAAACTACAGTCCGGGAACACTATTAATGTTTGTTCCTAACAAAAACTGTTCCTAATAGTTTGTAGAAAACTTAGATCTCATAATTCCTGCACAGTAAAAAAAAAAAAACAATAGAACACTGTCCCATGAGCATGGCGTTTGTCCTTCTTGCGAAATGTTCTATAGATTTCCTTATTTTCTCGTTATTGTCTTAACGTTATAATGTTCTTGATATGTGGAACAACTACACTTAAATGTTATCTTTCCTCCAATGTGAACCTCAATCACTATTGTTGTGTTAAAGACTGGTATGACCTACAACTCATTCGGTACTTATCCTGTAGGATACTTCTATCATTCAGCTCCCCTGAGCAATGTGGATCATCTTCCTCTAGCATAGGCTCATTGATAAAGTTGCTGGCCAATCTTTCTGCATCATAATTTATCCGGGATCGGATTTGTCAATGATTCTGTGTTCTTCCTTCCAACCAGAGGGAACCTGTAAAATAAATCAAACAACTGGTGATAGCCTCCCCGTCACTGATGTCTATTAGATGATAGTGGCCATTGGCCCTTGCTCAGCAAAATACAATGAACCTAACTCTGATCTGAACACATAGGTTTTCATCAGGCCAAGACAAGAAGAAAAACAAAACAACCAACAGCGTGTGGAACCCCCCCCCCACCAGGGAGCACCCACTGGAAGATTCCAATTATTGCCCATTACTCAATTCTCAACTAGTAGAGCTTATCAACACTACACTAATCTATTTTCAACTAACAGAGCCAAGTATCACTTCCCTACTCTAGCTAGTTTTCCACTAACAGTGCTAATCATCACACTATAGTTTTAACAAGGCTACAGCCTATATTAATTAGAACTAATTATAATAGGTTCTACCTTAGGCAACACCGCAGTTAGATCAAATCACATCTACTCTTGCCATGACAGGCACGTGTAAAATTAAATTAACTCAATTCGCACACGGTAGACATATTTCCAATCAGAGCCGCAGTGCCGAAGCACGTCCGCCTCAATCAACGGTTTGAGTTCAACTAGCTTCTCCAATCATGGTTTTTTGCAACAGCCTAAAAGTGGTCACGTGACGTTTTCTATATGTCCACACAGGTGTTATTTGGGCATATCATCCATTGTCAAGAATCTATCCTCCCTGGCTTAGTCACTGTCAGAGTTGTCATCACTTGTTTTGACATCCCCAACAAGCTAGCGAGTTACTGTATGATCCCAACAACCGTTTTCAATAACAAGCTGCCAATCTGCGTGATGTCCGGAAACTCTAAATGACAGACGGGACTGTTTCATGTCCTGAGCTGAGCAATTCTATGTGAATCTAACTGTTTATAAACTGTCAAAGTGGTGTATTGATTCACCTCACTCACTTCCCCTACACATCTGCAGCTGTTAACTTTGCCCGACCTGTGATGGTTGATATCTGATTGTAACCAGGATCTGACGGGTTCTATCTGTATTCGAATGTTGATAAACTGTCAAAGCGATGCCGGGATTGATCTCACTCACCACCGAATGTTCCCATTTCTGTCGACCCGATGTAACCCCGTGCAGCTGCAACTATTTACCGTCCTGGGGATTTTGACATCCAATTTGTTTTTACTGTTAGTTAAAATAGTTGTCGCTTTGCAGATAGTCCGTTTAATCAGAAAGCCTCTGTAGTAATCGACTGGTTAAACGCGGTGTTTTATTTTGTGACATTAACCAAAGGTAAAATGTTTGACCAAATTTCAACCAAACTTATAAAAATCTCAGTCAAACATATGAAAAGTGGGTAAATTTGTTAACCAACGTGAAAAATGTTGACCAAATTTTAACCAAACTTATGAAAAGTAGGAACATTTTTTAACCAAAGTGAAAAATGTTGGCCAAATTTCAACCAAACTTATCAAAAGTAGGAAAATTTGTTACCAAAGTGAAAAAGTTTGGCAACATTTCACCCAAACTTATGAAAAGTAGGCAAATTTGATAACCAAAGAGAATATTTTTGGCCACATTTCAACCAAACTTATAATAAAGCTCAGTCAAACTTGTGAAAAGTAGGAAAGTTTGTTAACCAAAATGTGAAAAGTTTGGTCATATTTCAAACAAACTCATAAAAAGTAGGAAACTTTGGTAACCAAAAGTGAAACGTTTGGACACATTTCAACCAAACTTATAAAAAGTAGGAAATTCTGTTGTCTAGCTGTGAAAAGTTTGGTCAAATTTCAACCAAACCTATAAAAAGTAGGACATTTTGGTAACCAAATGTGAAAAGTTTGGCCAAATTTCATCCGAACTTATGAAAACAAGGAAAATCTGATTAACCAAAGTGAATATATATATATATATATATATATATATATATATATATATATATATATATATATATAGTATATATCTATATATATATATATATATATATATATATATATATATATATATATATATATATATATATATATATATATATATATATATATATATATATATATATATATTTATTGGTTGTTTCGGGATTTGACATTTAAATATTGAGCACAAACCACCACTGGCAACGTTGATCGTATTCTGGTATGAACCTAAGGCCTATCCACGTCAATATAGAAGCACTATACGAGTTTCGCTCTCGTTTGAGCTCGTCAGTAGTGCATATCATTGACCGGATCCGGAAACAAGCCCCGGATCACTGGCGTGTGAAGCGGGTGTGTAACCACGCGGCACACACTGGACACAGCCAAATTATCATAACAGAACACCACAACGTCATCCATAGTAGGCTATGCTCAAGATTGCCCAATCGCCGCGACTGACGTCCGTCAATCGATGTGGACCCGAACGATCAGGACTTCTCACTGGCAAGGAACAACAGGCCTCCTAAAATCCAGCGGGCAATAATAAAATTGATTGATTATATATATATATATATATATATATATATATATATATATATATATATATATATATATATATATATATATATATATATATATATATATTATATATATATATATATATATATATATATATATATATATTATTGATTGCAGTCAATGAACAGGATCTGCAACATGTAGTAGATGTGGTTGTTGCACAATATATAATGTTATTGATGTAACGTCCCCCGATGGTGATTACTCTCATATCTTCCAAATTTCTCAAAAATATTTTACTGTATCGCAAAAAAAGATCTGGAAACGTTGTTGCTTGTCCATCAAAAATGATGATGACCATTCATTTCATCCAGTGAGGTTGAAAGTATGGAGCTGTGAGTTCTAAGATGGCTGATAAGGCCTATTTTGGCTCGAAATGTTCTTTGACAATGTGGACAAAGAATGCTTGACGTTTCTGGAGAAGGATTTCCTGCAGTGGTTTTTCTGTCCTGCCTTTTCTTCACAGCTCTTGCAGTCCTGGTTGTCTCACAAGTGCCTGCACCCTTGCGTAATGATGCACACCACGAATTTCGGTCTCTGGCTGCAGTCTCCCAGGTGTCATGATGAATTCCAAAAGCATTCAGTAAGATTTTCAGTGTGTCTTTAAAGCGTTTCCTCTGGCCGCCTTGGGAGCGTTTACCACAACGCAACTCGCCGTAAAAAAATTCGTTTAGGGTTCCTGTGATCTGGCATGTGAATCAAGTGACCAGCCCAGCCAATCTGATTCTTCATTAGTTGATCAACTGATTGCTTACATACAGTGAGGCGTTAGGAATCAGGCGGTTACAACCGGTTATGTGTAAACAGACAGATTCTGTTGTAAGCTTGAAACTACCGTGGGGATAACAGTTATTCCACATTCGAACAATATCTATGACTATGTATTTTAATTGTTTCATCTTAAGTATTATTCATTTATTCACTTCATATGCAGCCCAGGAGCTGCAGGCGACAGTAGACAAAGTGATTGATTGGTGCACTGAAATGAGTGCTGTCATCCATCCGGAAAAGGCGGCTGTTTTATGGTGCTCTCTGGACAAAAGGATTGTGAGAGATTATGTCCCAAGCCTCACGATAGATGGTAGAAGCGTCAACAGAGAGCAGCCACATCTACCCAAATATTCCCATCATTGCTCTCAAATAGCCACATCTACCCAAATATTCCATCACAGCTCTCAAACAGCCAAATATTATCAGTGCTCTTAGGCAGCCACATCTACCCAAATATTATCATCATTGCTCTCAAGTAGCCACATCTATCCAAATATTATCATTATTACTCTCAAGCAGACACATCTACCCAAATATTATCAGTGCTCTCAAGTAGATACATCTATCCAAATATTATCATTATTACTCTCAAGCAGACACATCTACCCAAATATTCTCATCATTGCTCTCAAGTAGCCACATCTATCCAAATATTATCATTATTACTCTCAAGTAGCCACATCTATCCAAATATTATCATTATTACTCTCAAGTATCCACATCTACCCAAATATTATCATTATTACTCTCAAGTAGCCACATCTATCCAAATATTATCATTATTACTCTCAAGCAGAAACATCTACCCAAATATTCCCATCATTGCTCTCAAACAGCCACATCTGCCCAAATATTCCATCATTGCTCTCAAACAGCCACATCTGCCCAAATATTATCAGTGCTCTCAAGTAGCCACATCTATCCAAATATTATCATTATTACTCTCAAACAGCCACATCTACCCAAATATTCCATCATTGCTCTCAAACAGCCACATCTGCCCAAATATTATCAGTGCTCTCAAGTAGCCACATCTATCCAAATATTATCATTATTACTCTCAAGCAGACACATCTACCCAAATATTCCCATCATTACTATAAATCAGACATATCTACCCAAATACCCTCATTATTGCTATCAAGCATCCACATCTACCCAAATATTCCCATCATTGCTCTAAACCAGCCATATCTACCCAAATATTCTCATCATTGCTCTTAAGCAGCCACATCTACCCAAATATTCCCATCATTACTATAAATCAGCCACATCTACCCAAATACCCTCATTATTGCTATCAAGCATCCACATCTACCCAAATATTCCCATCATTGCTCTAAACCAGCCACATCTACCCAAATATTCCCATCATTGCTCTCAAGCAGCCATGTCTACCCAAATATTCCCATCATTGCTCTCAAGCAACCATGTCTACCCAAATATTCCCAGCATTGCTCTCAAGCAGCCATGTCTACCCAAATATTCCCAGCATTATTCTCAATCAGCCATGTCTACCCAAATATTCCCATCATTGCTCTCAAGCAGCCATGTCTACCCAAATATTCCCAGCATTGCTCTCAAGCAGCCATTCCTACCCAAATATTCCCAGCATTGCTCTCAATCAGCCACATCTACCAAAATATCATCAGTGCTCTCAAGCAGCCACATCTACCCAAATATTCTCATCATTGCTCTCAAGCAGCCACATAATACCCAGATAATCCCATCATTGCTCTCAAGCAGCCATGTCTACCCAAATATTCCCAGCATTGCTCTCAATCAGCCACATCTACCAAAATATCATCAGTGCTCTCAAGCAGTCACATCTACCCAAATATTCCCAGCATTGCTCTCAATCAGCCACATCTACCAAAATATCATCAGTGCTCTCAAGCAGTCACATCTACCCAAATATTCCCAGCAATGCTCTCAATCAGCCACATCTACCAAACTATCATCAGTGCTCTCAAGCAGTCACATCTACCCAAATATTCTCATCATTGCTCTCAAGCAGTCACATCTACCCAAATATTCTCATCATTGCTCTCAAGCAGCCACATCATACCCAGATATTCTCATCTTGCTGTCAGGCAGCCATGTCCCTGATGCTCTGATTCCCTGTTTTATTTTCTACCCAAATATTCTTACCATTGCTGTCAAGCAGCCATATCTACTCAAATATTATCACCATTGCTATCAAGCAGCCACAGCCCCTGCTGTCATCAGATTCCCTATTTTATGAGTACGATAAAAGGGACACTTCTGCATGAGGTGAGGAAGATAGTTGTACGATAAGAGGGACACTTCTGAATCAAGCGAGGAAGATAGTTGTATGATAAGAGGGACACTTCTGTATGAGTTGAGGAGCACAGTGTGATTGTAATTGTTGGATATTAGTGGTTTGTTATGTGTTGCTTTTGCATAATTGCACTGTAACTGTCACATTGAAAAACAGTCTGTATTTTTTGTGTAGGTTGAAAAGTGTGTGTCATCTATTAATCATGAGGTGTTGTGTTTGTGCTTGTTGTTTCACTAAGTATTTGTCTAAGTTGAGTGTTGTTTCTTGCAACAAGTGTTCATTTCCTTGTACAGTTTTCGTGTACGTGTTGTATAAATTCGGTAATATGACATCATAATGTGCTCCTGTGTTATAGATTGTTTTGGTATCTTGTGTGCTATGTAGTATAAAGCTAGTCTGTGTTGGTCTGGATGGTTGATGATGTAGCCTATTTGGTTTATTCGTAATGCTTGTAGTTTGTGTGTGTAAGCCTTGTAGTGATATTCCGCTGTTTATTTTTATGTATAAGTATTTGTGTTTTATGTTTGTGAAAATGAAATATCTGATTTGTTTGATAATGATGTTAGTTATCTGTTTTGTCTATCAAATATTGTTGATGTTTTGTATATGTGCCTATACAAGTTGTCTATAATTTGATGTGTCAATGTTCTTGTTGGTGTGTGTTTGTATTAGTTGTTGTAGTGCAGTATATGTGGCT
Source organism: Cepaea nemoralis (assembly GCA_014155875.1). NCBI lineage: Eukaryota > Metazoa > Mollusca > Gastropoda > Stylommatophora > Helicidae > Cepaea > Cepaea nemoralis. Next base: position 126,145 of record JACEFZ010027457.1, read on the forward strand.
GTGATTGTTTAACACGTATAGTAAATATATTAATCTGTACATCATTATCTTTAATGTAGTATTTGTATCCTCTTTGAATTCACTAAGGGATACACTTTTACGACATGAGGAACACTTCTGAATGAGGTGAGGGGCACAGCTGTACGACATGGGGGGCACTTCTATATGAAGTGAAGGACACGTCTGTATAAGATGAGAGACACAGTTGTACGAAATGAGGGACATTTCTTTACGAGGTGAGGGACACAGTTGTAAGACATAAGGGGCACTGATGTATAAGGTTTAGGAAACGTGTGTTTGACATAAGGGAAACTTCTATATGAGGTGAGGGACACTTCTATATGAGGTGAGGGACACTTCTATATAGGTGAGGGACACAATTTACTACATGAGGGACACTTCTATATGAGGTGAGAGACACTTCTATATGAGTTGAGGGACACTTCTATATGTGGTGAGGGAAACAATTTACTACATGAGGGACACTTCTGTATGAGGTGAAGGACTCTCCTGTATGAGGTGAGGGACACAGTTCTACGACATGAGGGACACTTCTGAATTAGGTGATGGACACTTCTGTATGAGGTGAGGGACACTTCTGTATGAGTTGAGGGACACTTCTGTATGAGGTGAGGGACACTTCTGTATGAGTTGAGGGACACTGCTGTATGAGGTGATGGACACTTCTGTATGAGGTGAGGGACACAGTTCTACGACATGAGGGACACTTCTGAATTAGGTGATGGACACTTCTGTATGAGGTGAGGGACACTTCTGTATGAGTTGAGGGACGCTTCTATATGAGGTGAGGGACACTTCTATATGAGGTGAGGGACACAATTTACTACATGAGGGACACTTCTATATGAGGTGAGGGACACTTCTGTATGAGGTGAGGGACACAGTTGTACGACATATGGGACACTTCTGTATGAGGTGAGGGACACAGTTCTACGACATGAGGGACACTTATGAATAAGGTAAGGGACACAATTGTACTACATGAGGGACACTTCTATATGAGGTGAAGGACACTTCTATATGAGGTGAGGGACACTTCTGTATGAGGTGAAGGACTCTCTTGTATGAGGTGAGGGACACTTCTATATGAGGTGAGGGACACAATTTACTACATGAAGGACTCTCTTGTATGAGGTGAGGGACACTTCTATATGAGGTGAGGGACACTTCTATATGAGGTGAGGGACACAATTTACTACATGAGGGACACTTCTGTATGAGGTGAAGGACTCTCCTGTATGAGGTGAGGGACACAGTTCCTACGACACGAGGGACACTTCTGAATTAGGTGATGGACACTTCTGCATGAGGTGAGGGGCACTTCTGTATGAGGTGAGGGACACTTCTATATGAGGTGAGGGACATAATTTACTACATGAGGGACACTTCTGTATGAGGTGAGGGACACTTCTATATTAGGTGAGGGACACTTCTATATGAGGTGAGGGACACAATAGTAGTAAAGGATGCGACTTACACACGTATATTTTTGGAGGCTGACGGCGGCTGATGGCAGGTAATGGTTTTTTGGGGGACTGAGGGGAAAATTTTTGGTGGAAACCGGGTGAACTTTTTTTTGGCGGCGTGTGGGAACGGGTCTATTTTTTTTTTCCGCCTGCCTGGTCTGAACGAAAATCTGTGAAAGTAATTAAGGTAAAAGTATTTTTAGTTGGTTCTGTAAAAGTACTGGAAAGAGAGGGTGTGAAGGGAAAGTTATTTTGGTTACGTAGGGTATATTAGTATGGCTAGTGATGTATAAACTGCCAAGGGTGTGATGGGTCGTGGTTTCTACTCATGGGTTGGATATATGGTGGTGGCGTAGACATCTCATAATGTATCTGTTCACTAGGCGTGGTGAGTAATGTATAAACTGTCAAGGGTGTGATGGGTCGTGGTTATACTCGACGAAGTAAGAGATGGTTACTATCATCTGAACAGTGTGACAGTAGTGAAAGTAAATGGTGGTATATTCACCGATTACAAAGGAAATCTTATAAAGTTGTAATGTGGTAAGGTGTATTAGTGATCAAGTAGGAGTGATATAGGGGTGGTCATAAATGTAATAAGAGGTGTTCTCAGTTACACAGTGGTCAACCAGTGGTCAAGTAAGGGTCAAGTAGTCAAGTAAGGAAATTTTAGGGAAAAGTGATTGTAATAATATTGTGATGCTTAAAGGGTGGTCAACCAGTGGTCAAGCAATGGTCAGTAAGGGTCAAGTAGTCAAGTAAGGAAATTTTAGGGGAAAAGTGATTGTAATGATATGGTGGTGATTAAAGGGTGGTAAATTAGTGGTCAAGCAGTGGTCAAGTAAGGAAAAATTTAGGGAAATTTTAGGGAAAAGTGATTGTAATGATATGGTGGTGATTAAAGGGTGGTAAATTAATGGTCAAGCAGTGGTCAAGTGGTCAAGTGAGAAAATTTTAGTGGAAAAGTGATTGTAACGATATGGTGAAGCTTAAAGGGTGGTAAATTAGTGGTCAAGTAGTGGTCAAGTGGTGGTCAAGTAGTGGTCAAGTGGTCGAGTGACCACTTAAATTGTAGAGGACGATGTGCCTAAGATTATGGTAGTGGTTAAAGTGATCGATGACGTGGTCAAGCAGTTGTCAAGCAGTAGTCAAGCAGTGGTCAAGTAGTCGAGTGACCACTTAAATTGTAGGGGAAAGTACGTATAGTGCAATGGTGGTGGGTAAAGTGAGGAGGAATCACTAGTAGTGATAATAGTACTACCAATATTAGCGATAAGAATATTAGCTGGTGCGTTGTTAGAGATACATGTCTCTTTTTTTGTGGGGTGTATAAAAATTATATAAAGAGGGTCATACAACCACAAAGACACCCAAGTACACACATGTACACACTTGATACACACAAATACAAAGACAACCAAACATACACACACATATACAGATACAGAAATACAGACAAACCATACCATTACTACTGTCACAACAACAGCTATACACAAGTACACACCCATAATCAAATAAACAACCACTCAAGTACAAACACAAAGACAACCATACACAGACAACCCATACCATTACTACTATCATCACAACTATACACACATACAGACACGAGTACACACATACAAGCACAAAGTCAACCACACACAGCCATAAACAACCACTCAAGTACTCACCCATAACCAATTACACAAATACACAGCTACTACAAAATCACACCCATACCATTACTACTGTCATCACAAGTACACACAGACACACCCGTACACACTTGATACACTTGTACATACAGACTTACAAGCACACAAAAACACACCCATACCATTACTACTGGTACCACAACCAGTACAGATACACTCACCCATAAACAAATCGTGTCCCTACAAGAATATCACAAACCATAAATTTTTGGTAAAGAACGCGGATGTCCGAGAAGCCCCTACGTCATCAACGCCATATGCAAAAGTCATTAAGTATGAGTCATCGGTGTGTAGGGAAGCAGGCGTGAGAATAACTTGTCTAACTGCCACGTCAGCTACGTCTTGTGCAGAACCAGTGTATAAAATAGACGGCGTCTCTTGTGAGCTCAGTACCAGTTCACGGACTGACTTGGGTAGCTACAGAGTTATTTTTTAAATCAGGCTGGTGTGAGCATTGTGCGTGTAGTAACCAGATATTGTTCACGTAGTGACTTGGCTAGCTACATCGGTGAAACTTGGTGTGAGCATTGTTCGTGTAGTAACCAGATATTGTTCACGTAGTGACTTGGCTAGCTACAGCGGTGAAACTTGGTTTGAGCCTTATTCGTGTCGTTGGCCTCTGATAAAACATTGAAACATATATTGTATACACCAGAACATTATTTTGGGATTGTAAGAAAGAAAAAAAACAACCGAAAGTGTGACTTGTGACCAGTTTATCAATATGACCACCAGATCTACTTTCATGTGTTCAGTGTGCGACAAAGCCTATGGTGATAAGTATACCCTTAATCGTCACATTCGGACCATTCACGAGGGGAAAGACCAAATATATCCCTGTCAGTTATGTGATAAGGTGTATAATACGAACGATGGCCTACAAAAACACATACGAATACGTCATCAGCCACGTATGAATACACCAAACACTACAATACCAGAGACGACACCACCACCTGTCTATTTACACCAGCCTCGTAGTCTAACGCAAGTACCAGACTGCCACCACTGTATCTTCAATGATAACCTTACCCGCCATAATAGGAACATTCACAATGATTATCCCTGTCAGTTACGTGACAATCTATACAATTCGAACCTACAACGGTACTTACATCACCAGACATCACGAGAAAGGATGACACCCTTAGACACCCTGGCAACACCTCCACTCATAGTAGCAGAGGATATCCAACCAAATGATAGAGACAGCTTGGCAGCCCTTAAGGCGTACTGCAAGGACCTATCGCTTATGCTACCCAATCAAGTGGTAGTATTAGAAAAAAGTGTCGACCACCGCTATCGGGTGGTTTTGTATGATAAAAAGAAGTATTCAGATATCTTGTATGATATCTCATACATGTCTTTATTCTGGATCCGAAACAAATAAGGTATGTGTGATGACTTCGACAACAACAGTGTTTTTGATAGTCAACCAGCAGAGCCCAGAAGAAAGAAGATCACTAATCCAGAACTTTTTGGTTTTTCACTAAGCATGTATGTCATTGATTTTTTCTTATATCATTAAAGTGCTTTTCACTACTCATCTATGTCATTGATTTTTTCTTATATCACTAAAGTGTTTTTTTTCACTAAGCATGTATGTCATTGATTTTTTCTTATATCATTAAAGTGCTTTTCACTACTCATGTATGTCATTGATTGTTTCTTATATCACTAAAGTGTTTTTCACTAACCATCTATGTCATTGATTTTTTCTTATATCATTAAAGTGTTTTTCACTACTCATCTATGTCATTGATTTTTTCTTATATCTCTAAACTGTTTTTCACTACTCATGTATGTCATTGATTTTTTCTTATATCACTAAAGTGTTTTGATGAATAACACACATATTTTGGTGATAAAAATATTGAAATCAAGTTTTTTGTTGATTTTCTTTATTGGTTTTGTTTTCATGACGTTGTCTTGTCGGCTCAGAGCTTACATTACCAGACATGAACAAAGTCTTAGAAGAAGTTATGGCAAATACAGAACAGTCAAATGTATAAAAAAAAAACCTAGGAAAAAATAACCAAAGGCGAAAAGGCCAAAATACGAAATGTCTCGACCAAGCTTATAAATATTACAACTAAAAGGTTGATCAAAAATTATAAATTCAAACATTATAAACATAACCAAATATGAAAAACATTGTCCAAAGACAGAAATATTTCAACTAAACTTATAAATAAGTCACCAAAAGGGAAAAGGTCAAGTACAGAAATAGCTATGGAAAAAGTAAGTCCACAAAACTAAGAAAGAAAAAAATGTAACTTCTGTAGTCAAATGTGTCTTATCTGAAAAGACGCTATCAATGTCACCCCTTTCCTTGTTTTACTTTACCAAAGACCTTCACCGTATCTGGTACAGAAACCCTTATACATCACTCATCTCTCCACACTCTTGGTATCTTTCTAATACAAAGTGGTTACATCACCAAGAACTTCAAACCTCAATTGTACACGTGCTCCATTGAAACACCCATGACAGTTAACAACATGTATGGCCATGTAATCTGTGAGTCCATCGGGGATAGTTCATCCGAGTATTCGTCACCAAAGATCCATTTCCCATGGCTGACATCTTCAACTTGCTATACCACAACTTATTCTAATATACACTTTACATGAAATTTCCCAAATTTGGGCTCTATTAAAGAATACGTAATGAGATACACAAAGACACCAAGAACATATCAGACAAAACAACTCACAAACTAAAAACTAATACCATATCAGATGAACCAGCCAACAACTACTACTAGAACACAAACATATAATAAGGAAACACATGACACACAGAGCTTACAGACAAATCACTTGGACTCAAACAAATTTTGCTTCTTGTACTGTAGAATTCTACCTACACTTCTTTCCTATCACCAAAACTAAACATCTACCACACAACCACTGGTCATTTGTCCAACATAATACTCATATCCTCGCCAACGACATTAAGGAAACGAATACTTACACATTGTCAGACATTGGATTTAAATCCCATACTACTAACATATCACCGGTGTCGAATTCCCCTGTTTCACAAAAACACCCTCTTGTCAGTTGTTAGTGAAAACCATTACACCAGTCCAGATTTGTGACTCGTAGAACCAACACTCACACTGTCGTATCTGTAGTATGAGTCTGCGATCAGAGATTCTTCTATAGAATCACATTGTAATCCTAACGTTGACACTTGTTTTAAAAACGTTTTAACCTACTTGTTTAAAACTTTTTTCACCTTCCATTCATCAGGTACAATGACAGCTTTAATTGATAGACGGACATCGTGGTCAGAAGATGAGGATTGTTGTGAAGATGACAGTGTTTTGAAGGAGGATGATTCTGGCTTCTTCACACCAGCTTTATCATTAGACATTTTGTTCTGCCAGAAACCAGCTCGTGGCACCAAGCCAGCTTTAGATGTACCAGAGACAACCTTTGCTTGGGGTGATGATTCGTCTTCTGATGAAGATATTGACCTTTTGGCTAGTAGTCATGCCCCAGAGTCTCTCAAGAAAATTAATGTATTGTGGAACGAAAAATATCCTACTGATGGTGTCGGAAGGTGTTCCTCTTCAACGAATAAGGTGTGTATGGGTAGTAATGAGCATAATTCACATGTGTATTTTTGTAAACATAACCAATATCAAAGACCTAGGTGCTATACATGTTTTCTATGTACATCTCTCTATACCACAAACCATCAGTGACTATACCTTTACCCTTTCTCAAGGCGTGACCAAAAGAATGTCGACAGTCTGTTTTTATGCCTTTTACCACTTCTCATTGTGAATTTTTTACTGTTTATTTCTTTACTGAAGTAGTAGGTATTGCAGTCTTGTAAGTTTCAATGTGTTTTATTTACCTCCACAGGTTAATTTTGCACCAGAACCTCACTTCTTGACAGTCCATACTGTTGGCAACGAAGAACGCAATGGTAACTGGCATCATGTAATCAGAGAACGTGAGAATTTTGAAAGCCGTATACTAGACTTGGAAAAAATCTTGAACCCAGTCCTGAAGGACAACCACAGAAGAAAAGTCATCGAACAAAGGACAGCAGTGAAGAAGGCAGCTGTAGTCTAATTAGCATGTATATCTCTCTGCCCTATTAAAAGAGTTATAACCAGAAATAAACTAAGTATGCGTTTCCTTAATGTCGTTGGCGAGGGTATGAGTATTATGTTGGACAAATGACCAGTGGTTGTGTGGTAGATGTTTAGTTTTGTTGATAGGAAAGAAGTGTTGGTAGAAGTCTACAGTACAAGAAGCAAAATTTGTTTGAGTCCAAGTGATTTGTCTGTAAGCTCTGTGTGTCATGTGTTTCCTTATTATATGTTTGTGTTCTAGTAGTAGTTGTTGGGTGGTTCATCTGATATGGTATTAGTTTTTAGTTTGTGAGTTGTTTTGTCTGATATGTTCTTGGTGTCTTTGTGTATCTCATTACGTATTCTTTAATAGAGCCCAAATTTGGGAAATTTCATGTAAAGTGTATATTAGAATAAGTTGTGGTATAGCAAGTTGAAGATGTCAGCCATGGGAAATGGATCTTTGGTGACGAATACTCGGATGAACTATCCCCGATGGACTCACAGATTACATGGCCATACATGTTGTTAACTGTCATGGGTGTTTCAATGGAGCACGTGTACAATTGAGGTGTTGAAGTTCTTGGTGATGTAACCACATTGTATTAGAAAGATACCAAGAGTGTGGAGAGATGAGTGATGTATAAGGGTTTCTGTACCAGATACGGTGAAGGTCTTTGGTAAAGTAAAACAAGGAAAGGGGTGACATTGATAGCGTCTTTTCAGATAAGACACATTTGACTACAGAAGTTACATTTTTTTCTTTCTTAGTTTTGTGGACTTACTTTTTCCATAGCTATTTCTGTACTTGACCTTTTTCCTTTTGATGACTTATTTATAAGTTTAGTTGAAATATTTCTGTCTTTGGACGATGTTTTTCATATTTGGTTATTTTTATAATGTTTGAATTTATAATTTTTGATCAACCTTTTAGTTGTAATATTTATAAGCTTGGTCGAGACATTTCGTATTTTGGCCTTTTCGCCTTTGGTTATTTTTTCCTAGGTTTTTTTTATACATTTGACTGTTCTGTATTTGCCATAACTTCTTCTAAGACTTTGTTCATGTCTGGTAATGTAAGCTCTGAGCCGACAAGACAACGTCATGAAAACAAAACCAATAAAGAAAATCAACAAAAAACTTGATTTCAATATTTTTATCACCAAAATATGTGTGTTATTCATCAAAACACTTTAGTGATATAAGAAAAAATCAATGACATACATGAGTAGTGAAAAACAGTTTAGAGATATAAGAAAAAATCAATGACATAGATGAGTAGTGAAAAACACTTTAATGATATAAGAAGAACTCAATGACATACATGAGTAGTGAAAAGCACTTTAATGATATAAGAAAAAATCAATGACATACATGATTAGTGAAAAACACTTTAGTGATATAAGAAACAATCAATGACATACATGAGTAGTGAAAAGCACTTTAATGATATAAGAAAACATCAATGACATACATGATTAGTGAAAAACACTTTAGTGATATACGAAAAAATCAATGACATAGATGAGTAGTGAAAAGCACTTTAATGATATAAGAAAAAATCAATGACATACATGCTTAGTGAAAAACCAAAAAGTTCTGGATTAGTGATCTTCATTCTTCTGGGCTCTGCTGGTTGATTATCAAAAACACTGTTGTTGTCGAAGTCATCACACATACCTTATTTGTTTCGGATCCAGAATAAAGACATGTATGAGATATCATACAAGATATCTGAATACTTCTTTTTATCATACCAAAACCACCCGATAGCGGTGGTCGACACTTTTTTCTAATACTACCACTTGATTGGGTAGCATAAGCGATAGGTCCTTGCAGTACGCCTTAAGGGCTGCCAAGCTGTCTCTATCATTTGGTTGGATATCCTCTGCTACTATGAGTGGAGGTGTTGCCAGGGTGTCTAAGGGTGTCATCCTTTCTCGGGATGTCTGGTGATGTAAGTACCGTTGTAGGTTCGAATTGTATAGATTGTCACGTAACTGACAGGGATAATCATTGTGAATGTTCCTATTATGGCGGGTAAGGTTATCATTGAAGATACAGTGGTGGCAGTCTGGTACTTGCGTTAGACTACGAGGCTGGTGTAAATAGACATGTGGTGGTGTCGTCTCTGGTAGTGTAGTGTTTGATGTATTCATACGTGGCTGATGACGTATTCGTATGTGTTTTTGTAGGCCATCGTTCGTATTATACACCTTATCACATAACTGACAGGGATATATTTGGTCTTTCCCCTCGTGAATGGTCCGAATGTGACGATTAAGGGTATACTTATCACAATAGGCTTTGTTGCACACTGAACACATGAAAGTAGATCTGGTGGTCATATTGATAAACTGGTCACAAGTCACACTTTCGGTTGTTTTTTTCTTTCTTACAATCCCAAAAAAATGTTCTGGTGTATACAATATATGTTTCAATGTTTTATCAGAGGCCAACGACACGAATAAGGCTCAAACCAAGTTTCACCGCTGTAGCTAGCCAAGTCACTACGTGAACAATATCTGGTTACTACACGAACAATGCTCACACCAACCTGTTTCACTGGTGTAGCCAAGTCAGTACGTGAACAATAGCTGGTTACTACACGAACACTGCTCACACCAACCTGTTTCACTGGTGTAGCCAAGTCAGTACGTGAACAATAGCTGATTACTACACGAACACTGCTCACACCAACCTGTTTCACTGGTGTAGCCAAGTCACTACGTGAACAATAGCTGGTTACTACACGAACACTGCTCACACCAACCTGTTTCACTGGTGTAGCCAAGTCACTACGTGAACAATATCTGGTTACTACACGAACAATGCTCACACCAGCCTGAAGCACCTATGTAGCTACCCAAGTCAGTCCGTGAACTGGTACTGAGCTCACAAGAGACACCGTCTATTTTATACACTGGTTCTGCACACGATGTAGCTGACGTGGCAGTTAGACAAGTTATTCTCACGCCTGCTTCCCTACACACCGATGACTCATACTTAATGACTTTTGCATATGGGGTTGATGACGTAGGGGCTTCTCGGACATCCGCGTTCTTTACCATAAGGGGGTATGTGGTTTGTGATATTCTTGTAGGGACACGATTTGTTTATGGGTGAGTGTATCTGTACTGGTTGTGGTACCAGTAGTAATGGTATGGGTGTGTGTCTTTGAGTTTGTATGTGTGTTTGTGTATTTGATTATGGGTGTGTAGTTGTGTGACAGTAGTAATGGTATGGGTGTGTACGTGTGTTTGTTTGGTTGTCTTTGTATTTGTCTTTGAGTGTTCTTGTGTATAGGTGAGTGTGTACTTGTGTATAGTTGTGATGACAGTAGTAATAGTATGGATTGTCTGTACTTCTGTGTCTTTATGTACAAGTGTGTCTGTGTCTTTGTGTGTTTTTATTTGTAGGTCTGTATTTGTGTAATTGATTATGGGTGAATGTGTCTGTACTTGTGTATAGTTGTGATGACAGTAGTAATGGTACGAGTGTGTCTGTGCTGTCTCTGCACGTGTGTATATCTGTTGATAGTGACAGTAGTAATGGTATGGGTTGTCTGTGTATGGTTGTCTTTGTGTTTGTCTTTGAGTGTTCTTGTGTATTTGTTTATGGGTGTGTACTTGAGTATAGCTGTTGTTGTGACAGTAGTAATCCTAGGCGATGAGTGTGTCTTTGTACTTGGCTGTCTTTGTATTTGTCTTTGAGTGTTCTTGTGTATGGGTGAGTGTGTGTGTGTGTGTACTTGTGTATAGTTGTGATGACAGTAGTAATAGTATGGGTGTGTCTTTGTGCTTGTGTATAGTTGTGATGACAGTAGTAATAGTATGGGTGTGTTTTTGTGTGGTTGTAGGTCTGTATGTACAAGTGTATCAAGTGTGTACGCGTGTGTCTGTGTGTACTTGTGATGACAGTAGTAATGGTATGGGTGTGTTTTTGTGTGCTTGTAGGTCTGTATGTACAAGTGTATCAAGTGTGTATAGTTGTGATGATAGTAGTAATGGTATGGTTTGTCTGTACTTCTGTATCTGTATATGTGTACGTGTGTGTGTTTGTGATGACAGTAGTAATGGTTTGGGTGTGTGTGTGTGTGTTTGTAGTAGGTGTGTATTTGTGTAATTGATTATGGGTGTGTACTTGTGTGTACTTGTGATGACAGTAGTAATGGTTTGGGTGTGTGTCTTTGAGTTTGTAGTAGGTGTGTATTTGTGTAATTGATTATGGGTGAGTACTTGTGTGGTTGTTTTATACCTGAGTGTGGTTGACTTTGTGCTTGTATGTGTGTATAGTTGTGATGACAGTAGTAATGGTATGGGTTGTCTGTATATGGTTGTCTTTGTGTCTGTACTTGAGTGGTTGTTTATTTGATTATAGGTGTGTACTTGTGTATAGTTGTTGTTGTGACAGTAGTAATGGTATGGTTTGTCTGTACTTCTGTATCTGTATGTGTGTATGTGTGTGTCTTTGAGTTTGTAGTAGGTGTGTATTTGTGGTTGTATGACCCTCTTTGTATGATTTTTACACACCCCACAAAAATATAATATAATAACAACGTACCAGCTAATATTCTTGTCGCTAATATTGGTAGTACTATTATCACTACTAGTGATTCCTCCTCACTTTACCCACCACCATTGCACTATACGTACTTTCCCCCACAATTTCCTTACTTGACTACTTGACCACTGCTTGACCACTGCTTGACCACGTCATCGATCACTTTAACCACTACCATAATCTTAGGCACATCGTCTTCTACAATTTAAGTGGTCACTCGACCACTTGACCACTACTTGACCACCACTTGACCACTACTTGACCACTAATTTACCACCCTTTAAGCATCAACATATCGTTACAATCACTTTTCCCCTAAAATTTCCTCACTTGACCACTTGACCACTGCTTGACCACTAATTTACCACCCTTTAATCACCACCATATCATTACAATCACTTTTCCCTAAAATTTCCCTAAATTTTTCCTTACTTGACCACTGCTTGACCACTGCTTGACCACTAATTTACCACCCTTTAATCACCACCATATCATTACAATCACTTTTCCCCTAAAATTTCCTTACTTGACTACTTGACCCTTACTTGACCATTGCTTGACCACTGGTTGACCACCCTTTAAGCATCACAATATCATTACAATCACTTTTCCCTAAAATTTCCTTACTTGACTACTTGACCCTTACTTGACCACTGGTTGACCACTGTGTAACTGCGAACACGTCTTATTACATTTATGACCACCCCTATATCACTCCTACTTGATCACTAATACACCTTACCACATTACAACTTTATAAGATTTCCTTTGTAATCGGTGAATATACCACCCTTTACTTTCACTACTATCACACTGTTCAGATGATAGTAACCATCTCTTACTTCGTCGAGTATAACCACGACCCATCACACCCTTGACAGTTTATACATTACTCACCACGCCTAGTGAACAGATACATTATGAGATGTCTACGCCACCACCATATATCCAACCCATGAGTAGAAACCACGACCCATCACACCCTTGGCAGTTTATACATCACTCATCATTGGCACCTTGCCGTCTTGACAGACGATAGTTTGTGCTTTAAAAAGGCATAATAACTTTTAACTATGGCGGTAGCGAGTGTGACTGATAAGGCCAATTTGCGCTGTAAATGTCCGTTCACAGTGGGTGCATGTGAACACGTGGTCATTTCCACCATCATGCACCATCTTACGTCTCAAACGCTTGGTGTGTGACTTTTCTGCAATAATTTTCTCCTTTGACTTTATTCCATTTCTGATATTTGCCCTCCATGCAACACGTTCAGCGGCAACTTGCTCCCAATGTGCATTATCAATGCCTGTATCAATCATGTCCCGCTTACACACATCTTTGTATCGTAGTAGAGGCCGACCCTGAGATCTCTTACCCATCTGTAATTCACCAAAAAAGATATCCTTTGGTATTCTACCATCATCCATCCTCCTAAGATGTCCTATCCATCTAAGTCTACGAAGACTGAGCATGGAATAAACTGTCACACAACCTGATCTTTCCAATACTTCAGTATTTGTGATTTTGTCTTGCCACTTAATACCAAGAATTCTTCGCAGACACCGCATATGAAAGCTGTTTAAATTGTTCTCTTGGTGTGAGTAAGTTGTCCAGGTTTCACTGCCATAGAGAAGAGTACTAAGGACACAGGCTTGATAGACAAGGACTTTTGTTTTGGCAGTAAGCTTCCTGTTCTCCCAGACTCTTTTTCTTAACCTGTTCATTGTTGTTGCTGCCTTACCAATCCGGATGTTGATTTCCTGATCTAGGGATAATTTGCTATTTACCACTGATCCTAGATATGTAAAATGGTCTACTATCTCTAGTTCGGCGTCGTCAATAAAGATTGATGGTACCCCATGTGCACCTTGTGACATAATCTGTGTCTTCTTTTTGCTAATTGTTAAACCAAATTCAGAACAAGCATTGGAGAATGCAGATAGTAGACATTGCAATTCTTCCTCAGAGTGGGTCGTAACTGCAGCATCATCTGCGAAAAGCAACTCTCTGATCAGTACCCTCCTAATTTTGGTCTTAGCCTTCAATCTCTGAGCATTGTAGAGGCCGCCATCTGAGCGTGAGTGAATGTATATACCACCATCCTGATCACGAAATGCATATTTCAGTAGAAGTGAAAAGTATATTCCAAAGAGGGTGGGAGCTAGTACACAACCTTGCTTAACTCCACTCTTGATTTCAAATTCTTCAGAAGTTGCACCATATACAAACATTATACCCTTCATGCCTGTGTGGAACGATTCCACAATGGACAGAAGAGTTGGTGGGCAGCCAATCTTCTTTAGTGCCTTGAACAGACCCTCACGACTGACCAAATCAAATGCCTTTGTGAGGTCGATGAAGGCAATAAACAGTGGTTGATTCTGTTCACGGCATTTTTCTTGCATTTGTCGCAATGGGAATATCATATCAGTGGTAGACCGGTTCTGTCGAAAGCCACACTGTGATTCAGGGTAGACTTGATCTCCTAGGACTTGAAGTCTGCGCAGAACAATTCTGGCAAATACTTTTCCAACAATACATAGAAGTGAGATACCCCTATAGTTGTTGCAGTCGCTCCGATCGCCCTTGTTCTTGTACAGTGTTATGATGCTTGAATCTTTGAAATCCTGTGGGACTTGTCCTTCACGTCAGCATAGCTCTATTAGCTGGTGGATCTGTAGAGCGAGTGTGTCTTGCCCACTCCTGATAACCTCTATTGGAATCCCATCCTTACCTGGAGCCTTGCCAGATGCAAGTTCATTTATAGCACACTTAACTTCTGTTATGGTGGGAAGTGTGTCCAGGTGGTCAAGAGTTGGTAGAGCCTCTATGGCGTTAAGGGCATCATCCGCTAGTTTGGTCTCACTTGAGTAAAGCTCCAAATAGTGCTCTACCCATCTGTCCATCTGCTGTTTCTTATCAGTGATGACTTCTCCAGTCAAGGTTTTCAGCGGTGCACTTCTTTTGATCACTGGACCACAGGCTTTCTTTATTCCTTCATACATGCTTCTTATGTCTCCCTTATCACTTGCGATTTGAATGGACTCACATAATTTGATCCAATAATCATTTGCACACTGCCTGGCAGCCTTTTGCACATCCTTCCTAGCTTGCCTTAGCTCACTCAGAGTGTTACGCGTTGGTCTTTCCTTGTTTCTTAAGAGAGCTTTCTTCTTCTTATCAATCAAGGGCTGCAGAGTCTCGCTGTTGGCCGCAAACCAGTCCTGCCTCTTATGATCCACAGTGCCGTAAACCCCTACGGCAGTTTTATAAAGAGTTTCCTTAATTTGACCCCACTTTTCATTTACTGTACAATTTTCTGGTGTATCAGTGAAAGCGTCTTCAAGTTGCTGTTGAAACTGAAAGCACTTTTCAGGATCATGAGTGTTAATAATATTAATCCTGGGGCTAGATTTGTGTTTAGCTGTGTAGATTCTCTTTGGTCTCAGTCTAACTCTTGCAACAACCAAAGAATGATCTGTATCACAGTCAGCACTGTGGTAACTACGAGTCAATGATATATGGTTCAGATGTTGTCTCCGTGTGATGATGAAGTCCAGCTGGTGCCAATGGCCGGATCTTGGATGTTTCCATGTGACCTTATGCATCTCTTTTGTTTTAAAAAAAGAGTTTGTAATACATAGGTCATTACTGGTGCAATGCTCCAGCAGCCTTTGCCCATTTTCATTCATGCGACCGATGTTGTATTTTCCAAGGGACACTGGCCATGAACTCGAGTCCTTGCCCACACGAGCATTGAAATCACCGAGCATATAAATGTAGTCAGATTTTGGAACTGCCTTGATCACGGAGTCTAACTCCTCATAGAACAAATCCTTCACATCATCAGAGGAATCGAGTGTCGGTGCATATGCAGTAATAATGGTGGCAAACCCACAAGAGGTTGCCAAGCGCAGGGATAATAGTCTTTCATTTCCTCCTGCTGGAATTTCAATCATTCCCAGTAGCGAATTCTTCACTGCAAAGCCCACACCGTGTTGCCTTTTATCTGCCTGCCCTCTACCCTTCCAGAAAAAGGTGTAGTTGTTTTCCCTGAGTGACCCTTCCTCAGCGAGGCGAGTCTCCTGCAGGCCAGCAATATCAATGTTAAGACGATTGAGTTCGGCATCAATCACAGCCGTTTTTCTCACATCGTCAATATTGGTCAAGTCAGTGGAAAATCCTGGACACATGGTTCTCACGTTCCAGGTTGCAAGCCGTAGCTTGAGGTTTCTATTTTTATTTTTGTTTGTACCTGGTGCATTGGTTTTACAGCCTGCGATTCAGATTTTGTCCTAGCCCCAAGCACCCATTGAAGCAGGCAGGCTGTGGCGGATCAGCACCCAATTGGCTGGGGGCTGCCCAGCTTGAGGCGAGCGGTAGCTGATCAGTGACACCTATAGGTGTCTCCCACCGTCAGAGGCAACGCGTGGCGCTCCATGTCTACGCCAACTGACAAGGACTTATAACCCGTAACAGTTGCCTCTCGCTTTGATTCCGAGACCAGTTAAGACCAGGGATGGAGTTATTGCCTCTCCATAGCACAAAGCCTGGGCTAAAATATAGAGATCATGTATTGCCCATGCAGCATGATCCCTCTCTCGGCCTGCCTAGTTCACTCCAGAGGAAAGGTAACACCCCTACATCTGGAACAAGACAAGCTGCAGAAGCTGCCGGATCAGCAAAGCAATGCTCTAACTGTCCGCCTGTCGGAGCTTCGATCCTAGACCAGTCGCCAACCAAGGCTTAGGGCCTGGTCTGCCCTGCCATGACAATTTTGTCTTTAGCTTGCATTTCCTCGCACCAGGGTAAGGCTTGTACCCTCCCAATTGCGCTCTTCCGCCCGAAGCCGTTGGCACAATGTGGGGTGTCGGGTTTTGTAAGCGCCGCCCAACGTTCGGCGCTAACAGAAACCAGGTAGTACCGTCTACTGTTATACGGTAGCTCAGTCATATCTGACTAAGACCTGACTGTTAAATACAGAAGTGTCCCTCACCTCATATAGAAGTGTCCCTCATGTAGTAAATTGTGTCCCTCACCTCATAAACATCACTACACCATACTAATATACCCTACGTAACCAAAATAACTTTCCCTTCACACCCTCTCTTTCCAGTACTTTTACAGAACCAACTAAAAATACTTTTACCTTAATTACTTTCATAGATTTTCGTTCAGACCAGGCAGGCGGGAAAAAAAACGTTCCCACACGCCGCCAAAAAAAAGTTCACCCGGTTCCCACCAAATATTTTCCCCTCAGTCCCCCAAAAAACCATTACCTGCCATGAGCCGCCGTCAGCCTCCAAAAATATACGTGTGTAAGTCGCATCCTTTACTACTCACAATTTACTACATGAGGGACACTTCTGTATGAGGTGAAGGACTCTCCTGTATGAGGTGAGGGACACAGTTGTACGACATATGGGACATTTCTGTATGAGATGAAGGACACAGTTCTACGACATATGGGACACTTCTGTATAAGGTGAGGGACACAGTTCTACGACATGAGGGACACTTCTGAATTAGGTGATGGACAATTCTGTATGAGGTGAGGGACACTTCTGTATGAGGTGAGGGACACTTCTATATGAGGTGAGGGACACAATTTACTACATGAGGGACACTTCTATATGAGGTGAGGGACACTTCTGTATGAGGTGAGGGACACTTCTGTATGAGGTGAGGGACACAGTTGTACGACATATGGGACACTTCTGTATGAGGTGAAGGACACAGTTCTACAACATATGGGACACTTCTGTATGTGGTGAGGGACACAGTTCTACGACATATGGGACACTTCTGTATGAGGTGAAGGACACAGATCTACGACATATGGGATACTTCTGTATGAGGTGAAGGACACTTCTATATGAGGTGAGGGACACAGTTCTACGACATGAGGGACACTTCTGAATAAGGTAAGGGACACAATTGTACTACATGAGGGACACTTCTATATGAGGTGAGGGACACTTCTGTATGAGGTGAGGGACACAGTTCTACGACATATGGGACACTTCTGTATGAGGTGAGGGACACTTCTGTATGATGTGATGGACACAGTTGTTCAACATGAGGGACACTTCTGTATGAGGTGAGGGACACAGTTTTACGAAATGAGGGACACTTCTGTATGAGGTGAGGGACACTTCTGTATGAGGTGAGGGACACTTCTGTATGAGGTGAGGGACACTTCTGTATGAGGTGAGGGACACTTCTGTATGAGGTGGGAAACACAGTTGTACGACATGAGGGACACTTCTGTATGAGGTGAGGGACACTTCTGTATGAGGTGAGGGACACTTCTGTATGAGGTGGGAAACACAGTTTTACGAAATGAGGGACACTTCTGTATGAGGTGAGGGACACTTCTGTATGAGGTGGGAAACACAATTTTACGAAATGAAAGACTCTTCTGTATGAGGTGAGGGACACTTCTGTATGAGGTGGGAAACACAGTTTTACGAAATGAGGGACACTTCTGTATGAGGTGGGAAACACGGTTGTACGACATGAGGGTGATTGATGTATGGGATGAAGGACACAGTTGTACGATATGAGGGGTACCTCTTATGAGATGAGGGACACAATTGTATGTCATAAGGGCCACTTCTGTGTGAGGTGAGGAACACATTCATACGACAGGGGTTGTCTCAATGCTTGACATATTAAGTTATGATGTCATGTCAATGGTTGTCGATTTCTTGTAAGTGTGTGTGTGTGTGTGTGTGTGTGTGTGTGTGTGTGTGTGTGTGTGTGTGTGTGTGTGTGTGTGTGTGTGTGTGTGTGTGTGTGTTTATGTTTATTGTGTCGGTCATTTTGGGATTTTTTATTTTCTTTTTTTGCTTTTCTTGTGGTTGTCAGGGTGTTTTCTCAGTATTTTGTGTTTATGATTATGATTATTTTTTCTTTGTTGGTTGTGTCAGTCTTTAGTGTATTCTTTTAGTGGTTATGTCGGAGTCTTTTGATTGTCGGCTTTAGTTTGGTTGTATCAGGGTATTTTAGTGGTTGTCGGTTTTCTTTTATTGTCTCCGTTAATTTGGCTTTATCAGTTTTCCTTTCTATTGGTTTCTTCTCGTTGAGTTGGTTCCAGTGTATCGGTGAATGTGTTTTGAATGTGTGAGTTTCACTGTTTGTGTTGGGTTGTGTGTCTTGATGGTAATTTCTGTTTATATGCCCGTTGCAGTGGATGCCGCTTCCTTTGGTTGTGTCTGTTACAGTGGTTGTTTGGGTTTCTTTAATTTGTATCGGTCTCAGTGTTACTTTTGATTCTTTGGTTGTATTTTCTTTCGGAAGATCGCTTTGTATATGTTAGTTGTCTTATCTTTGTCCGTCTCACACAGATGGAAGTAAGATCTTTTAATGTGCCATCTTCACTGTAACTCCCCCACTTCACAGCTCCAATATCTTTCAGTCTCCATACCATATTAATTTTAATGAAGTGTGCTGGTGTGACAACTGCACCTATGTTACTGACTTCATGGATTCTGCCTGCCTCATTATCTTTCCGCTCTCCACTTTCTCCATCACATTTCTTACACCGTCAATATTTTTCAACTCGCCATTCAGCATTAGCAGTTACGTTTTCATCTGTTCAAAAGCAATGACAAACTACTGAATGTAAACTTGGCCAGAAATTGCGAACAGCAAACCAATGCTGCGGTTGTCAGCTACGTTATGTAAAGGATATGCAACAAATGTGTTCATCTGTTCCTCCATCTGTAGCTATGCTTATGCTCTCTTGGATTTTTATCTGAAATGATATTTCGCAATACATTATTATCATCACTTTCCCACTTTACATTTCCAAAATCTTCAAGTTTCCATTCCGGAGTATCTGAAATATAGTCACTTCTACAGACTACCCCGGGTATCTAAACATTCTTAGTTTTCTTTCTGCCACATCGTTTCTCTGCCATTCATCTTTCTCGTCTCGACTTTTCAATTCCACAGCTCCGATATCTTCAATCATCCAATAAACATAATCTCCAAAGAATCGTTCAATTTCTACGAATACACGTGCTTTCTTGAATTCTAGCTAACATATCATTTCTGACGTTGTACGTTATTGTTCGTTATCCAAGGAAATGAGCAGAATTAAAAGCTTGCAGGTAAAGCTACTGTGGAGGCCGGACGAGCTATTGAACAAGCTGATATACTGAATGCTCTATGAGAAGCAAGTCGTTTGCGAGAACCAAGTGATGACTGTGAGTCTACATCCATGGTCAGACTGCAAGAACAGCAACTTAAAAGAGGTGTGGCCAAACAAGAACACTATACAGGAAGACAGAGAAGATTAATAAACAAACACAGAAATGGTGTCGTGAGCCGCTACACGCTGCGGGATTTACTGAGGTGGGAGTAAAGGGGGGGGGGGGGGTCTCAACACATATGGATTGAATGGTTCGATGTGCAGTGAAGATAATCTGTCAACTAACTAACTAACTAACTACTAACTAACTAACTAACTCTTCGTCATCACTTTGCCATTTCATGGCTGACATATCGGCAAGTCTCCAACCAACATTGTCTGTTATGGATTCGTCTTATCTTAAAACTGCGTCTGCGTCATTGATCTTTTGAATCATGCCTACCAAATCTTATTTCATCGTCTCGCTATTTAACATTACCAATTTCTTTAACTCTGCAGTGCTTATTGTCTCAACACTTTCTCATGTTACATGAAAACTATATCCTGTTAACTGAAATTCATTCATTAAATGGCAGTGGTATCTTTCACATTCTATCATACCTCCTGACTTGTTAGTGTTCGTTAATATACCATCCATGCTCAGAGCTCCCGTAAAGATTGGTACATTTGTAAATTTAAAAAGTTACCACTTGGAAATAATTGGTTAATTATGCCATTTCTCTCCCTCTATCTAGGCTTCTGCCGGTCTCCCTGGCTGAGAGTTAGTAGCTTTCTCCGTAACCCTGAATACTCTCGTGGTTGACGTGAGCGCACGAGAATTGGAAGCGGTTCGAGTCGCGCCAGTGACTTATGAGAGTATGGAGCCGGTCGCTCAGAAAGCAATGGCAAACTACTGAGCGTAATCGTGCCAATAAATCAACAATCAACTGAAAGATGCTGATGTTGACAGCAATGTCCTGTAAAGGATATGCAAAACATTTATTTATTTATCTAGGCACTTACTACAGGTCCTTCCAGTTGTCTTTCCAATGCCATTATTTAAATTATGACTAGAGATATCTTATCTCTATTTTTTTTTCATATTACTTACAGGACGTTGCTGTCAACATCATCATTTTTCAGCTGCTGTTGATGTATAGGCAGGATTACGCTCAGTAGTTTGCTATTTCTTTCTGAGCGACCGGCTCACATACCCCCGTAAGTAACCAACTGGTATGGCCAAAGCAATTTTCGCACTTTTCGCTACCGATTCTCCCGCAGGTTACGTTACTCACGAAAATATACAGGATTAGGAAGAAAGAGCCGGCTTCGTGGCTTAGAAGTTATGACTTTTCTCCGTAATCTCGTATACTCTCGTCAGGTAACGTGATGACGGTTCAAATCAGCAGTGGTTCGAATCGCATCGGTAACTTACGTGGTATGTGAGCCGGCCACTCAGAAAGCAATGGCAAACTACTGAGCGTAATTGTCAAAGATCTACATAGAAGCTTAGAGAGTTAAGACGGAGCTATACAGAGAACACCAGACAGGAGAGACACGGGCACTATATTTAGCTTGACAACAGGACACACTCGTGTCAACTAAGAGGTCATTGAGTGCTTATGAGCGAGGGTTTCCCAAGAGTATAGGAAACTCGCCTCTCGACGAGTAACTGGAGAATATCAGTTACTTTAGTTAACTGACCAAGCGTGCTGGGACTCTACGCACGCAAACTCGCCAGCGCACGGAGGACTGAATGTCCGTGGTTGAACGCGCAACTAGAAGCGTGCCTCAGACTGGGACAAGGACGGATAGAGAGCAGACTTGTTCGCTAGGAACCCTATATAGTTTATAGACAATAGTGTTAGCTAGGTTTAGATTCCAATTAGTAAATAGTATCATTATTTCCACCTCTTCATTGCATCTGTGAAACATACCATGTTGTTGATTATTAATGAAGTATTCCGCTCGCAGAGCTTGTTTGTAAATAAAAATGTATCCTTTTGCAAACCACACGAGTTATTGATTCGTGTCGTGCAAAAGTAAGGAGTCCTGAATTACCTGTCGCAAGTAAGTTGCTGACAGGCAGGACCCATTTGGTGTCAGAAGCTTCTGAACCAACGTCTAAAGACTCTAAATTTATTTTGTGGTGAAATCTATCCAAAAGTGAATTATTTATTATAAATGTTTGAAATAGATTGTTTTTCGAGAATGAACACCAAATACTTTAAAAAGTACCATTTGTGGAGCTTGAACCACAATTAAGAGAAAATAATTTATAAATTGTGTAATTCTGTGAAAATTTAGAAGAAATGTGTATGAAGTTGGTTAAATGAATATATGTACAAATATGTTGCAAAGTTTTCAAGCACACCATCGTACATTTCATTTTGTGTGATACAACCATCAAAGTCAACATTCATCACATTTAAGAGTATATTAGCTACTAAACGGAATCGATAGAGCGTAGTTATACCAAGCAAGAAGGAAAGTGAAGACAAGACGACAGTGACATCCATATGACGAAGCATCTTACAAATCATGACAATCATTGATACTATCATAACATTCATTCATTAACATCATTTTTCATTATTCAAATCACATTTGTTATTGATCAGCCGCATGAAAGATGAACATGTATTTGTGCATAGACATATTTTCTAAAGTATTGATGCTCTACTAAACAGAAGCATCAGTTCTCCAATCAAGTCGATCATTTTTGTGTACGGAGGTCAGCGGTGGAACATCCCAAGTGCAAGTTTTTCCAACTGATTAGATGAGTATATTTTCGAATAATTTTGATACTGACCATTTTAACGATGCATCTTTATTTTCAGTGACAATGTAAATAACTAACATATAAT
This sequence comes from Cepaea nemoralis, assembly GCA_014155875.1. Classification (NCBI taxonomy): domain Eukaryota; kingdom Metazoa; phylum Mollusca; class Gastropoda; order Stylommatophora; family Helicidae; genus Cepaea; species Cepaea nemoralis. The sequence goes on from JACEFZ010027457.1 coordinate 148,992, forward strand.
TGTACAACTATTGTGTGAAATAGAAATATTATTATTGTGAAATAACATAGAATCACAAAATGGCATCGTTAAATGACTGCATCCAGGCAGGTAAAGCACTAGGCCATACTGGACAGGAGTTAGAGAAATGGGTTGATCAAAGATACAAAGAAGAAACTGCCCGACAGAAAGAAGAAGCAGAGAGAAAAGCGGCTCTAGATAGAGATGAAAGAGCATTAGAAAGACAACATCAAAAAGAGTTGAAAGAATCAGAGGAAACCACCAAACGAAAACAGTTGGAGTTAGATCACGCTAACAAACAAATAGAAGAAGCCACTAAAGTAAAGATGAAGGAGTTAGAGATAGAGTCAAACATTCAAATAGCCTCTAGTAAACAAAAGAGCCAGGAGGAACAAAATAAATTTTCCAAATATAAAGGCCTGATCAAGCCATACAGCGTAGGCGATTCCTATCTCAGCATGGACTGAGAATATCGAGTTTCAACTTAAGACTCAGAAAATACCGTTGGAAGACTGGGCAATGATCTACATGAGAAATCTCAGTGGGGAGCCATTAAAAGTAATAGAATCAATACCTACAGAACTAAGGAGTAACTATCAGTACATCCACGATAGAATCATGCAACACTTCTTACTTGATGCGACTGGGTATCAGATTCAGTACGCACAAATAAAGCCCAAACCTACTGAACCGTTTCTAGATTACATCTCTAACGTACAGAGCACATTTAATAAATGGCTTAAGGCGGCAAAAGTGGGGGGAAACTTTGATAAACTGCAAGATCTACTGGTAATGGACAAGGTTATATCCACGGTCCCTACCCCGTTTGCAAAGTTCCTCCAACAGGCAGACATAGAATCCATTCCAGAGCTAGAAAAACGTGGGTCGGCTTACTTTTCTGCAAATCGTGATATCTTTAAAACCACCATCCATGATACTGAAATCACTGCCTTGGTGAAAAACGAACCAAGTAGCTCGTATAGGCAAAAATAGTATCGTAAGAAAGACCAGCCTTATCAAAAGCCTCCACTGTGTGGATATTGCAAACTATATCATCCTAGGTATTCTATGTGCGATAAGAACCCAGCATATCCATCTCATTTAGAAACGGTCATAAAGAAGCAAGAGAATAGGAGAAATTCGTTTTAACGTGCTATCAAATGTTGTTCGAGCTATGGCCACTATTCTGCGAAGTGTCTGGGCAGACAAAGAATGAAGGCAAACAATGCTAAGCTCATCGATACGTCATCTGACGATGAGAGTGTGATTGACTCTGAACTTGAGAATGTACTACCAGAGAATGTGTGTGAAAGTGTGGCAGTAGTTACTGATATACTTGATTTCAATAAATGTCTTACATGTCACCAATTTCATGCGGATGGAAAATTAAAATGTGGTCACGTTATTCCATATGCCACCGAAGATGCTAGTGCAGTTAATGCCTCCAGAGGTAAATTGAAGTTCTACGATGCACTGGTAAATAATCAACCATGCCATTGTTTACTGGACAGCGGGAGCACTTTACTTGGCCTGAGAAAAAAACTGGTGAAACCAGAAGATTACACGGGTGAATTTGTCAAATGCCGTACTTTCTCGGAACAATTGAGTAATATCCACTGGCAAAAGCGCATATAAATACCCCGTTCCTTACCGGCACATTTACGTGCGCAATCCTGCAAGACTCTTGCACGTATCTTATTTTAGGATGTTTGGCTTCATTAAAGAAATGTACTGACGATGATATATTAGCCTGGAACGAAACGAACCTGGCTAATGCTGTAACAAGGTCAGAAACGCAAACACACTACACTGACCTGCAAAACGAGATGTTACAGCTGTTCACACCTTACAGTGCTACTAACAATAATACTCGACAAGTATTTATCGAGGCACAACGCACCGATCAAACTATCGCACCTTATTTTAAATTGTTAGGTGAGCGAGCGAAAGTGACTAAAAATGCATCTTGGTATTTTAGAATACACAACGGAATTCTCATGCGTTATTACACAAATAATAACCATGAAATTCAGCAAACGGTGTTACCTGTAACATACCGACAAACTGTGCTGAAGATCGCACATGAGTCACCGTTTGCTGGATATTTGGCCTATGACAAAACCAGAGCCAGAATTTTGTCACATTTCTACTGGCCTAAATTCTGTTCTGACATAAAAAAATTTCTGTCGTTCATGTACTATTTGTCAACATCTGGTAAAAAAAAAAAAGGGTAAGCATGTAACGGCCGAAGTTCAACGGTCATTATTGGCATCAAGACCATTTGAGTGTGTAGCGGTCGATATTGTTGGACCCCTGAATCAGGTGTCGAACAAGGGAAATCGTTTCATACTGACGCTCGTGGATACATGTACCAGGTGGATCGAAGCAATTCCACTGAAATACATCACCTCCAAAGATGTGGCAAATGTATTTTTGCACTTATTTTGTCGTTTCGGTTTCCCGCGAACAATTTTATCGGATCGTGGAACCCAGTTTATTTCGGCTGCTATGCAAGCCTTAACAAAATTGTTAGGAATACAGCAGCACTTCTGTACACCGTACCACCCAATGAGTAACGGCATCATAGAGAAAATTAACGGGGATCTGAAACACATGCTGGCGAAAATAACAGCCGAAAACCCAGCTGAATGGGACACATTATTACCATCTGTGTTATTTGCCCATCGAGAAATTCCGCACTCAAGTACGGGTTTCTCACCTTTTGAACTAGTGTATGGGGCGAACCCTCGTGGACCCCTATCAATATACCATCAGCTAATTACTAGCTTACCAGAAAATCCAACATCAGTAACACCATACGAGATGGTAACGAAACACACGATAGAATCATGAAAGCGTGTGAAATAGCCAAAGCATCTTTGGAGAGGAAAGGACAGATGTACCGCGAGTATGCAAATAAAGGTGCTAAAACAATACACCTTGAACCTAATCAGAAAACTCTGCTTTTACTACCAGATAAACGAAATTTGTTGCTAACATCATGGCAAGGGCCATTCAACGTCGAACGTAAAATATCAGATGTTAACTATGAAATATCGATAACGGGAAAATTAAAGATATTCCATATCAACATGCTGAAACCATATTTCTCACGACAGGAACTACAGACAGACGAACAAAATGCACCCACACCAATCAATCGGACGACAGACGTACACAACACAACTACACCAGGTAGGGCGACACACGACAGCGACATCGCAAATACACTTAGCCAGGTAACAGCACACACAGCTAATACCACAACAGTACTAACCAGACAGACGACGACGGAATAGAATTACCAGTCCCTACTGTATACACGACTGGGACCATCGATAGCATACGGATAGAAACCAAACTTACGGACGAGCAACGACGACAGATGGTAGATTTAGTGACAGAGTACAAGGACATTTTCTCCGACATCCCAGGAAAGACAGACAGAATAGAGCACTCCATCATTCTGAATGATAACACCCATATCAAATGTCGACCTTATTCCATCCCTCTAAATTATAGGGCAAATCTCGACAAAGAAATACTATCTCTTGAGTTGAGTGGAATAATTCAAAGATCCCAGTCAGAATATTCCTTTCCGATCTTTATTGTCGCCAAAAAGGACTCAACAATTCGCCTCTGCGTCGATTATCGACGTTTAAACAGAGTGACAAAAATCGATGCTGAGCCAATCCCAGCATGCGAGGATTTGATACTGGATATGTCTACATCTCGTATATTTTCCAAACTCGACCTCACGCGAGGTTACTGGCAAGTCCCGATGCAAGATAATTCAATTCCTTTGACAGCTTTTTCTACACCTCTAGGACTCTATGAGTGGCGCTTTCTTCCTTTTGGCCTTCGTAATGCTCCAGCCACTTTTGTACGTCTTACTAGAGATCTTCTCCACGGGGTATCCAATACATCTACATACATAGATGACATATGCATTCATACTGAAGACTGGACGTCACACCTACAGAAACTTCGACATATCTTCGACAGGTTGCGATTATTCGGTCTTACCGTCAAACCAACTAAGGTTGAGTTGGGCATGGAGGAAATTGACTTCCTAGGCCATACCATCTGCAGAGGCCAACTCAAAACTGACGAGAAAATAGTCACAAAGATTCTCAATTTGACTATGCCAACGACCAAGAAACAGGTCCGAAGTCTACTTGGTCTTGTAAACTATTATAGTAAAATTATTCCCAATCTGGCGGAAATCACCAGTGTTTTTTCCAATATTTTGAAAGCTTCGGCTAAATTGGATGTGCAAGATGCAGCGTTAATTGTCGCATTATCAAAATTGAAATATTTATTCAGTGTACCACCTATTTTGCGCTTACCTAATCAGAATCTTACCTATTTCCTCCGCACAGACGCAAGTGCGATTTCCATATCTGGTATATTGGGCCAGTTTTACGACGGGAAGTTCCACCCCGTGATGTATGTAAGCCGGAAAATCAACCCAGCTGAATCAAGATACTCAGCATCTGAATTGGAGGGCCTTAGCGTAATCTATTGCGTTAGAAAACTGCATAGGTTTTTGGCAGGTACAGAGTTTGTAATCCAGTCCGACAACTCTCCGCTTGCGGTTATGCAGTCTGGCATCCCTCAAAACAACAGGATCTATAGATGGTCTTTAATATTGGCAAACTATGCCTTTACAATCCAGCATTTGAAGGGATCATTAAACTCGCTGGCAGACATTTTAAGTCGACCTTCAAGTATAGAGATACCTGAAGTACAGGAAAAGAGCGACGACTTATCACCAGAAACAGTGACACTGTAGTTATTCATGAAATCAGTGCCGTGTGTGTTAAAAAGTTACACTTTAAGTACATCCTTTAAGTGCGTTAATATCGCCAGTCGACTAAACTGTGTAAGAGAAACAGTGTCATTATGAGTAAATGAACAGGCACATTAGTAACATTTCTACAGCACTAACACGTAGATAAGCCATAATTACATCGAAAGTGTTAGACTTGGACCTACATAAACTAGTAGGCAACGTTATATATAAACACTATCCTGAAGGGAGAGCATATAATACTGTGAATAAGTGAACTATGTTATTACACGAGTCTACAAGGAACAGTGCTCGAACATTACACCGGGAAGGACGACGTTAGTGTAGTGATATATAAACGTAATTGTGATTTGTATATTACATTGTTTTTTTTTTTACAGTGCGCATAACCTCATTGTGTATATTTATAATTGAATTGCAAATGTTCAAGTAAATATATGACGTTATTTATGTTAGTTCATAGGTAGAAGTCACCAACAGTTACTTAAAAACCTCATTTAAGTTAACACCTACGTTAGAAATGTAACTATTAGACATTACTTTATCACATCACCATGTAAACATAATAATTTATAGATTAATTTGCTTAAAACATCTTTTCTAAACTAACCCAACCATTGGAAAATTAACATCATTTCATTTACTAATATTACAATAAGGTAACTAACCCACTTTGCTTAAATAAATGAAATTAACTAGGTTATTTCCCTTAGGTTAATTTAGAACAGCACACGAAATTACTATAGCGTATAAATACAGGGTGTTTGAAATCAAAAACAGGAAAGATAATATTAGAGGAAGATGCTATAATGAAGAGGTGGAATGCGTATATAAGAGAATTATATGAAGGAGAAAGGGCAGAATTAACAGAAGATAGTAACTTAGAAGGTCCACCTATTCTGAAAGAAGAAGTCGCTGACGCTATGAAACGTATGAAGAAAGGAAAAACAGCTGGGCCAGATGAAATCACAATAGAAGAATTAGAAGTATTGGGAGAATTTGGAGTAGATATATTAACCAAAATGTTGAATGATATTTACAGCAGTGGATATTTACCCAGTGATATGCTGAAATCTGTATTTATAGCTATACCAAAAAGACCAGGAGCAATTGATTGTGAAGATTTTCGTACAATTAACCTTATAAACCATATCACTAAGCTTCTACTCAGAATCATAATGAGAAGAACCAAAAAGAAAATAAAAATGGAAATTAGTGAAGAACAGTATGGATTTGTGGAAGGAAAGGGCACAAACAATGCAATTTATACATTGCGGACACTAATAGAAAGGTCAATAGAGAAACAGAGGGACATATATTTGTGCTTCATAGATTATACTAAGGCATTTGATAAAGTAAAACATGATGAACTGATTAAAATGTTGGAAGATATCAACACTGATGGAAAAGATTTAAGAATAATAAAGAATATTAACTGGAACCAAGTAGCAGCAATTAAAATGGGAAATAAAGAGGGTAGTTATGAACAGATAAAGCTAGGAGTACGACAAGGGTGTGTCTTGTCACCAGATCTTTTCTCCCTGTATAGCGAAGTAATAATGAGAGAGATCAAAGAGATGCCAGGAATACTAGTTGGAGGTTATAATATAAATAATATACGCTATGCAGATGACACAGTATTGGTGGCGGATAATTCAACAGACCTACAACAATTATTAGACGTTGTAGTAACAGAGAGTGCAAGGAAAGGACTCAACTTGAATATCAAGAAAACAGTAACAATGGTAATATCAAAGAAAATGGTGACACCAAAATGTGACATAGAAATAGAAGGGAAAATCCTTAACCAAGTTGATAATTTTAGATACCTAGGGGCATTTATAACATCAGATGGAAGATGTACAACAGAGATTAGGAGCAGAATAGGGCAGGCAAAAGCCGCATTTCATAAAATGAAGAGTATCTTATGCAATAAGTCACTGTCACTGAATGTAAGAAAGAGAGTGCTGAAATGCTATGTAGAACCAGTTTTGCTGTATGGCAGTGAATCTTGGAATGTAAATGAACAAATTAAGAAGAAATTAGAAGCAACAGAGATGTGGTTCCTGAGACGAATGTTGCGAATTCCTTGGACTGCCAGAGTAACTAACGACGACTGCCTGAAACAGGCTAATAAAACTAGAACATTATATACAACAATAAGACAGAGACAAACAGCTTTCCTCGGTCATGTGATGAGAAGAGAGGCATTGGAGAACATCGTAACAACTGGAAAGATCGAGGGGAAGAGAGGCAGAGGTAGACCAAGAGAAGTGATGCTGGATGGATTGAGACGGTGGCATGGAGGAATATCAGCAGCAGAGTTGATCCAGAAAACCAAAGACCGAGATCTATGGAGAGCCATGAACGCCTACGCCAGCCGGCACGGCACTTGATGATGATGATTTAGATTAGTTAGTAACACATGATCGGTAACAAACCATCATCACAAACGTGTATAATATGTTGTATAGATATGACGCGTGCAAAGACATAGCACAGTCATGTGGCGTGAAAACTTGTACGATTCAGCCAAACATTTATTGTAAATATGTAATGTTCATTTATGTAATATTATGAACCATATTTTAAGAACGAATGAATGTTTTAACATAACTATGGTATGAAAGTTGAACGAGAGACGTGTGAATGAGAGGAATGAATGAAGACAAAGTAAACATTGAGTGAGAGAGAGAGAGATTTAGCGGAAATTTTTTTCTCCGCGCAAATCGTCTTATTGTGACTTATCTGTGTCAATATGTGTAACCAATGTGTTGTTCAGTTTTATGTGTGTAACTGCAATACTTTAGAAATAGTAGTAGTAAATAGAGAAAGTACTTTGAGCATCTTAAAACGAAATTGTGGTCATAAATAAAAGTAACCAACATTTGTAGCCACAATAATCCGATTTACGGCGCTCGAAGTAATACATACATATAGAATAGAAACGCATACACATGTTAGCAAGTTAATTACATTGTAGTTTATTAGATAAAACGCAAACAAACAGGAACACAAACACATAAAAGTTGCATTCACCATTTGTTTCAAAGAACAGTAACTCAAAACAGGGGACACAATAACTTCTTTAAAACCAGAAGGTAACATTGAAAATATTCCTTCACAAACGGAAGTTAAAAGGTGAAGAGTAGAACATAGAGCATACGAGTTGGTGCTGATATTATAGGGGAACATGAACATTTATGCTCATGTGTTGTTCTCGTAATAGAGACAGCTTGTTGCGGGTTGTCATGTTGGGCAATTTGAGGACAGGTCGAGACATAAGTCAACGGGCAGAAGTCAAAGGACATAGGGTCAAACGACGGAAGCCAGGACATAAGTCATAAGACAACGGTTCCGGATCAATACAATTCCCAGGAATATAATAGAGGTCTGAATCCAACGATATTGATGTGATGCACTACTCAATTAGCCGAGTGAATCAATATAACAGTGTGAAAAGGCAGAGAAGAGAATTTGTTCTATCCCCAGAAGAGATACTTAAACTTATGAGATCTTTGACAAAATTGGACAGCCAATTTTTCAGTGACCAATACGTGTTACATACAGGAGTTAAACGGTTGTAACACTACACGCAGAGGAGAGGAGCGTGTCAAAGATCTACATAGGAGCTTAGAGAGTTAAGACGGAGCTATACAGAGAACACCAGACAGGAGAGACACGGGCACTATATTTAGCTTGACAACAGGACACACTCGTGTCAACTAAGAGGTCATTGAGTGCTTATGAGCGAGGGTTTCCCAAGAGTATAGGAAACTCGCATCTCGACGAGTAACTGGAGAATACCAGTTACTTTAGTTAACTGACCAAGCGTGCTGGGACTCTACGCACGCAAACTCGCCAGCGCACGGAGGACTGAATGTCCGTGGTTGAACGCGCAACTAGAAGCGTGCCTGAGACTGGGACAAGGACGGATAGAGAGCAGACGTGTTCGCTAGGAACCCTTATATAGTTTATAGACAATAGTGTTAGCTAGGCTTTAGATTCCAATTAGTAAATAGTATCATTATTTTCACCTCTTCATTGCCTCTGTGAAACATACCATGTTGTTGATTATCAATGAAGTATTCCGCTCGCAGAGCTTGTTTGTAATCAGCTCTAAATAAAAATGTAGCCTTTTGCAAACCACACGAGTTATTGATTCGTGTCGTGCAAAAGTAGGGAGTCCTGAATTACCTGTCGCAAGTAGGTTGCTGACAGGCAGGACCCATTTGGTGTCAGAAGTTTCTGAACCAACGTCTAAAGACTCTAAATATATTTTGTGGTGTTAAAATTATCCCAAACGTGAATTATTTATTATATAATGTTTGAAATAGATTGTTTTCGAGAAGTGAACACCAAAATACTTTAAAAAGTACCATTTGTGGAGCTTGAACCACAATTAAGAGAAAATAATTTAGAAATTGTGTAATTCTGTGAAAATTGATAGCAAATGTGTATGAATTTGGTTAAATGAATATATGTACAAATATGTTGCAAAGTTATCAAGCACACCATCGTGTACATTTCATTTTGTGTGATACAGCCATCAATGTCAACATTCATCACATTTAAGAGTATATTAGCTACTAAACGGAATCAATAGAGCGTAGTTATACCAAGCAAGAAGGAAAGTGAAGACAAGACGACAGTGACACTCATATGACGAATCATCTTACAAATCATGACAATCATTGATACTATCATAACATTCATTCATTAACATCATTTTTCATTATCCAAATCACATTTGTTATTGATCAGCCGCATGAAAGATGAACATGTATTTGTAGCATAGACATGTTTTCTAAAGTATTGATGCTCTACTAAACAGAAGCGTCAGTTCTCCAATCAAGTCGATCATTTTTGTGTACGGAAGTCAGCGGTGGAACATCCCAAGTGCCAAGTTTTTCCAACCGATTAGATGAGTATATTTTCGAATAATTTTGATACTGACCATTTTAACGATGCATCTTTATTTTCAGTGACAATGTAAATAACTAACATATAACTGTACAACTATTGTGTGAAATTGAAATATTATTATTGTAAAATAACATAAAATCATAAAATGGCATCGTTAAATGACTGCATCCAGGCAGGCAAAGCACTAGGCCATACTGGACAGGAATTAGAGAAATGGGTTGATCAAAGATACAAAGAAGAAATAGCTCGACAGAAGGAAGAAGCAGAGAGAAAAGCTGCTCTAGATAGAGATGAAAGAGCATTAGAAAGACAACATCAAAAAGAGTTGAAAGAAGCAGAGGAAACCACCAAACGAAAACAGTTGGAGTTAGATCACGCCAACAAACAAATAGAAGAAGCCACTAAAGTAAAGATGAAAGAGTTAGAGATAGAGTCAAACATTCAAATAGCCTCTAGTAAACAAAAGAGCCAGGAGGAAGCAAAATAAATTTTCCAAATATAAAGGCCTGATCAAGCCATACAGCGTAGGCGATTCCATCTCAGCATGGACTGAGAATATAGAGTTTCAACTTAAGACTCAGAAAATACCGTTGGAAGATTGGGCAATGATCTACATGAGAAATCTCAGTGGGGAGCCATTAAAAGTGATAGAATCAATACCTACAGAACTAAGGAGTAACTATCAGTACATCCACGATAGAATCATGCAACACTTCCTACTTGATGCTCCTGGGTATCAGATTCAATACTCACAAATAAAGCCCAAACCTACTGAAAACCTTCCTAGATTACGTCTCTAACGTGCAGAGTACATTTAATAAATGGCTTTAGGCGGCAAAAGTGGGGGAAAACTTTGAGAAACTGCGAGATCTAATGGTAATGGACAAGGTAATATCCACGGTCCCTACCCCGTTTGCAAAGTTCCTCAAACAGGCAGACATAGAATCCATTCAAGAGCTAGAAAAACGTGGGTCGGCTTACTTTTCTGCAAATCGTGATATCTTTAAAACCACCATCCATGATACTGAGATCACTGCCTTTGTGAAAAACGAACCTAATAGATCGTATAGGCAAAAAGAGTATCGTAAGAAAGATCAGCCCTATCAAAAACCTCCACGATGTGGATATTGCAATTACTATCATCCTAGTTATTCTATGTGCGATAAGAACCCAGCATATCCATCTCATTTAGAAACAGTCATAAAGAAGCAAGAGAATAGAAGAAACTCGTTCAAACGTGCTATTAAATGTTATTTTTGTTCGAGCTATGGACACTATTCTGCAAAGTGTCTGGGCAGGCAAAGGAATGAAGGCAAACAATGCTATGCTCATCGATACGTCATCTGACGATGATAGTGTGATTGACTCTGAACTTGAGAATGTACTACCAGAGAATGTGTGTGAAAGTGTGGCAGTAGTTACTGATATACTTGATTTCAATAAATGTCTTACATGTCACCAGTTTCATGCGGATGGAAAATTAAAATGTGGTCACGTTATTCCATATTCCATCGAAGATACTAGTGCAGCTAATGCCTCCAGAGGTAAATTGAAGTTCTACGATGCACTGGTAAATAACTCAACCATGCCATTGTTTACTGGACAGCGGCAGCACTTTACTTGGCCTGAGAAAAGAACTGGTGAGACCAGAAGATTACACGGGTGAATTTGTCAAATGCCGTACTTTCTCGGAACAATTGAGAAATACCCACTGGCAAAAGCGCATATAAATACCCCGTTCCTTACCGGCACATTTACGTGCGCAATCCTGCAAGACCCTTGCACGGATCTTATTTTAGGATGTTTAGACTCATTAAAGAAATGTACTGACGATGATATATTAGCCTGGAAGGAAACGAACCTGGCTAATGCTGTAACAAGGTCAGAAACGCAAACACACTACACTGACCTGCAAAACGAGATGTTACAGCTGTTAACACCTTGCGGTGCTACTAACAATAATACTCGACAAGAATTTATCGAGGCACAACGCACCGATCAAACTATCGCACCTTATTTTAAATTGTTAGGTGAGCGAGCGAAAGTGACTAAAAATGCATCTTGGTATTTTAGAATACACAACGGAATTCTCATGCGTTATTACACAAATAATAACCATGAAATTCAGCAAACGGTGTTACCTGTAACATACCGACAAACTGTGCTGAAGATCGCACATGAGTCACCGTTTGCTGGACATTTGGCCTATGACAAAACCAGAGCCAGAATTTTGTCACACTTCTACTGGCCTAAATTCTGTTCTGATATAAAAATTTTCTGTCGTTCATGTACTATTTGTCAACATCTTGTAAGAAAGGGTAAGCATGTGACGGCCGAAGTTCAACGGTCATTATTGGCATCACGACCATTTGAGTGTGTAGCGGTCGATATTGTTGGACCCCTGAATCAGGTGTCGAACAAGGGAAACCGTTTCATACTGACGCTCGTGGATACATGTACCAGGTGGATCGAAGCAATTCCACTAAAATACATCACCTCCAAAGATGTGGCAAATGTATTTTTGCACTTATTTTGTCGTTTTGGTTTTCCGCGAACGATTTTATCGGATCGTGGAACCCAGTTTATTTCGGCTGCTATGCAAGCCTTAACAAAATTGTTAGGAATACAGCAGCATTTCTGTACACCGTACCACCCAATGAGTAACGGCATCATAGAGAAAATTAACGGGGATCTGAAACACATGCTGGCAAAAATAACAGCCGAAAACCCAGCTGAATGGGACACGCTATTACCAGCTGTGCTCTTTGCCCATCAAGAAATTCCGCACTCAAGTACGGGTTTCTCACCTTTCGAACTAGTGTATGGGGCGAACCCTCGTGGACCCCTATCAATATACCATCAGCTAATTACTAGCTTACCAGAAAATCCAACATCAGTAAGACCCTATGAGATGGTAACAGACACATGCGATAGAATCATGAAAGCGTGTGAAATAGCCAAAGCATCTTTGGAGAGGAAAGGACAGATGTACCGCGAGTATGCAAATAAAGGTGCTAAAACAATACACCTTGAACCGAATCAGAAAGTTCTGCTGTTACTACCAGATAAACGTAATTTATTGCTAACATCATGGCAAGGGCCATTCAACGTCGAACGTAAAATATCAGATGTTGACTATGAAATATCGATAAAGGGAAAATTAAAGATATTTCATATCAACATGCTGAAACCATATTTCTCACGACAGGAACTACCGACAGACGAACAAAATGCACCCACACCAATCAATCGGACGACAGACGTACACAACACAACTACACTAGGTAGGGCGACACACGACAGCGACATCGCAAATACACTTAGCCAGGTAACAGCACACGCAGCTAATACCACAACAGTACTTAACCAGACAGATGACGACGGAATAGAATTACCAGTCCCTACTGTAGACACGACTGGGACCATCGATAGCATACGGATAGAAACCAAACTTACGGACGAGCAACGACGACAGATGATAGATTTAGTGACAGAATACAAGGACATTTTCTCCGACATCCCAGGAAAGACAGACAGAATAGAGCATTCCATCATTCTGACTGATAACACCCCTATCAAATGTCGACCTTATTCCATCCCTCTAAATTATAGGGCAAATCTCGACAAAGAAATACTATCTCTTGAGTCGAGTGGAATAATTCAAAGATCACAGTCAGAATATTCCTTTCCTATCGTGCTTGTCACCAAAAAGGACTCAACAATTCGCCTCTGCTTCGATTATCGACGTTTAAACAGAGTGACAAAGATCGATGCTGAGCCAATTCCAGCATGCGAGGATTTAATCCTAGATATGTCTACAACTCGTATATTTTCCAAACTCGACCTCACTCGAGGTTACTGGCAAGTCCCGATGCAAGAAAATTCAATTCCTTTGACAGCTTTTTCTACACCTCTAGGACTCTATGAGTGGCGCTTTCTTCCTTTTGGCCTTCGTAATGCTCCTTCCACTTTTGTACGTCTTACTAGGGATCTTCTCCACGGGGTGACCAATACATCTACATACATAGATGACATATGTATTCATACTGAAGACTGGACGTCACACCTACTGAAACTTCGACAGGTTGCGATTATTCGGTCTTACCGTCAAACCAACTAAGGTAGAGTTGGGCATGGAGGAAATTGACTTCCTAGGCCATACCATCTGCAGAGGCCAACTCAGAACAGACGAGAAAATAGTCACGAAGATTCTAATTTGACTATGCCAACTACCAAGAAACAGGTCCGAAGTCTACTTGGCCTTGTAAACTATTATAGTAAATTTATTCCCAATCTGGCGGAAATCACCAGTGTTTTTTTCCAATATTTTGAAAGCTTCGGCTAAATTAGATGTATAAGATGCAAAGTTAATTGGCGCATTATCAAAATTGAAATATTTATTCAGTGTACCACCTATTTTGCGTTTACCTAATCAAAATCTTACCTATTTCCTCCGCACAAACGCAAGTGCGATTTCTATATCTGGTATATTGGGCCATTTTTACGACGGGAAGTTCCACCCAGTGATGTATGTAAGCCGTAAAATCAGCCCTGCTGAATCAAGATACTCAGCATCTGAATTGGAGGGCCTTAGCGTAATCTATTGTGTGAGAAAACTGCATAGGTTTTTGGCAGGTACAGAGTTTGTAATCCAGTCCGACAACTCTCCCCTTGCGGTAATGCAGTCTGGCATCCCTCAAAACAACAGGATCTACAGATGGTCCTTAATATTGGCAAACTATGCTTTTACAATCCAGCATTTGAAGGGATCATTAAACTCTTTGGCAGACATTTTAAGTAGACCTTCAAATATAGAGATACCTGAAGTACAGGAGAAGGCGACGATTTATCACCAGAAACAGTGACACTGTAGTTGTGAATGAAATCAGTGCCGTGTGTGGTAAAAACTTACACTTTGAAGTGCGTTAATATCGCCAGTCGACTAAACTGTGCAAGATAAACAGTGCCATTATGAGTAAATAAACAGGCACATTAGTGATATTTCTACAGCGCTAACACGTAGATGAGCAATAATTACATCGAAAGTGTTAGACGTAAACCTACAGAAACTGATAGGGAACTTGTTATATAAACACTATCCTCAAAGGAGAGCATATAAAACTGTGGTTAATTGAACTATGTTATTACACTAGTCTACAAGGAACAGTGCTCGAACATTACACCGGAAAGGACGACGTTAGTGTAATTATATATAATTGTGATATGTATAGTACATTGTTTTTTTTTAAACAGTGCGCATAACCTCATTGTGTATATTTATAATTGAATTGCAAATGTTCAAGTAAATATATGACAGTTATTTATGTTAGTTCATAGGTATAAGTCACCAACATTTACTTAAAAACCTCATTTAGATTAACACCTACGTTAGAAATGCAATTATTAGACATTACTTTATCACATCACCATGTAAACATAATCATTTATATATTAATTTGCTTAAAATATCATTTCTAAACTAACCCAATCATTGGAAAATTAATATCATTTCATTTACCAATAATACTATAAGGTAACTAACCCACTTTGCTTAAATATAATTAATTAATTAGGTTATTTCCCTTAGGTTAATTTAGGACAGCACACGAAATTACTATAGCTTATTTAGATTAGTTAGTTTCATATGATCGGTAACAAACCATCATCATAAAAGTGTATAATATTTTGTATAGATATGACGCGTGCAAAGACATAGCACAGTCATGTGGCGTGAAAACTTGTACGATTCAGCCAGTATTTATTGTAAATATGTAATGTTCATTTATGTAATATTATGAACCATATTTTAAGGACGAATGAATGTTTTAACATAAGTATGATTTGGAAGGGAACGAAAGATGCATAATAGGAGAGGAGTGAATGAAGACAAAGTAAACGTTGAGTGAGAGAAAAAGAGAGAGAGAGATTTAGCGGAATTTTTTTCTCCACGCAAATCGTCATATTGTGACTTGTCTGTGTCAATCTGTGTAACCAATGTGTTGTTCAGTTTTAAGTGTGTAACTGCTATACTTTAGAAATAGTAGTGGTAAATAGAGAAAGTACTTTGAGCATCTTAAAACGGAGTTGTGGTCATAAATAAAGGTAACCGACATTTGTAGCCACAATAATCCGATTTACGGCGCTCGAAGGAATACATACATGTAGATTAGAAACGCATACACATGTTAGCAAGTTAATTACATTGTAGTTTAATGAATAACACGCAAACAAACAGGAAAACAAACACATAAAGGTTGCATTCACCATTTGTTTCAAAGAACAGTAACTCAAAACAGGGGACACAATAGCTTCTTTAAAAAAACATGAATGTAACATTGCAAATATTTCTTCACAAACGGAAGTTTAAATGTGAATAGTAGAACATAGAGCATACGAGTTGGTGCTGATATTATAGGAGAACATGAACATTTATGCTCATGTGTTGTTCTCGTAACAGATACAACTTGTAGCGGGTTGTCATGTTGGGCAATTTGAGGACAGGTCGAGACATAAGTCAACGGGCAGAAGTCAAAGGACATAGGGTCAAACGACGGAAGCCAGGACATAAGTCATAATACAACGGTTCCGGATCAATACAATTCCCAAGAATATAATAGAGGTCTATATCCAACGATAATGATGTGATGCACTACTCAATTAGCCGAGTGAATCAATATAACAGTGTGAAAAGGCAGAGAAGAGAATTTGTTCTATCCCCAGAAGAGATACTTAAACTTATGAGATCTTTGACAAAATTGGACAGCCAATTTTTCAGTGACCAATACGTGTTACATACAGGAGTTAAACGGTTGTAACACTACACGCAGAGGAGAGGAGCGTGTCAAAGATCTACATAGGAGCTTAGAGAGTTAAGACGGAGCTATACAGAGAACACCAGACAGGAGAGACACGGGCACTATATTTAGCTTGACAACAGGACACACTCGTGTCAACTAAGAGGTCGTTGAGTGCTTATGAGCGAGGGTTTCCCAAGAGTATAGGAAACTCGCCTCTCGACGAGTAACTGGAGAATACCAGTTACTTTAGTTAACTGACCAAGCGTGCTGGGACTCTACGCACGCAAACTCGCCAGCGCACGGAGGACTGAATGTCCGTGGTTGAACGCGCAACTAGAAGCGTGCCTCAGACTGGGACAAGGACGGATAGAGAGCAGACCGTGTTCGCTAGGAACCTTATATAGTTTATCGACAATAGTGTTAGCTAGGCTTTAGATTCCAATTAGTAAATAGTATCATTATTTTCACCTCTTCAATTGCATCTGTGAAACATACCATGTTGTTGATTATCAATGAAGTATTCCGCTCGCAGAGCTTGTTTGTAAATAAAAATGTAACCTTTTGCAAACCACACGAGTTATTGATTCGTGTCGTGCAAAAGTAAGGAGTCCTGAATTACCTGTCGCAAGTAAGTTGCTGACAGTAATCTTGCCAAGAGATCAACATACAGCTGAAAGATGCTGGTGTTGACAGCTAAGTCCTGTAAAGGATATGCTTAAAAAAAAAAAAAGGAAGAAAGACATTAACCCCTATTAGGAAATACTTTTGTTGAGTGACCAGACTCCTTGCCACAAGAGAATACTTGACAAGGCAGTTAATTATACTTGATTTCACTTGGATAATACTGTTTTATGGAATTAGTTATTTAGAAATATGTAGACAGCTTACAACACTCCCAAAGATTTACAGTAATGATGGTAGCTGAAACTTTACATTTAGGGGAAATAAACGTGATAAACACGTTTAAGTTTGTTTCATGATAAAAGTCCCTTAGTATATACGATCGTCTTCAGAAAGGAATTAAGGAAATTTTAATTACTTTTTATTTAGCCATACCTCCTATATATTAAGGGACATTATCATGGCAAGCGCTAACAAGAGTGGGCGAATTTGTATTCTAAAACCAAATTGCCACTTTTAAAAAAGGGAAATGTAGCTCATGCTACAACAACATCTAACATTAGAATTGAAGTTCAAGCTACGACGGCAGCCTTCCGACGGTTGGCGAGCAGCAAAGACATAATTGTTGTGTTGGTAACGGACTCACATAGTGTGTTTCGGATGATGGAAGCTGGTATGTTTCATGTGGAGTGACCAGCTTGACAGGTCGGAGATTGTGAGTTTATCATACATTGTTGCCCAAGGCACGCAGGTGTGCGGGACAATAAGCAGACTGATATCTAGCTATTGCCGCACCTATGTGCAGATATTCATTGAAACCAATTAAAGTGGCACATTTAGTGTGTATTGGAGATGTTATTCGTCCATACCAATGTGTTCTTAATTTTAAAAATATTTCATGGGAAGAGTAACATTTACACCAAGAACAGAGGAACATCTACACAAAGAGTAGAAGAACATCTTCTCCAAGATTTGAGGAATATCCACACGGAGATTAGAATAACATATGCACCAAGGATACAGAAACAACGAACCAGGGGTAGAGGAACATCTACTCAAGAATTTGAAGAATATCTACACCAATATTAAAGTAACATCTACTTCAAGATTAAGGGAATATCTTCATCATTGGAAGAAGAATATCTACACCAAGATTGTATGAATATCTACACCAAGATTAAATTAACATGTACGTCAAGATTAGAGTGACATGTACACCAAGATTAGAGTAACATCAATACAAAGGCCACAGAAACAACGAACTAGAGCTAGAGGAACAACTACACCGAGCGAAGAGGAACATCTACACTAACGCTAGAGGAACATCTGTGTCAAGAACGAACGGACTTTACTTTATTTTCAAATTGTAGCAAATTGGGCACGCAGGCCTGTCTTACATTCGGCCCTTCCAATCACTTAACTTTCATTCATCAGTGCATAGTACATTCACATAGGAAAAAAACATTGTCAAATGAATGTTGTGAATATAAACAATGCATGTTACCATAGTACCAAGAATAGAGAAACAGCTACTCAATGGATAGAGGAACTAAAATTACAGGAACATCTGCATCAAAGTTTGAGGAATCTCTGCACCGTGGTTAAAGGAATATCTAAACCAATATTTCAGAAACACACACACTAAGAGTACAGGAAAGTCTACACAAAGGTATGAGGAGCATCTACTCCAAGGATAGCAGACCATATTCACCAACGTTAGAGGGAGAGTTTCTACAAGGGTATAGGAACATCTACACTAATGTTAGAGGAAGAGTTTCTCCGAGGGTATAGGAACATCTACACCAATGTTAGAGGAAGAGTTTCTCCGAGGGTATAAGAACATCTACACCAACATTAGACGAAGAGTTTCTCCAAGGGTATAGGAACATCTACACCAATGTTAGAGGAAGAGTTTCTCCGAGGGTATAAGAACATCTACACCAACATTAGACGAAGAGTTTCTCCAAGGGTATAGGAACATCTACACCAATGTTAGAGGAAGAGTTTCTCCAAGGGTATAGGAACATCTACACCAATGTTAGAGGAAGAGTTTCTCCAAGGGTATAGGAACATCTACACCAATGTTAGAGGTACTTCTACACCAATATTAGAGGAAGAGTTTCTCCAAGGGTATAGGAACATCTACACCAATGTTTGAAGAACATCTACACCAATGTTAGAGGAATATCTGTATTAAGATTAAGGGGACATCTACTCCAAGGGTAGAGACACATCTATGCCAAGAGTAGACGGAAATCTACACCAGGGGTTTATGACCATTTACACAAGAGTATGGAAAAATTTAGGGTTTAGGACAATTTACACCAATGGTATAGTGAGATTTACACCAAGGTTTTAGGGACTTCTACACCAAGGGCAGAGAAACATCTACATTAGAGGTAGTGAGAGGTACATGAACACCGAAAGTAGAGGAACGTCTACACCAAAGATCTACACCAAGGCTAGATGAACGTTTTACACGAAGGTTAGAGGAACAATATTATTAAAGATTGCGTAACCTCCTTACCAGGAGTGGAGTAAACAAGTATTTGTATAAAGTACTCAACCTAGACTATACCCAAATAAATAACAGGTTCACCAATTACCTCTGCGTCAAGGGTAGAGTAGTATCACTGTAGAAAGTATGTGAGTAAATAAATAACATATTTTCTGAAGGACACAACCAGTCATGAAACAATCCAGTGTCAGATTTCCTCATCACGTTATAGCTGTTTATTGTGTTACCCGTCAGTTGTAATCACTGTGACAAATAATGGTACTTACAATGTTGTTCTTTAATATTAAATATTCATAAATAGTTTCATGAAACATATCAATGATGAAATTGAAAACATAGCATTTGATAGTTTTACATTGAAAGAAATCCAGATATCATCTCGCAGGAATGTATTACGTGTCAAGACATTCTTGATTAATTTACGCATCCTCAGGAATGAATGTTTGTGGATTTATCCTGTAGTAAACAAAGACATTGCTCTTTAGCCACCTAAATTTTGATGCCTCTTGAAGAGGTTTTGATGCTTCCTTATTGATGTCAAACCCTCGTTTGTTCATCTGGGCCACAACGTCCACTAGTGCTTTATTGTTGACATGAGACAGCCCGTTTTGGCCTGTGAGATTACAGATGAGTATTAGTAGACTGACAATATAAACATACGTGATCTGTGAGATTACAGATGTGTATGAGTAGATGGACACTATAAACATACGTGATCTGTGAGA
The DNA here is from genome assembly GCA_014155875.1 of Cepaea nemoralis. Lineage (NCBI taxonomy): Eukaryota > Metazoa > Mollusca > Gastropoda > Stylommatophora > Helicidae > Cepaea > Cepaea nemoralis. The sequence continues at coordinate 169,392 of JACEFZ010027457.1, forward strand.
TTACAGATGACTATTAGTAGACTGATAATATAAACATACGCGGTCTGTAAGATTACATATGTGTATTAGTAGACTGACAATATAAACATACGTGATCTGTGAGATTATAGATGAGTATTAAAAGATTGACAATATAAATATACGCGGTCTGTGAGATTACAGATGTGTATTGTAGATTGTCAATATAAAATACGTGAATGAGTAAAATATAGCTTTAAAAATGTATTATATATCAGTGAAAAATTGCTTTCCAAACTTTATCCAGTGTTTGCTAGAGGTGTTTACAGGCCACACATTTTATTATTTAATGTGGAGTCTGGCGCCAATTATACAACATGGAGTCTGGCGTCACTTGTACATCGTGGAGTCTGGCGCCACTTGTAAGACGTGGAGTCTGGCGCCACTTGTACATCGTGGAGTCTGGCGCCACTTGTAAGACGTGGAGTCTGGCGCCACTTGTAAGACGTGGAGTCTGGCGTCACTTGTACATCGTGGAGTCTGGCGCCACTTGTAAGTCATGGAGTCTGGCGTCACTTGTATGACGTGGAGTCTGGCGTCACTTGTACATCGTGGAGTCTGGCGTCACTTGTAAGACGTGGAGTCTGGCGCCACTTGTATATTCGTGGAGTCTGGCGTCACTTGTAAGTCGTGGAGTCTGGTGTCACTTGTATGACGTGGAGTCTGGCGTCACTTGTACATCGTGGAGTCTGGCGTCACTTGTAAGACGTGGAGTCTGGCGTCACTTGTACATCGTGGAGTCTGGCGTCACTTGTACATCGTGGAGTCTGGCGTCACTTGTAAGTCATGGAGTCTGGCGTCATTTGTACATCGTGGAGTCTGGCGTCACTTGTACATCGTGGAGTCTGGCGTCACTTGTACATCGTGGAGTCTGGCGTCACTTGTACATCGTGGAGTCTGGTGCCACTTGTAAGTCATGGAGTCTGGCGTCATTTGTACATCGTGGAGTCTGGCGTCATTTGTACATCGTGGAGTCTGGCGTCACTTGTACATCGTGGAGTCTGGCGTCACTTGTAAGTCATGGAGTCTGGCGTCACTTGTATGACGTGGAGTCTGGCGTCATTTGTACATCGTGGAGTCTGGCGTCACTTGTAAGACGTGGAGTCTGGCGTCACTTGTATATTCGTGGAGTCTGGCGTCACTTGTACATCGTGGAGTCTGGCGCCACTTGTATATTCGTGGAGTCTGGCGTCACTTGTAAGTCGTGGAGTCTGGCGTCACTTGTATGACGTGGAGTCTGGCGTCACTTGTACATCGTGGAGTCTGGCGTCACTTGTAAGACGTGGAGTCTGGCGTCACTTGTATGACGTGGAGTCTGGCGTCACTTGTACATCGTGGAGTCTGGCGTCACTTGTAAGTCGTGGAGTCTGGCGTCACTTGTATGACGTGGAGTCTGGCGTCACTTGTACATCGTGGAGTCTGGCGTCACTTGTAAGACGTGGAGTCTGGCGTCACTTGTATATTCGTGGAGTCTGGCGCCACTTGTAAGACGTGGAGTCTGGCGTCACTTGTATGACGTGGAGTCTGGCGTCACTTGTACATCGTGGAGTCTGGAGTCACTTGTAAGTCATGGAGTCTGGCGTCACTTGTATGACGTGGAGTCTGGCGTCACTTGTACATCGTGGAGTCTGGCGTCACTTGTAAGACGTGGAGTCTGGCGTCACTTGTATATTCGTGGAGTCTGGCGTCACTTGTAAGTCATGGAGTCTGGCGTCACTTGTATGACGTGGAGTCTGGCGTCACTTGTACATCGTGGAGTCTGGCGTCACTTGTAAGACGTGGAGTCTGGCGTCACTTGTACATCGTGGAGTCTGGCGTCACTTGTAAGACGTGGAGTCTGGCGTCACTTGTATATTTGTGGAGTCTGGCGTCACTTGTAAGTCAGTGGAGTCTGGCGTCACTTGTATGACGTGGAGTCTGGCGTCACTTGTACATCGTGGAGTCTGGCGTCACTTGTATGACGTGGAGTCTGGCGTCACTTGTATATTCGTGGAGTCTGGCGTCACTTGTAAGTCATGGAGTCTGGCTTCACTTGTATGACGTGGAGTCTGGCGTCACTTGTACATCGTGGAGTCTGGCGTCACTTGTAAGACGTGGAGTCTGGCGTCATTTGTATATTCGTGGAGTCTGGCGCCACTTGTATGAAGTGGAGTCTGGCGTCACTTGTACATCGTGGAGTCTGGCGTCACTTGTAAGTCATGGAGTCTGGCGTCACTTGTATGACGTGGAGTCTGGCGCCACTTGTACATCGTGGAGTCTGGCGTCACTTGTAAGACGTGGAGTCTGGCGTCTCTTGTAAGATGTAGAATCTGGCGTCACTTGTACGACATGGAGTCTGGCGTCACTTGTACAATGTGTAGTCTGGTGCCACTTGAAAGACGTGGAGTCTGGCGCCACTATTACGTCATGGAGTCTTGCGCCACTTGTACGACGTGGAATCTAGCGTCACTTGTTGCCAAGGATAAGTTTATACAGATCTGATCATGGCATGAGTTAATAACAAGCGCGGTCTACATGAGGAGACCGTGCGAAGTGACCTACCACATACAAGCGTTGAAAGGGTGAAGGACGTTTGGTACCGGACAATACGTCACCTCAAGTCAGTTGGGTTTTGAGCTACTGGCGGGTTGCGACGTAGTTCTTAACTTCGTGGCATGGCCAACACCTGTGCATCTACATCTGTGGTTAGGTTATGTGATTATTATTGTGAAGTCATTGTGGACTCCAGGCATCGTTTGTGGCGTAAATAGTAGTATATGTTATTAAACGCCTAGAGTCAAAAGCAGATGTGAATTTGAACTGTGTTCGGTTGATTCATTGAGTTGCGTTGTGTTGACTTAAGTAAGTAGCTGTCGTCACTTTTACAGTGCTGGCACCCATAGAACATTCTTAATACACGCAGAAACATACACGGGTACGAGCGCCGCCATGAGAACTTTTAACCATAAGATTATACATAACCGAGAGCCTGTACTGAGCGTGATTGATTCAGCGAGCCGAGATTATATACACATACTGGAAACAACAAGCTGCCATAAGGATTGATAATGAAGTGGGACAATATTAACCTATTAAGAGAGGTGTTAGGCAGGGATGTGTAATATCTCCAGATCTTTCTTCCCTGTACAGTGAAAATATTTTCAGGAATGTAGAAAATATCAATGGAATCAGCACTGGTTGATGAAACATCAATAACATTAGATATGAAGATGATACAGTATTGATTGCAGACAATGCACAAGATCTACAACAATTAGTAGTTATTATATATATATATATATATATATATATATATATATATATATATATATATATATATATATATATATATATATATATATATATATATATATATATAAAACAGAATGTATGTATGTATGTGGTTAGGGATGTATTGGATGCCTTCGATAACGGTCTATCCAGTTGAGATGAAATTTTCTACATGTTTTCTTTTCATTCCCGTGCAGCCAACTGTCATAGTTTGGTAGTGTACAATCAGCTATTTACTTACTAAAATTTAATTTTGTAATTACATGACTTAACATAAGAAAAGTTATATAAAGGGACATAACCTTTAGTAGTATTGCTATATCTTAGATTAAGTCCCCTGGCTATAGATAGATAGATAGATAGATAGATAGATAGATAGATAGATAGATAGATAGATAGATAGATAGATAGATAGATAGATAGATAGATAGATAGATAGATAGATAGATAGATAGATAGATAGATAGATAGATGGATGGATGGATGGATGGATGGATGGATGGATGGATGGATGGATCTGACCCGATAGATAGAGAGGGTGGGATAGACGGAGGGAGAGACGGACGGACGGACGGGCAGGCAGGCAGACAGACAGACAGACAGACAGACAGACAGACAGACAGACAGACAGACAGACAGACAGACAGACAACTGCAATAAGAATGTGTGCCGACCAAGACTAGCAGACTCACCAGGAACTGCCCAGCTAAGAACAATGCCCTCCTTAGCATGCCTGGCCAAATTATCCAGGAAAATGTCCTCATACTTTGCAGGGATATGCTCACCAACCTCTACACTGACCACCCAGTCGTATCCTGGTAGGCCGTACTGTGGGGCTGACAAATCCAAGAATTTGACCTGAAGAAAATTATTCCATCAGTGATATATCAACAACACAATGCATCCAGCTGTATACCACATCAACTGACCGTGAAGATAAGCTAGAAACAGATCTTCTGTCTGATGTTCTTTCTGTTTAACTTCTTTCTCTTGTGACGTAATTCCACTCAAACTGTTTTACTTTATTATTGCTGTAATGCCACGTTATACAGTTTGGGGGTTTGCAATCTGCGGAGGACGATTTCGATGGTGCGAGGCGTTGGCCGTTCGGAATGCAATGGCAAGCTACTGAACTAATATTGCCAAGTAATTAACAAACAGTGAACAAATGCTGGGGTTAACTGCAACGTCTTGTAAACAATATGCAACTAACTTTTTAATGTCTTAATATTTAGTTCATAGGTACCATCACTGAACTCATTGACTTGCTGAGAAAATATGGAGAACAGAATGAAGGGACAGAGATGAATAATGCTGCCAGGGAATGGACAGGGCTGGGGGAGATAGCATCAGATAACAGGGCTGCGGGAGATAGCATCAGATAACAGGGCTGGGCGTCGTTTGGTTTAGAGGCCTATGCTTTCTGGGAGATAAAAGACAGAAGAAGCAGACGGCTCGAATCCTGGTCTGATCATATTATGGCTTTTAATGTTTATATTGTCCAGTGTGTTCTCTAATCTCCACTTCTTTCCTTTACTTCTTTAAGTGCTCATCAAATCGCCAATCATTTATGTGTAGTAATAGAATTTTTGCCACAACTTCTTTCTTGGACATTCGAACTCGTATAACTTATTCAAAACAGGGCCCCTATGGACAACAATCTGAGCCGGTGATGGACCCTTAATATAACTTCTCTCTGAGGTTGAACGGGGTTGGGTTAATGAAAACGGAAAAGAAGTGGATCAAAGCTCTGATTACCTGGTATGCATACCGACCCCTAGCGCTATCTCTCCACTGTTTCCTCCATTCTTAGAGTATGTAGCTTTTAATAATGCTCTTTCCTTCTACTTTGCCTAGCCCTGTGCTGATCTTAGTTATTCCTCCTTTAGCTGCTCTGTCTGCCTTTTCGTTTCCGGGTATACCACTGTTAGCTGGTATCCACCCGATAGTGACTTGACATCCCATGTTTCTAAGGTTGGCGGCTGTCGCTAATATTTCTTCTTTTATGTCGGGTCTGATTTTTCAAATAAGTTACCGAGCTTTTGCATTGATGACAAGGAGTCTGTCAATCAGATCACAAGTGAAGAATAATACGAAAGCACCAGCAAACAGAGACATGTGAAGAATCAAGCTGGGAAAGTAGAAACACAAGAGACAATCCACAGCGCAAGCATGCTTGGAAAACAACACCATCGAACATTATTTACTTTCATGTAGTGAGTGTACTAATGAACAAAGGGAGCTAGCTAGGAGAATACTTTGTCAAAGCAAAGACCCCAATGACATTGAGGGAGTGCTTGCATGTAGAAAGCAACCATAAGATCCAGCGTTTGGTCAGACAGCACATCTGCCGAACTAGAAAAGACAAATAACCAGAAATCGATTAAATGAATATAGGAAACCAGTAAAAGGAGAGGTATTGTTTTTTAAAATACTGATTTTGGTCTTGCCTCCAGAGACACAGAGACGTCAAATAATTCGCCATAACAAAGATCCACGCCTTTAAAGGAAGCATGGCGGGGGCGCGAGAAAGCCTAAGGCTTTCCACAAGAGAACAAAAGCAGGTTCAATGCCAGACAACTGATCTGGAAAAACAAATCAACAAACTTCTACAGACACAGAAGCCAACCAACTGAAAACAAGATACCGGCAGCAACGCAAGACCGCTGGAGGAAATGAAAGAAACTCAGCGCAGCATCCGGTTAGAGCCAACAACAAGAAAAAAAATGAAGAGATACTGCGTGCAATACAAACCAAAGGAGAACACAAGAACAACTTAAAAAGAGAGGGAGCTAGACCGGAATAGGCCAGTAAAAGCCAAACCGAAACCCACAGATCAAGTTAAAGACAGCAGACCATATATAAAGACCAACAAGTTTAATGGGCAAGATAGTGTCTCCCTTACAAAAATCCTGGAGACGAATGGCAAGCTGATGGCGCAGATAAGAAAGATTTTCCTAGAGATGGAAAAAACCAGAAATCAACAACACCAACGGACGAGTCCTGCTAAAGAGTTAGGCTAGGGGCTACTCCCGGAGCCGCAAGGAGACATCATTGACAGACTGAGAAGCACAGTAGAAACCGCACCTGTTGACGTCACAGGCATGAAATCTACCACACGAGAAAACAATTTAAACAACGCAAAAGGAAAGAATAAAGGACCGCAGAGCACGTATCTCAGTTATAATCAATGCCGGTAAAGGCAGGTTGAACGAGGTCGAATTTTTAAATATTGTTTTTTCTCTCAAACGAACGAGCGAACGAAGGAATCGAAGGCGGAGCGGCTGTGGGCCTACGCCGAGATACCAACAGCTTTGGCGGTGGTGGCAACGGAGGGAGCGAGATGGATGTCAAGGTGGCGATGAACAGGAGACAACAACATACGGACCGCTTTAAAATAGACAATGCGCCAACTCCCTTAGCAAACACGGATCAAGATGCCTGGGATGCCTGTATCTCCAAAGACACAGAGAAGAAATAAATCTCGCCATAACAACAAACACTCCTTTCAAGAAAGCACTGTGGAAAACCCCAACGGACGAATCCAGCTAAGGTCTCGGAACCGTCCAGGTCGAAGGAGGTCGAATTTTTAATTTGTTTTTTCTCAATCGAACTAACGAACGAAGAATAGCAGCTTTCGCCCGGAGCCACGTGGAGCGGTCACAGACATAACTGAGAAGCACACTAGTAACATCACCAGCTGAAGTCAATGGCATGAGATCTACCACACGAGAAAGCATGATTTAAACAACGCAAAAGGAAAGAATTTAGGACTGCAAAACCTCTACCTCAATTATAACCAATGCCGCATAAGGCAGGTTGAACGAGGTCGAATTTTTAATTTATTTTTTTTTTCAAACGAGTGAACGAACGAATGATAGCAGCTTCCTACTGACCTCTTACCCTACTCCCAGATTAAGTCAATAAGATCATCTGACGTACTGTTCATAGAATATCTACAGAAGCTATTCAAGCTAGTGGGAAAACAGGAATTAAATGGCCCGAGAAGAAAGAAATATCTCCGAAGATTAACAACAAGCATTAATAGTACCAATATGATAAAAGAAAGGTAATAAGAGAGAGTGTGAAGCATACAGAGGTATATCACTCCTGAGTCACATAGGGTAAATGAATGGAACAAAGAGCTACACTAGTGGTTCTAAACTTTTTTTGGTCTGTGGCTCCTTCACTATATTTTCAGAACGTCATTTCCCCCTTTCGTATTTCCTCCCTATAAATTCCCCCCGCCCCTACACAATATATGTAAACAAATGGAAGATAAATTTAATAACACATACTAGAACAAATCTAGACGTCTACATAAAACTTGATTTGCAGGTCTACTAACGTTATAAAATGAATTTCAGAAGGGCGAGAAATGGGAATTCCCCCACTGGTTGAGAACCACTGAGCTAGACCAATAGTCGAACAACAGTTAAGCTAAGTACAATTTGGGTACATGTTGCACTGATGCGTTACTCATACTAAGACAAATATGTTGAGGTAAAACATTGAATACAATTACCAGCAGAATATTGTGTTTGCAGACAAAAGGCTTTCGTCAGAATAGACAGATATAAATTATGCGCTATCCTTGCAGAATGCGAAATATAAGGATAGTTATTAGAAACCATCATAGCCATGCAAGAAGGTCTATCAGATGTGTTTACAGTGAATACAGGCGTGAGACAGGGATGTACACAGTGAATACAGGCGTGAGACAGAGATGTACACAGTGAATACAGGCGTGAGACAGAGGTGTACACAGTGAATACAGGCGTGAGACAGGGATGTACACAGTGAATACAGGCGTGAGACAGAGGTGTACACAGTGAATACAGGCGTGAGAGAGGGTTGTACACAGTGAATACAGGCGTGAGACAGAGATGTACACAGTGAATACAGGCATGAGACAGGGATGTACACAGTGAATACAGGCGTGAGACAGAGGTGTACACAGTGAATACATGCGTGAGACAGGGATGTACACAGTGAATAATGACGTGACACAGGGATGTACACAGTTAATACAGGCGTGAGACGGGGATTACACAGTGAATACAGGCGTGAGACATAGGATGTACACAGTGAATACAGGCGTGAGACAGAGGTGTACACAGTGAATACAGGCGTGAGACAGAGGATATACACAGTGAATACATGCGTGAGACAGGGATGTACACAGTGAATAATGACATGACACAGGGATGTACACAGTTAATACAGGCGTGAGACGGGGATTACACAGTGAATACAGGCGTGAGACATAGGTGTACACAGTGAATACAGGCGTGAGACAGAGGTGTGCACAGTGAATACAGGCGTGAGACAGGGATATACACAGTGAATACAGGCGTGAGACAGAGATGTACACAATGAATAATGACGTGACACAGGTATGTACACAGTGAATACAGGCGTGAGACAGAGGTGTACACAGTGAATACATGCGTGAGACAGGGATGTACACAGTGAATAATGACGTGACACAGGGATGTACACAGTGAATACAGGCGTGAGACGGGGATTACACAGTGAATACAGGCGTGAGACAGAGGTGTACACAATGAATAAGGACGTGACACGGGTATGTACACAGTGAATACAGGCGTGAGACAGGGATGTACACAGTGAAAACATGCGTGAGACAGAGATGATGTACACAGTGAATACAGGCGTGAGACAGAGGTGTACACAGTGGATACAGGCGTGAGACAGAGGTGTTCACAGTAAATACAAGCGTGAGACAAGGTGTACACAGTAAATACAAGCGTGAGACAGGGATGTACACAGTGAATACAGGCGTGAGACAGTAATATACACAGTGCATACAGGCAGAAGATAGGGACGTACACAGTGAATACAGGCGTGAGACAGTAATATACACAGTGCATACAGGCAGAAGATAGGGACGTACACAGTGAATACAGGCGTCAGACAGGGATGTTAGATATGACTCAGTCAGATATGACTGAGCTACCATATGACAGTAGACGGTACTACCTGCTTTCTGTCAGCGCCGAACGTTGGGCGGCGCTTACCGCTTCGGGCGGAAGAGCGCTATTGGGAGGGTACAAGCCTTACCCTGGTGCGAGTAAATGCAACCTAAAGACAAAATGTCATGGCAGGGCAGACCAGGCCCTAAGCCGTGGTTGTCGGCTGGTCTTAGGATCGAAGTACCAACAGGTGGACAGTTAGAGCATTGCTTTGCTGATCTGGCAGCTTCTGCAGCTTGTCTTGTTCCAGATGTAGGGGTGTTATATTTCCTCTGGAGTGAACTAGGCAGGCCGAGAGAGGGATCATGCTGCATGGGCAACACGTGATCTCTTATATTTTAGCCCAGGCTTTGTGCTATAGAGAGGCAATAACTCCATCCCTGGTCTTAACCGGTCTCGAAATCAAAGCAAGAGGCAACTGTTACGGGTAATAAGTCCCTGTCAATTGGCGTAGACATGGGGCGCCACGCGTTGCCTCTGACGGTGGGAGACACCTACAGGTGTCACTGATCAGCTACCGCCCGCCTCAAGCTGAGCATTTCCCTGCCAATTGGGTGCTGATCCACCCCAGCCTGCCTGCTTCAATGGTTGCTTGGTGCTAGGGCAGAATCTGAATCGCAGGCTGTAAAACCAATGCACCAGGTATTAACAAAAAGAATAATAGAAACCTCAAGCTACGGCTTGCAATCTGGAATGTGAGAACCATGTGTCCAGGATTTTCCACTGACTTCGCCAATATTGACGATGTGAGAAAAACGGCTGTGATTGATGCCGAACTCAATCGTCTTAACATTGATATTACTGGCCTGCAGGAGACTCGCCTCGCTGAGGAAGGGTCACTCAGGGAAAACAATTACACCTTTTTTGGAAGGGTAGAGGGCATGCAGAAAAAAAGGCTTTGCAGTGAAGAATTCGCTACTGGGAATGATTGAAAATTCCAGCAGGAGGAAATGAAAGACTATTATCTCTGCGCTTGGCAGCCTCTTGTGGTTTTGCCACCATTATTACTGCATATTCACCAACACTCGATTCCTCTGATGATGTGAAGGATTCGTTCTATGAGAAGTTAGACTCCGTGATCAAGGCAGTTCCAAAATCTTACTACATGTATATGCTCGGTGATTTCAATGCTCGTGTGGGCAAGGACTCGAGTTCATGGCCAGTGTGCCTTGGAAAAAACAATATCGGTCGCATGAATGAAAATGTGCAAAGGCTGCTGGAGCATTGCACCAGAAATGACCTATGTATAACAAACTCCTTTTTTAAAACAAAAGAGCTGCATAAGGTCACATGGAAACATACAAGATCCGGCCATTGGCACCAGCTGGAATTCATCATCACACGGAGACAACATCTGAACCATATATCATTGACTCGAAGTTACCACAGTGCTTACTGTGATACGGATCATTCTTTGGTTGTTGCAAGGGTTAGACTGAGACCAAAGAGAATCTACACAGCTAACCACAAATCTCCAGGAAGGTTAACCCGGTCAACAAATGCCCGCAGAAGTCGGATGTGTCGGCCTAACGGCGCAAGATCGCAGCTCTGCTGTAAACAGGCACAACGCAATCACGTCCTGTAAAAAACTCCGGATGAACGCAGAAGAAGAAGAAACACAAATCTAGCCCCAGGATTAATATTATTAACACTCACGATCTTGAAAAGTGCTGCCAGTTTCAACAGCAACTTGAAGACGCTTTCACTGATACACCAGAAAAATGTACAGTAAGTGAAAAGTGGGGTCAACTTAAGGAAACTCTTTATAAAACAGCCGTAGGGGTTTACGGAACTGTGGATCATAAGAGGCAGGACTGGTTTGCGGCATACAGCCAGACTCTGCAGCCCTTGATTGATAAGAAGAAGATATCTCTCTTAAGAAACAAGGAAAGACCAACGCGTAACACTCTTTGTGAGGTAAAGCAAGCTAGGAAGGATGTGCAAAAGGCTGCCAGGCAGTGTGCACATGATTATTGGAACAAGTTATGTGAGTCCATTCAAATCGCAAGTGATAAGGAAAACATCAGAAGCATGTATGAAGGAATAATGAAAGCCTGTGGTCCAATGATCAAAAGAAGTGCACCATTGAAAACCTTGACTGGAGAAATCATAACTGATAAGAAACAGCAGATGGACAGATGGATAGAGCACTATTTGGAGCTTTACTCAAGTGAGACCAAACTAGCGGATGATGCCCTCAACGCCATAGAGGCTCTACCAACTCTTGACCACCTGGACACACTTCCCACCATAACAGAAGTTAAGTGTGCTATAAATGAACTTGCATCTGGCATGGCTCCAGGTAAGGATGGGATTCCAATAGAGGTTATCAGGAGTGGGCAAGACACACTCACTCTACAGATCCACCAGCTAATAGAGCTATGCTGGCGAGAAGGACAAGTCCCACAGGATTTCAAAGATTCAACATCAAAACACTGTACAAGAACAAGGGCGATCGGAGCGACTGCAACAACTATAGGGGTATCTCACTTCTGTGTATTGTTGGAAAAGTGTTTGCCAGAATTTTTCTGCGCAGACTTCAAGTCCTAGGAGATCAAGTCTACCCCGAATCACAGTGTGGCTTTCGACAGAACCGGTCTACCATTGATATGATATTCTCATTGCGACAAATGCAAGAAAAATGCCGTGAACAGAATCAACTACTGTTTATTGCCTTCATCGACCTCACAAATGGCATTTGATTTGGTCAGTCGTGAGGGTCTGTTCAAGGCACTAAAGAAGATTTGTTGCCCATCAACTCTTCTGTCCATTGTGGAATCGTTCCACACAGGCATGAAGGGTATAATCAAGTTTGATGGTGCAGCTTCTGAAGAGTTTGAAATCAAGAGTGGAGTTAAGCAAGGTTGTGCACTTGCTCCCACCCTCTTTGGAATATACTTTCACTTCTACTGAAATATGCCTTTCGTGATCAGGATGGTGGTATATAATTCACTCACGCTCAGATGGCGGCCTCTACAATGCTCATAGATTGAAAGCCAAGACCAAAATTAGGAGGGAACTGATCAGAGAGTTGCTTTTTGCAGATGATGCTGCAGTTACGACCCACTCTGAGGAAGATTTACAATGTCTACTATCTGCATTCTCCAATGCTTGTTCTGAATTTGGTTTAACAATTAGCAAAAAGAAGGCACAGATTATGTTACAAGGTGCACATGGGGAACCATCAATCTTTATTGACGACGCCGAACTAGAGATGGTAGACCATTTTACATATCTAGGATCAGTGGTAAATAGCAAATTATCTCTCCATTCATCCATCATGTGCCATGCCGGTAACCGTGGGCGGTCATGTTCTGCCATCTCACTCGATCACCAGAGTCGTGGATCAGCTCCGTGTTTCTGTCTCGACCATGCCACAAGGCCAAGCCATCCAGGTACTTGCTTCTAGGTCTTCCCCTTGATCTGTTCCCCTCGATCTTACCAATTGTCACCAAGTTCTCCAAATCATTTCTTCTCATAACATGCCCAAAAAATTGTGACTGTCTACGTCTAATGTCTATAATCAGTTTACGATCTTCATTTGTTTCTTGAAGGACTTGTTCATTAGTCTTTCTGGCTGTCCATGGCATTCTTTGCATTTTCTTCAGAAACCACATTTCTACAGCCATCAGATGTTTTTCAGTCTGACTGCGCATAGTCCAAGCTTCACATCCATATAAAAGTACAGGTTCTATGTAGCATCTCAACACTCTTTTTCTCGTTTCAATTGACATCTTTTTATTGGTCAGTATCGCGATTCTTGTTCTAATCTCTTCAAAGTATCTCCCATCACATGTTATTACTGTTCCGAGATAATTGTACCTATTCACTTGTTGAAGATTATTCCCATTTACTTGTATATTACATTGTGGTTTTTCGTTCTTCCTTAGAAGAATTATCCCTAGATCAGGAAATCAACATCCGGATTGGTAAGGCAGCAACAACAATGAACAGGTTAAGACAAAGAGTCTGGGAGAACAGGAAGCTTACTGCCAAATCAAAAGTCCTTGTCTATCAAGCCTGTGTCCTTAGTACTCTTCTTTATGGCAGTGAAACCTAGACAACTTACTCACATCAAGAGAAACGTTTAAACAGCTTTCATATGCGGTGTCTGCGAAGAATTCTTGGTATTAAGTGGCAAGACAAAATCACAAATACTGAAGTATTGGAAGGAGCTACAAATCCAGTCAAAAGTGAGAGGAATATTGGACAAGGAAGAACAGAACAGTGTACAGCGCAGAACAGCCACTCTCAGCTTCCTTGATGATGAATACCCACAGGACCTCTGGATCCGAGTCTACACAGATGGGTCAGCACAAAATGCTGTTCGAAATGGAGGAGCGGGAGTGTACATAGAATACCCAAATAATACTAGAGACACGGCCAGAATTCCAACAGGAAAGTACTGCCATAACTATGATGCTGAAATTGAGGCAATCAAGATAGCCACAGAGAAATTACAAAATACCAGCCATGGTACACAACCTGCAGTGATATTGACAGATGCAAAATCCGTAATAGAGGCGCTCCTGTCTGGGAAATTGCGAGTTCTGAGGACACTACTTTCTGAACTTAGCAGTCAGCGTAAGATCACCATACAGTGGATACCATCCCACTGTAGAGTCCCCGGAAACGACAGAGCTGATCGATTGGCTAAGGAAGGAGCAAAAGAAGAACAACCTGATGTGCCTATTACATACCACCAAAAGAAAAGAATGATCAAATCAATCAGAAAGCCACCAAACCTTACTCAAGACGACTACCACGTTATGGACAGATCAGAACAGGTCATTCTTCTGCGCCTCAGAACAGGACACAATAGATTACGCAACCACTTGTATACAAAATTCAAGATTGGTGACTCAGCCATGTGCACATGTGGTTTGGCGTCGCAGACAGCAGAGCACATACTCCAGGATTGCCCAAACTACAACATATCCAGGCGAACCTTCTGGCCTAGAGAGACAACAGTGGAAGATAAACTCTATGGACCGCTGAATGAACTAAAAAAGACTGTTAGATTCATACAAGAGACGACATTGCAGGTGTAGACATGTTTCAAGCGAACGAAAGAAGAAGAAGAAGGAAGGATCAGGTTGTGTGAAGATTTATTCCATGCTCAGTCTTCGTAGACTTAGATGGATAGGACATCTTAGGAGGATAGATGATGGTAGAATACCAAAGGACATCTTTTTTGGTGAATTACAGATGGGTAAGAGATCTCAGGGTCGGCCTCTACTACTATACAAAGATGTGTGTAAGCGGGACATGATTGATACAGGCATTGATAATGCACATTGGGAGCAAGTCGCCGCTGAATGTGTTGCATGGAGGGCAAACATCAGAAATGGAATAAAGACAAAGGAGAAAATTATTGCAGATTAGTCACACCGAGCGTGTGAGACATAAGATGATGCATGATGGTGGAAATGACCACGTGTTCACATGCACCCACTGTGAACGAACATTTACAGCGTGAAATGGTCTTATCAGTCACATTCGCTACTCCCATGGGTAAAAGTTATTATGCCTTTTTTAAGCACAAACTATCGTCTGTCAAGATCTTATATATAAAAGAGACTGTATGTGGGTGTGTCCTTTATGCGTTCGCGAACGGCCCATCCGATTGGGATGAAATTTTCTACACGTCTTCCTTTCATTCCAGCGCAGCCAACTGTGATATTTTTTTAGTGTGAAATCGGCTGCTTACTTAATATTATTTAATTTTTCATTTTACATTGTAATTTATATACAGCGAGGGGATTTAACTCTAGAAAAGTTATTTCAAGGGGCATAACTTTTAATAACATTGCTGTATACCTTATACCTTATAGTCATATTGTTGCATCGTTTTCAAAGATTTATAAACTCTTTGTCTGTAGTTATGTATCGGCATATGAGTTATAATAAATCATGATACAATCTTTAGGGCATTTTCAAAGTTTTCATAAAAATAATGCATAATGCATAACATTGTAACTCATCTTTTTATGCTTACGAAGTTATCTACAGTCATGCAGGTGATTAGAAACGGTTTTCATTAGAAATAATGGATGGTGTGTGGAAGGACATTCTTTTAAGTTACTTTTTTTTGTTGTATGAATTTAATGAGACGCTACCCGCCAGGAGCTGGGCGAAGCCACGCCGGGTCAGATAGATAGACAGACCCACCTTTTCGCTGCAGTTATCTACAGGCATATGCGTTATAATCCTCCTCCTCCTCTCCCCTCCTCCTCCTCCTACCCTCTTCCTCTTCCCCTCCCCCCTCTCCATCCTCCTCCTCCCTCTTTCTCCTCCTCCTCCCTCCTCCTCCTCTTCCTCCTCCTCCTCCTCCTCCTCCTCCTCCTTCCTCCTCCTCCTCCCTCTTCCTCCTCCTACCTCCTCGCCCTCCTCCCTCCTACAAATCACTCCTCTTCCTTCCTCCTCCCTTCTCCTCCTCCTCTCCTCCTAACTCTCCCTCCTCCTCCTCCTCCTTCTACGTCCGCCCCCCCCTCATCCCTTCTCCTCCCTCCTCCTCCTTCTCCTCCCTTTTTCTCCCTTCCTCCTCCTCCCCTTACTCCTCCCTCCTCCTCCTCTCTCCTCCTACCTCCTCATCCCTCC
Organism: Cepaea nemoralis; assembly: GCA_014155875.1. Classification (NCBI taxonomy): domain Eukaryota; kingdom Metazoa; phylum Mollusca; class Gastropoda; order Stylommatophora; family Helicidae; genus Cepaea; species Cepaea nemoralis. The sequence continues at coordinate 185,276 of JACEFZ010027457.1, forward strand.
TCCTCCCTTCTCCGCCTCCCTTCCTCATCCTCTCTCCTACCTCCTCCATCCCTCTACCTACTCCTCCCTCTCCTCCTCCCTCCACATCACTAATCCTACTCCCTCTTCTCCTCTCCCTCCTCACCCCTCCTTCTCCTCCATCCTCCTCCTCCCTCCTACACTCCTCCCTCTAACCTCCTCCTCCATCCTCCTCCTCCTCCTCCTCCCGCCTCCTCCTCGCTCCTCCTCTCGCTTCCTCCTCCATCCCGCCTCCCTCCTCCTCATCCTCTCCTCCTCCCTCCTCCTCCCCTCCTCCTCCTGCGTTCTTCTCCTCCCTCATCCTCCCTCCTCCTTCTCCTTCCTCCCTCTTCCTCCTCCCTCTTCCTCCTCCCTCCTCCTCCCTCTTCCTCCTCCTCCCTACTCCTCCTCCCCTCCTCCTCCTTCTTCCTCCCTCCTCCTCCCTCCTCCTCCCTCTTCCTCCTCCCTCCTCCCCCTCCTAATTGCTCTCCACCTCCCTCCTCCTCCTAATCACTTCTCCTCCCTTCTCCTCCTCTCTTCTTCCTCCTCCTCCCTCCTCCATCCTTCCCCCTCATCCTCCCTTTCCTCCTCCCTCTTCCTCCCTCCTCCTTCTCCTCCTCCTCCCTTCTCCCCTCCTCTCCTCCCTCCTCCTCCTCCCTCCTCATCCTCCCTTATCCCCCTCCTCCCTCTCTCCTCCTCCTCCTCCTCTTCTCTCTTCCTCTCTCTCCTCCTCCTCCTCCCTCTACCTCCTCCCTCCTCCTTCCTCCTCCTCCCTCCTCCTACCTCCTCCTCCTCCCTCCTCCTCCTCTCTCCTCCTCTTAATCCCTCCTCCTCCCTCCTATTCCTCCCTACTCCTACTCCTCCCTCCTCTTCCCTCCTCCTCCTCTCTCCGCCTATCTCTTCCTCCCTCCTCCTCCTCCCTCCTCCTCCCTCCACCGCCTCCCTCTTCCTCCTCCCAGCTCCTACTCCTCCTTTTTCTTCTTCTGCTGCTGCTGCTGCCGCCGCTCCATTTACCCAAGTTAATTGTTGGGGAAGATGTAAAGACCTTTCAAGTGCTCTTTCTAATGCTTTTTGTAAGTTGGTCTTCGTTTATCTAGGTTGTTCTAACTGCAACCAATAAATGATTAGACAGACAGGCAGACAGACAGACAGACAGAGAGGGAGGGACAGACAGACAGACAGACAGACGGGAACGGAAACTTATATGACTACTTATATGAATTAAATGAGATGCCCTTCCTCAGGGGCTGGGCGAAGCCGGGCAGGGTCAGGCAGACAGATAGACAGACAGACAGACGGGAACGGGAACTTATATGACTACTTATATGAATTAAATGAGATGCTCACCACCAGGGACTGGGCGAAGCCGGGCCGGGTCAGCTAGTATATATATATATATATGGCTGTTCTCAGTTGTGCAACGAAAGCTAGAGGCAGAACGTGCTGAAGATCCATTGCATTCAACCTATATTGTGGAGATGACACTTGGGCTTGCTGATCGATGTAGCTAGGGTGCACGAAGGGTCAACCAAACTGCAAACATGAAATCACTGTCCACTAACACTGGCATTTGACCTTGGTCGGCCACTATAGGCCGAAAGGCACATAGTGGGAATAAAGGGCACACACACACACGCACGCACGCACGCACGCACCCACACACACACACACACACACACACAAACGGGGACGTTGGGAACCACATGAGGTGGCTCTGGCCCCTGGGGGATCCGCGAGTCCTTATAAAAAAACAAATCATGAACCTAACTTGAAAGCAGCAGAAAAAGACGACAAGATACGACCAACTACAAGACATAGAATCTTACAAAGCAAACATTTATAGTGACTGAAGCAGAAGTCACTAGAATGGATGTGTTGTTTCTCAGAATCACAGTCAATGAAATAACCTACCTGGCCATTTGTCACTTGCTCACAGTACGGAGCTCCATCATAAGCTGTATAACTAGATACTTCATCCAGAGAGTCAATATGCTTCTTGTACATCCCTGGTCCATCGCCAAAACTTGCAACAGCTTTCCCCTTTAGAAAGCGGCTCAAGGCTGTTGAGAAACCCTGCGTACGAGAACATCACAGAAGTCACTGGAGATCAAAGCTTGACTACAAGTACAACATTGTTCTAGTGTTTCATAGTTTCACCTACGAGTATTGCTCCAGTTTATAATGTCCAGTTCCAGCACTGTTTCCATGTCTTCTTTGGTCAACAAATTGTTCTTATATCTAAAATACGTACTATATACATCTCTGTTCTATATGTACTATATACATCTCGTTCACTGTCAGTAAAATTTCCGTAATTCTCGGTTTCATGGTTTCCTCATGCATGTTGAGCTCAATGGTTTCCTCATGCATGTGAGTGCAATGTTTCATGTAGAAATTGGCAGCTCCTGTGCAATACATGATTGCTTTATTTATAATTTGACTAAGCCCACTTTCAATAAAATTAGTTGCATTATCCTTTATAGGACGTCGTAGTCAACCCCCATCATTTTTGGTTGCTTGTGATTTTTCTTGGCAAGTTTACGTTCAGTAGTTTGCCATTGCATTCTAAACCACCGGCACTCTTACCATTTTTATGAAAACTAACGCAAGCCGGCCTGCTGCCAAATCGCTCGCAGCTGTATTTCGAACTGAGTATGCGGGATTATAAATTGCGTCAGTAGCCTCCAATGATTATAATTTGAATAAAGTATTTACTAACAAGTAGATGACATCCACTAGCTGATCCTACCCTGGGAGCCACGGTAGCACAGTGGTCAGCGCAGTGGTCAGCGCACAAGTCAGCGCGTTTATTTGCGCTCACAACAATGACAGATTAGAAGAGTACACTGGTCTACATCATGTTGGTGCCTTAAACTTTACAGTTGTTCTTGGGTAATTTTGTGTTGCTAATTCCAAAAAATTAATTTTCGACAATAAAATTTATACAGTAAAATTCTCTTTATTGTTTCTAATTTGAATGTTTCTGGTAGCAATTTAATTGTTCACTTTTATTGTCGAAAATTAATTTTTAATTTTTGCAATTTTATTGTTGAAAGTTTATTTATTTGTTCCTTCAATGATAGTGACTTATCACCTAAGATACGTTTCATTTTCTGAAATACCTCTTTTGTTGGCCGTATTCTGCTCTTAAGCTCTATTGCGTACCTACCATCTGAGGTTATAAATGACCTCAAGTATATAAAATTATCCACTTGATTAAGCCTTTTCTCTTCTATTTTGCTCTATCTATTAGTGTTCTTAATATATATCTTGCCTATTGTGTCTCTTTTCCTTCCATACATCCTTACTACTCGTCACCTCTTTTCAACCTTTATTGTCTTCCTTATTATTCTCATTGTAACACTGAATAGCATCATAATTTTATAGCCATCTGTAAAGAAGATCGTTTGTTATTGGTATCCATCTTAGCAGTGACCATCCTGGTTGATGCTCATAGTCATTGTCTAATAAAGGGTCTTGTCGGATAGGGGACAGTCGATTTATCTCCAGTAGGTTGGGGAATTTACCCAGTCAGCAGAAAATCCGGTTGTGTTGTAAGCAAAGAGAATGTTAGTGTTAAGTGGTATGAAACGTTGAAAATTGGTTAGTAGATGTATTGACTGGTATTCATGGGGTCAATAGGGTAGATGTTGTATTAAGAAAGACCGATCTCGTAACAGACACTGTTGGTTGGTTGTGAAATGACACAGTGAAATAGAGGTGGAAAAAGTGAGAAATGATATTTTCACTAGACTTCTAGAAAACACCTGCAGTGTTGAGAGCTGGAACAATCGAAGATTAGTATAGCAGACACTGTGGTATGGAAAGTTGAAGATATCAGTTATGGGAAATGGATCTTTGCTGACGAATACTCAGATGATATCGAAACTATCCCAGGTGGAGTCATAGACTGCATTGCCATAAATGTTGTTATTACTATGTCGTTGAAGCTCATGAACAAGGAAGGTTTGGAGCTCTTGGTGCTGTGACATGGAAAAGTTGTGAAGCTATCTATGAAAGACAGAGACATTTTGTGTTATAAAGAAAAAAATCAAGAGTATGGAGTGATGAGTGATTAGTCTGTATAAGTGGTTCTTAAACAGAAACGCTGGAATGATAAGTTGAAGCTTTCAGTAATGTAAAAGGGGGAAAGTGCTGACGTTGCTGATCATGTATTGTGAAATGTCTTTTCAACTAAAAGATCAAGACACGTTTGACATAACTATAGAAGCAACATTTTTCCTACTGTTTTTTAAGATTAGTTGAAATATTTGTCTGTTTGGCCGATCTTTTTTCACCTTTGGTTAACAAATTTGTCCTACTTGTTACAATTTTGGACGAGACATTTCTTTACTTGGTCAATATTTTGCCCTTTTTGGTTAACATTATTTCCTACTTTTTATGAATTCGGACGAGTCATTTATAAGTTTGACCGATATAGTTTCAACTTTGGTTAACAAAGTTTCCTACTTTTCGTAAGTTTGGCGGAGATTTTTATAAGTTTGGTCGATATTTTTTCACATTTGTTTAACAAAGTTTCCTAGAGTTCATACGTTTAGCAGCGATATTTATAAGTTTGGTCAACATATTTATGTATTTACCCAACATTTTTATTACTTTGGTTCACTTATTTTCCTAGTTCGGTCGACATGTTTCTTAGTTTGATCAATATTTTCCCCTTTTGGCTAACACATTTTCCTACCTTTTATAAATCTGGGTGAGCTATTTTTTACTTGGCCATTTATTTTTTCCTACGTTTTATAATTTGTTGAGATATTTATGTATTTGACCGACCTTTTTCCCATTTCGGCTGACAAATATTCCTACTTTTTATAAGATTAGATGAAATATTGCTCTCTTTGGTCGATATTTTTTCTCATTAGCTTAACAAATGTTCCTAATTTTTATAATTTTGTTGTAAATATTTCTTTACAGGGTCAATATTTTTCTCATTAGGTTAACAAATTTTCCTATTTTTTATAAGTTTTGACGAGACATTTATAAGTTTGACCGATATTTTCACATTTGGCTAACATTATTTCCTTCTTTTTATGAAATCGGACGAGGCATTTATAATTTTTACCGATATTTTTCAGCTTGGTTGTAGACAATGAGTATTTTCTGCAATCTATAGTAGGTGTGGGTAATACACAAAGTGAGCAAGCCGAATTAACTGGTTGTGTTACTATGGTCGTCAGCGTATTTAAAATGATATTTTTAACTTTCTCGGTACTGTGGTAAAGAGGTAATTGCATAATTACGTTTATATCTGTTGTTCTCAACCAGAGGCCGAAAAAAGCATTGTCTTGTCCTGTTGTATTGACTCTAGACGCAAATGTTGTTGGTAACCCAGTGCCAATCTTAGTAACTTGTAGGTGTTGTGTCGTTCATAGAACCTATACTTGTGTATGGATGTAAAGCGCGACATGCGGAAATTTGTTGTTAGAAAACACATGTATATATCTGCATATATACATATACTACGAAAACATATTTTGAAGCCTCAAATTTGACTTCTTCAGACATTACATTAGTTTTCATGGGAGACATGAATGCATAGGGTGATTTAAATATAACCAGATTTACGTTTCCAAGGAGATAACACACAGACTATGTTTTCGTTGAAACATCGCTGCTTTCTCTAAGCAGACTTGTCACTTTTGTCACAGCCAGTGTAGCTGGTCATGTGTTTGTTATGGGTATTATTAATGTAAATGTTTATTCTGTTTGTAGTGTAAGGGTCCTTCTCTTCCATCGATAAGTTTAAAAAAAACCAATGACCAAGCCCTATAAGACACATATGACAACCGCATCTATCCTACTTCATTCATGTAGATTGGTCCACAGTGTCCGGCTGTGGTAAGATTTTACAACAATAAGACTGGAGCAGGAAACAGGAAACGTTACGTGAATAACGATACACCGAGAGTCAATACGCTTGGATTTGTATTCTCACGACACTTTTACTATGTATCTATGGTTGTTTCCTGACAGGCTTCATCAATCAGACTCCCATCAAAGGATGGCGGCATGCACAAAATTGTTGGCAACAATATAGAATAGATAGTGGGCGCTTGGTTTAAGCGTTAGTCTGTTACGCTGACGTGAGAGGCGATCAGTGTATTTTGGTCGCAATATATAACAGATAGCGGTCACGCGATTTAACAGTTAGGCCGTTATGCTGACATAATGGCATGTTGTGTGTACCACTCGTATGTATCTAATACACCAACGTATTCATACCGTTGTGTTATTCACTTATTTGCTAATGTAACAATGGTGGGTGTTTTTTCTTTTTCTTTTTTATAATTGTATACATATCACTGTATTTATTTTATTATGTAATTTAACTTGTAATAATGTACTTGAATTCTTTAAACTACGGTTTATTTAGTCCTAACTTTATATACTGTGTATTGCTTCTTCTTAACCAGCTGTCTGTCGTTGGTACCCAGTGTATAAGACACCTCTTTCTGGTAGGATTAGACTGTCTATTATTAGCCTCTCAGATCGATTGTAATCTTTGGTTTCTAAAATAATGCTTCGCGGCGACGCAACGTTTCATTACCATTTTTGTTTCATTGTTGGTTTTGTTGAGAGTCACGCGACCTATACCGCCTCATTTATCGTGTCATCTTCACTGGGTACCAGGTAGCTGATTAATATCTCCAGCTGGTGCCATCACAGCTAATCTAAACATAGTCACTAGCCTACCGCCGTTTGCCTGGGAGGCACGGTAGTTTTCTACAACTAAATACCTTTGTTATCGTTATATAATAGACATCGCTGTGTATCCTTATTTACAAATACTTACATATTAGCTGACCTCCGATTTGTCATTTTGTTTAATAATAACCGCAAAGTGTCTCTGTCTTTCATAGACCCTGTACTTTTGTATAACTGTGAAGCGGACGCAATGAGCAGACAAGATGAAAAACAGCAGTGAAGATGTGGTGAAAATATACATATCAGGACCAGATAGAACAACAAATTACCAAGTCCCACTAGAAACAAATGAAAAACAGTATCTACAACATACAGTTTTCCACTCTTAATGTTTAAGTTTGAGCGAAATCTGTCTTTTCTAACGTGTGACATGTCGAATTTTGTCCTTATAAATCATGTTGAATATATCTTCATATTTACATATGATATGAAAACATATTTTGAAGCCGCAAATTTGACTTCAGGCATTATACTAATTGTTGAATGAGACATGAACGCCAATGGTGAACTACATGGGCACCAGTTAATAAATGTTTGTTGTCTATTAGTAATTGTTTTAGTCGTTCTTCATGTTTCCGATCGGTACAGCAGTATTGATTTCACCTTAAAGCTAAATATGCATATACTATTCAGAATAATTCTGCTAAATATGTTCACAGGAACTGACATTAACAAACTGATATGCTTTTCTCACGCCGGTAGATCTCTGTTTTTTCGTAGCTTTATTAAATATTTCTAGTCAAATGTCTTCATTTAATTTCTGTAATAAAATGTCTTCATCTAATTTAACTTGTCAACTGCCTTCATATAATTTATGTAATCAGCAGACACTGCGTAGGATCTGCAATATTTGTAGAGGAGGTTGTTGTACACAGTGAACAACTAGGGTTAGAATTAAATTATAAAACGACACAGATTATGAGCGTCACTAGGAAGAAACAAATACTACAATGTAATATGCATGCAAATGGGAACATTCTGAAACAAGTGAATAGATACAAGTATCTCGGAACAGTCATAACAGCTGATGGGAGATGCCTTGAAGAGATTAACACAAGAATCGCCATGGCGAAGATAACCTTTTGCAAGCTGAAAAACATAGCGACCAGTAAAAAGATGGCAATTTCTACAAGAAAAAGAGTGTTGCGCCGCTACATAGAACCTGTACTTTTGTATGAATGTGAAGACAATGAGCAGTCACGCTGAATCAGCTGGCAGTGAAACTGAGGTTTCTGAGGAGAATGCAAAGCGATACCGCTGGATTCGAACCACCGGGGTCTATGTTGACTATAGTTAGCGACCAGGGGCGTGATTCGAACCGCCAGTTATACCATTTAGCTCCGTTACATACTCGCCCACTGCCACACTAACCCACCACACAGTAGGTTTCGAACCTGTCAAGCGCTAGGGCAACAACTAGACACCGCTGTTATACATTCACGGCTTAGTATACACTTAAAAAAGAGTTGCCTAGGGTTGACACCCTTATCAACCAGGCGCGTGCTTCGACCCGTCTACGACACAATCTAGCCCCGTTACATACTCGCCCACCACCATACTACCCAAATCACACAGTGAGATCCGAACCTGTTGCATGTTAGGGCACCCAAGAGACACCCCAGTTACACACTGGTGATATCCCACCACATCCCCTATGCCCAACTACGCACCCCCATACACTTACCAACGATAAAGGATCGAGCTTCGAACCTATCACCTTGATATGAGGGGCCTATGGTACCAACTAGCTTGTGTACGTCAATACAAACGGGAAGCTAATTAACGGCATTACACCAGCTGACATCTTCTGATACAATAAGCAAATCTGGCGCCATAGTTATAGCGCCCATTAGCCACCTAGTTCAATTGATCTTTCGCACAGTTTCATTACCATATTTCCTTGTTTAATTTTGTCGAGTGTTGCAACAGCTGTTATATGATAAAGAGCACGGTGGATGCCCAGTTTGTTGTGCCGTCTATACAAACAGGAAGCTAATCGCCACGGCGAAGATGAAAAATCATATTGACCAGTAAAAAGATGGCAATTGCTACAAGAAAAAGAATGTTGCGCTGTTACATAGAACCTGTAGTTTTGTATGAATGTGAAGACAATGAGCAGTCACGCTGAATCTGCTGGCTGTGGAACTTAGGTTTCTGAGGATAATGCAAAGCGATACCGCTGGCTTCGAACCTCCGGGGCCTATGTTGGGTATAGTTAGCGACCAGAGGCGTGATTTGAACCGCCAATTATACCACCTAGCTTCGTTACACACTCACCCACTGCTACACTACCCTACCACCCAGTAGGACTCGAACCTACCTGGTCCGACCGACCCTGCTGAGTGTCTTGCATCCCGACACTGCCCTCACTTTACCACCCCGCCCGACTCCGCTTGTTTGTCGACCACCTGACACCTCTTATGTCGTCTATACAAACGGGAAGCTAATTAATGCATTACACCGGCTGACATCTTCTGAATCAATTAGCAAACCTGCCGCCGCCGTTATCGAACTCGTCTTCACTTAACCTACCCACCTAGTTCAATTGATCTTTCCATTGTTAACCCCGGTGCTCTGATTAAAAACGACAGCTGACACTTAAAAAAGCAGGAAGGAGCTGGAAGGCATGAGCAGATATATCTCATTGCTCATTGCTCAAAACGATGCCTAGAGACCCCCTACTACTACTCTCCTGCTTATTTTTGGTGCGTATACTTGTACAATATTTAAATCTAATGGTTTGCCATTCATTTTGACCATTATAACTCTATCTGAAATACATCAGTGACCATTAATTGACTTGGCTGTTTTTTTAATCAAATACTATCCCTACTCCTTTTTCGTGTGTATCCCCTCCAGAATAAATTATTGTGTGTTTGTCAGCTATAATTTTACCCGATCCCTTCCATCTCATTTCACTTATGCCTAGGATATTCAATTTCATGCTTTCCATGTCACTTATAACATTGTTGAACTCTCCAAGCTCATTTAACGTTCTAACATTCCATGTACCTATTTTAAATTTATTTATTTTAGTTGTGATTTTGCCATCAACAGCTGGATGATTGTCTCATGTCATTTGTGTCACATGACTGTCCCTACCGGACCAGGATGTCCTAAAACGGCCATTAACGTCGTTCACGGAATCTGAAGTGTGTTTTGTCATGAAGACTTGGGAAGGTAATGCGGTGGTTTCTCCTTGCCTTTCACATCCACACGGGGGTTTGTTACCTCAGACTTTGACAGCCATTTCCAACTGTCAGGACAAGTGAGAGTCCTGCTCTGCTCAGCTGTAAAGTTGTCCATTTAACCCGGAGGATACTTGAGTACATGAATAAAAAACACAATTTCGTTTTCTTTACAAAATTATGGAAGAAAACGTTGCTCTCTGCTGCGATAGAATGTAACCTTTGTTTTAGCGGTTAGTAATTTGTTTTCTTTCATTCTTGAAGCTAAATGTTCTGAAGACTCCTTGGAGAGATATAGACCTCGGATTCAATCAGTTCATGCTAGTCGAAGCGTTGAGCAGCTGGAAAATCATCTTTGAAATCACTATCATTGTCACTTGTCGTTTAACATGCCACTGCTGTTTCATCTTCTAGCAGTGAATCCGAAATCTGACTGAAAGTTAGAATTGATATGTCATCTCCGTGTGGAACAAGTCGTCTAGCAGAATCTAAATCTGGATATTTCCATGTTTGTGAATTTTTCCATTAATCCCCTTAATATTAACAACATCGAAATAACAGTCATCATAGTGGTTCTTGGGCTCTCTCCAAACCATTATAATTCCAAATATTGTAAGGGACTTGATAGCAATAGTTTTTTTTTTTTTTTTTTTTTTAAATAGAAAGTACTGTAATACTATTAATTAAATACACAAATGCATGTATCTACACACAAATAATTGTGATATTTTGATTTAACAGGCCTCATTTTTGCAAAACGAGGTGTAAGATGTTTGGCACCAAACAACATTTGTATTTGGTAGGGTTGTGATATTCACGTAAACACTGTAGCCTGCTGGATAGAGGTTGTCCAGCCGGTCACGAGCTCCATCCGTATTGGAGCGCAATGGAATATGTACAAATCACGTGAGCTCCCAGGTCGACCCAGCATGCAATGCGTACCAGGAAATGTCCTGGGTCGTAAAAGCGGCAGGTATGATACTGACCACATGACACACCAGGAGGCCCGTTGCTCTATTTAAATATGTGTCTAACACCACAAGACATCACCCACTGAGAGGCCCATTGCTCTATTTACATATGTGTCTGACACCACAAGACATCACTCACCGAGAGGCCCATTGCTCTATTTAAATATGTGTCTGACACCACAAGACATCACCCACCGAGAGGCCCATTGCTCTATTTAAATATGTGTCTAACACCACAAGACATCACCCACCGGGAGGTCCATTTCTCTATTTACATATGTGTCTGACACCACAAGACATCACTCACTGAGAGGCCCATTGCTCTATTTAAATATGTGTCTGACACCACAAGACATCACCCACTGAGAGGCCCATTGCTCTATTTAAATATGTGTCTGACACCACAAGACATCACCCACTGAGAGGCCCATTGCTCTATTTACATATGTGTCTGACACCACAAGACATCACTCACCGAGAGGCCCATTTCTCTATTTAAATATGTGTCTGACACCACAAGACATCACCCACCGAGAGGCCCATTGCTCTATTTAAATATGTGTCTAACACCACAAGACATCACCCACTGAGAGGCCCATTGCTCTATATAAATATGTGTCTAACACCACAAGACATCACCCACCGGGAGGCCCATTGCTCTATTTAAATATGTGTCTAACACCACAAGACATCACCCACCGGGAGGCCCATTGCTCTATTTAAATATGTGTCTAACACCACAAGACATCACCCACTGAGAGGCCCATTGCTCTATTTACATATGTGTCTGACACCACAAGACATCACTCCCGGAGAGGCCTTGCTCTATTTAAATATGTGTCTAACACCACAAGACATCACCCATCGGAGGCCCATTGCTCTATTTAAATATGTGTCTAGACACCACAAGACATCACTCACCCGAGAGGCCCATTGCTCTATTAAATATGTGTCTGAACACCACAAGACATCACTCACTGAGAGGCCCATTGCTCTATTTAAATATGTGTCTAACACCACAAGACATCACCCACCGGGAGGTCCATTTCTCTATTTACATATGTGTCTAACACCACAAGACATCACCCACCGGGAGGCCCATTGCTTTATTTAAATATGTGTCTAACACCACAAGACATCACTCACTGAGAGGCCCATTGCTCTATTTAAATATGTGTCTAACACCACAAGACATCACCCATCGGGAGGCCCATTGCTCTATTTAAATATGTGTCTAACACCACAAGACATCACTCACTGAGAGGCCCATTGCTCTATTTACATATGTGTCTGACACCACAAGACATCACTCACCGGGAGGCCCATTGCTCTATTTAAATATGTGTCTAACACCACAAGACAACCCCATCGGGAGGCCCATTGCTCTATTTAAATATGTGTCTAACACCACAAGACATCACCCACCGAGAGGCCCATTGCTCTATTTAAATATGTGTTTAACACTACAAGACATCACTCACTGAGAGGCCCATTGCTCTATTTAAATATGTGTCTAACACCACAAGACATCACTCACTGAGAGGCCCATTGCTCTATTTAAATATGTGTCTAACACCACAAGACATCACCCACTGAGAGGCCCATTGCTCTATTTAAATATGTGTCTAACACCACAAGACATCACTCACTGAGAGGCCCATTGCTATATTTAAATATGTGTCTAACACCACAAGACATCACCCATCGGGAGGCCCATTGCTCTATTTAAATATGTGTCTAATACCACAAGGCATCACTCACTGAGAGGCCCATTGCTCTATTTACATATGTTACTGACACCACAAGACATCACTCACCGAGAGGCCCATTGCTCTATTTAAATATGTGTCTGACACCACAAGACATCACCCACTGAGAGGCCCATTGCTCTATTTAAATATGTGTCTAACACCACATGACATCACCCACCGGGAGGTCCATTTCTCTATTTACATATGTGTCTAACACCACAAGACATCACTCACTGAGAGGCCCATTGCTCTATTTACATATGTGTCTGACGCCACAAGACATCACTCACCGAGAGGCCCATTGCTCTATTTAAATATGTGTCTGACACCACAAGACATCACCCACCGAGAGGCCCATTGCTCTATTTAAATATGTGTCTAACACCACAAGACATCACCCACCGGGAAGTCCATTTCTCTATTTACATATGTGTCTGACACCACAAGACATCACTCACCGAGATGCCCATTGCTCTATTTAAATATGTGTCTAACACCACAAGACATCACCCATCGGGAGGCCCATTGCTCTATTTAAATATGTGTCTAACACCACAAGACATCACCCATCGGGAGGCCCATTGCTCTATTTAAATATGTGTCTAACACCACAAGACATCACCAATCGGGAGGCCCATTGCTCTATTTAAATATGTGTCTAACACCACAAGACATCACCCACCGGGAGGTACATTTCTCTATTTACATATGTGTCTAACACCACAAGACATCACCCACCGGGAGGTCCATTTCTCTATTTACATATGTGTCTAACACCACAAGACATCACCCACCTGGAGGCCCATTGCTCTATTTAAATATGTGTCTAACACCACAAGACATCACCCACCGAGAGGATCATTTTTTTTCCCGCGTTTCTATCCTGTTTCAGGATATTGCGTTCAACGCCAGCATCTTTCAGCTGTATGTTGATTCCTAGGCTAGATTACGCTCATCAGCACGCCACGACTTTCTTAGCGACCGGCTGCATACTCTCATAAGTAACAAGCGTGACTCGAACCACTTCTAATTCTCGTCCGCTCACGTTGATTACGAGAGTATTCGGGATTAACGGAGAAAGCTGCTAACCCCTCGGCCAGGCAGCCGGCGAGAGGACCATTGCTCTTTTTAAATATGTGTCTAACACCACAAGACATCACCCACCGAGTGGTCCATTGCTCTATTTTAAAATGTGTCTAACACCACAAGACATCACCCACTGAGAGGCCAATTGCTCTATTTAAATATGTGTTTAACACCACAAGACATCACCCACTGAGAGGCCAATTGCTCTATTCAAATATGTGTTTAACACCATAAGACATCACCCACTGAGAGGCCAATGCTCTATTTAAATATGTGTTTAACACCACAAGACATCACCCACCGAGAGGCTCATTGCTTATTTAAATATGTGTTTAACACCACAAGACATCACCCACCGAGAGGCCCATTGCTCTATTTAAAAGTGTCTAACACCACAAGACATCACCCACTGAGAGGCCCATTGCTCTATTTAAATATGTGTTTAACACCATAAGACATCACCCACTGAGAGGCCCATTGCTCTATTTAAATGTGTCTAACACCACAAGACATCACCCACTGAGAGGCCCATTGCCCTATTTAAATATGTGACTAACACCACAAGACATCACCCACTGAGAGGCCCATTGCTCTATTTAAATATGTGTTTAACACCACAAGACATCACCCACTGAGAGGAAAATTGCTCTATTTAAATATGTGTTTAACACCATAAGACATCACCCACTGAGAGGCCAATTGCACTATGTAAATATGTGTTTAACACCATAAGACTAGAGCGCCTTGAAACTTCGCAAAGGGCCCTTTGCCAACTGTATTTATTTATTATAATTCAGGTGAATTGTCGATACCCACCTTGTCCCAGGCATGGCTGCTGCTGTTGGCAGCGCTTGCCGCTTCACACCAACCTCCATTCTCAGAGACTCGTAATTCTACCTTCATAAAATAAATGAATGGTCAGTTACAAAATCAAGCTCCTCATAAACAATGCATGTTGTTTGCATTAATTCTTCAACACATTCTATTTTTCTTCATGATGGCACAATGGTGTTTGTTTATCTCTTAAGTTATCTTTCCAGAACGTTTGTTTATCTCTTAAGTTATCTTTCCAGCGCATTTCTGCCCACCTCTTGCTTGATTACCCTCAACCTTCCCCCTCCCCCTCTTCCAGTTTGATTATATAATGAAGTGTGCAAATTAACATTGACAGGAAATATATGAGATTAATAAACAACATATATTGGCAGCAAACAGCATCCATAAGAATCAACACCCATTTCAGTGTATAAAGAAGGGCGTCAGACAAGGTTGTGTAATGTCTCCTGAAATGTTACTATTGTAGAATGAACATATAATAAAATCTACGGAAAATATGTTAGGGAACCTGATTGTCGGTTGGTTAGTTTCATATCCTTTACATGACGTTGCAGTCAATACCAACATTTCTTGCTGTTGTGATCTCTTGGCAAATTTACGTTCAGTAGTTTGCCCTGGCTTTCTGAACGACCGGCACCCATACCATTTCGTAAAATAAAATAAAATACCAGAACAGCTGTGTTTCGAACTCGGTATGCCGAAATGCCGAATGGACTGCGTCCATAAAACGTTCGACACAGAGCCAGTTGGTGGACATAATATAAATAAGTGAGGTTACGCTGCTGATCACCGCCTCCACAGTAACACGTCAGAACGGTCTACGGCAGTGTTTCCCAACGTGGGGCCCACGCCCCACAGTGGGCAATTCGATTGTTAAGGGGAGCAATTCGAAAATGGAAGAAATCGGCTGGATATAACAAAACGGGGAGACTTGAGACTGAAGTTAACTAAATTGGAACCTGACATAAAATCTCTTTGCAGCAAGTATCAACGCAAGGATCTCACTAAATTTAAATAATAAATAATTATTAATAATTAAAATATATAGAAAAATCTTTCATTGAAATTATTGTGTACTTGAATTGCAGTTCTCCATTATCTTCTTCTTCAGCATTCCGAGCCATTGAGGTTCTTTGCTGCAGATACAAGCCGTCTCCATTCGTCTCTCTGGTTGACCTTCTCTTGCCAGTCGCTGATTCCAAGTGCTTGTAGGTTTGTATGTATATTATCTCTCTGCCATCTTCTTGGTCTACCTCCGGGTCTATGGTCATTTATTTCTTGAGGGTAAGTGAGTTTTGTTTCCCTATTATTTTCCATTCTTTCTATATGCCCCAGCCATTGCAGTCTATTAGCCTTCATGATACCAGTGATTAGCGGGGACTTAAACAGATCATAAATGTCTTTGTTAGCTTCTTCTTTTCCACTCTCCACTTTGTGTATCCTTAATGGGCCCAAAGATGCGTCTTAAGACTTTGTTCTCAAAGGTTTGTAACAAGGCTTCGTCTCCTTTAGCTGTACTCCAGGTTTCAGAGCCATACAGCACAACTGGTCTAATCAGTGTTTTGTTTATTGTAGTTCTCCATTATATGTTTTGAAAATTTACTTACTGTGTTTGCTCAATAATTTCCTAGTGGTTTCTTCCTAAAACCTATCATTCAAGTTTCTTTAGTGAACATTTCAATTTTTGAAAATTAAAAATAATGTATATGTTGGGGGGGAGGGGGGGGGGGGGGGGGAGGGGCATTAGAATTTTAGAAAGGCTTGGATGGGGCATAGCACAAAAAAGGTTGGGAAACACTGGTCTACAGTATATGATAGATTCAGTGGTTGTAGAAAGTGAAAACATGGGCCTTAGCTTGAATAATAGAAAGACAGAAGTCAGTTGGTGGACATAATATAAATAAGTGAGGTTATGCTGCTGAACACCAGCTCCATAGTAACACGTCAGAACGGTCTACAGCAGTGTTTCCCAACCTTTTTTGTGCTATGCCCCACCTAAGCCTTTCTAAAATTCATATGCCCCCCACATTACATATACATTATTTTTAATATTCAAAAATTGAAATGTTCACTAAAGAAACTTGAATGATAGGTTTTAGGAAGAAATCAATAGGAAATTATTGAGCAAACACAGTAAGTAAATTTTCAAAACATATAATGGAGAACTGAAATTCAAGTATAAAATAATTTTAATGAAAGATTTTTCTATATTATTTTAATTATTAGTAATTATTTATTATTTAAATTTAGTGAGATCCTTGCTCTTGATGCTTGCTGCAAAGAGATTTTATGTCAGGTTCCAATTTAGTTAACTTCAGTCTCAAGTCTCCCCGTTTTGTTATATCCAGCTGATTTCTTCATTTACGAATTGCCCCCCTTAACAATCGAATTGCCCCCCTGTGGGGCGTGGGCCCCACGTTGGGAAACACTGGTCTACAGGAAATGACAGATTTAGTGCTTTTAGAAAGTGACAACATGGGCCTTAGCTTAAATATTAGAAAGACAGAAGTCATGGTGATATCAAAGAAACAGATTGTGCCTAAATGTGTAATTATATTAAATGACCTTATTTTGGGGGCAAGTGCAAAAATTTATATATCTATCCCCCATGAATAACATCAGATGGAAGATGCTTCACAGAGATAACGAACATAATAGGACAGACAAAAATTCATCATCATCATCATGCGCCATGCCGGACGATCATGTTTTGCCATCTCACTCGATCACCAGAGTCGTGGATCAGCTCCGTGTTCTTGTCTCGACCATACAACATGGCAAGCCATCCAGGTATTTACTTCTCTGCACTCCACTTGTTCTTTTCCCCTCGATCTTGCCAATTGTCACTAAGTTCTCCAATTTATTTCTTCTCATAATGTGACCAAAAATTTTAGACCATCTGCGTCTAATTTATCTAATCTGTTTACGGTTTTCACTTGTTTCTTGTAGGACTCGGTCATTGGTTTTTCTGTCTGTCCATGGTATTCTTTGCATTTTCCTCAGAAACCAAATTTCCAGATGTTTTTCAGCCTGACTGTTCAATGTTCACTCTTCACTTCCATACAAGAGCACAGGTTCCATGTAGCTCCTCAACACTCTTTTTCTCGTTGCAAATGACATCATTCTATTGGTCAGTATGTTTTGTCATCTTGCAAAAGGCTATCTTCACCATGGCGATTCTTGTTCTAATCTCCTATAGGCATCTCCCATCAGATGTTATGACTGTTCCGAGATAATTGTACCGATTCACTTGTTTGAGAATATTCCCATTTACTTGTATATTACATTGTGGTATTTCCTTCTTCTTAGTGTCTTCTTACAATTTAATTCTAACCCAAGTTGTTCACTGTGTGCAACAATCGCATCTACTACATGTTGCAGATCCTGCTCATTGTCTGCAATCAATTATGTATCCTCCGCATATCTAATGTTATTGATGTTATGTCCCCCAATGATGATACATTTCATATCGTCAACTAATTTAAAATATTTTCACTGTACAGGGAAAACAGATCTGGAGACATTGCACACTCCTGTCTCACATCTCTCTTAATAGGCTGAATACAATATATGATACTGAGATTTACCTCATGAATTATGTAATTCTGTATTTATTGCTCATCCCTTGAAACAAGAAGAGAGTTTAAAGTAGCTAGGAAGTATAGCATCATCAAATGGCAAATCAGAAGACAAGATCGAAAATAGATGAATAAGGCAAACGAACTCAATGGACAAATGGCACCAATACTAAAGAACAAACATGCATCAATAACTACTAAGAAAGCACTTTGCAACACAATCTTCCTACCAACTCTATGTTACCAATGCCAAACCTGGACAATGACAGAAAAAGAGAAAAGAAACATCACAACAGCAGAAATGAGGTCACTGAGAAGAATACTCAATGTATCAAGAAGAGATAAGATAAGAAATGAAGAAATCATAACTAAAGTGGGGGTTATAGCAGCGCTAGATTTTATTAGAAGACAGCAAATCAAATGGTTTGGCCATGCAAGTAGGTTACCAACTAACTGTATACTACAACAAGCAATGATGTACAGACCAGATGGAAGCAGAGGAAGAAGCCGACCACTTAAAGGATGGACGCGGGGAAAAACCATGGGAATATCGATACATGAAGCCCATAAGTGGGCACAATCCCGCTATTTATACTTCACATCGACACCGTAAGGTACAAGAGGAATATGATGAGATGAGTATTTATTGCAATCCCAAAGAAATCAGAAGCCTTGGAATGTGATCAACATCGAACAATTAGTATAATGACTCACATCACGAAGATTTTGCTTAGAATTATCATGCAAAGAGTTAGGAAGAAAATACATCCTGAAATAGATTAACAATGTGGGTTTGTAGAAGCCAACGGTACAGTAAATGCTGTGTATATACTGAGAACAGTAATTGAACGTTCTATAGAAGTAAACAAAGATCTACACATTTGCTTTATTGACTACACAAAGACTTTCGATAAAGTGAGACATGTCGACATGATAAGGATGCATGAAGATCTACATATTGATGGAAAAGTTCTTAGACTTGTAAAAAACATATATTGGAAACAACAATCTGCCATAAGAATTGATAATTAAGTAGGTCAATATTAAGAGAGATGTGAGAAAAGAATATGTAATGTCTCCAGATCATTTCTTTCCCCTGTAACGTCAACATATGTTCAGAAATATAGAAGATATGGAAGGAATCATCATTGGGGGACGATACATCATTAACATTAGATATGCAGATGATACAGTTTTGATTGCAGACAATGAACAGGACCTGCAACATTCAGTATATGCGGTTATTGCACACAGTGAACAACTAGGGTTAGAATTGAATTTTAAGAAGACACAGATTATGGTCGTCACTGGGAAGAAGGAAATACTACAATGTAATATATAAGTAAATAGGCATATTCTTAAACACGTTAATCGGTACAATTATCTCGGAACGTCATAACATCAGATTGGAGATGCTTTGAAGAGATTAGAACAAGAATTGCCATAGCGAAGGTAGCCTTTAGCAAGATGAAAAACATACTGACCAATAAAAGAATACCAATTGAAACGAGAAAAAGAGTGTTGAAGTGCTATAGAACCTGTACTTTTGTATTGATGTGAAGCGTGGACAATGAGCAGACAAGCTGAAAAAATATCTGATGGCTGTGGAAATGTGGTTTCTGAGGAACATGCAAAGAATACCATGGACAGACAGAAAAACCAATGAACAAGTCCTTCAAGAATCAAATGAAGATCGTAAACTTATTAGAGACATTAGACGTAGACAGTCAAAATTATTTGGGCATGTTATGAGAAAAATTGAACTGGAGAACTTGGTGGTAACAGGCAAGATTGAAGGGAGGAGACCAAGGGGAAGACCGAGAAGTAAATACCTGGATGGCTTGGCCATGTGGCATGGTCGAGACAGAAACACGAAGCTGATCCACGACTCTGGTGATCGAGTGAGCTGGCGAAACATGACCGCGCACGCTTATCGACATGGCACATGACGGATGGATGGTTTAACCTACTTCATTATTAATCTTTATGGCAGCTTGCCGTTTCCAATATATGTTTTTAATGAGTCTAAGGTCTTTCCCATCAATTTGAGGATCTGCAAGCATCACCATCATGTCGACATGTCTTACTTTATCAAAAGCCTTTGTGTAGTCAATAAAGCAAAGATGTAAGTCTTTTTTTACTTCTTTAGAACGTTCAATTAATGTTCTCAGCATATACACAGCATTTACTGTATCCTTGCCTTCTACAAACCCACATTGTTCTCCTACTTCGGGTTGTATTTTCTCCCTCACCCTTTGCATGTTAAACACAAACAAAAAGGCATTCTATCATCTTCTTCAATAAATCATTTTCTATGAAAGTTGAAAAAATAGTTCTCGCATGTTACATACGAGGGGCGTTCAGAAAGTAATGCATCGCATCGTTGTTTTTTTTTTTTCTTTTTCCCCAGGAGCTGTTTATTAAAAAAGAGCATGACATTTATAAAAATATATACATGATCATGTCAGGTAAACATCGGTATTATTCAACATATTCCTCATTAACTTGTAAGGCTTTATGCTAGCATGAGACAAGTGCATGCATTCCTTGCCAGTAAATGTATACATATTTTGTCTTGATCATGTAGCCATTGTCATTTCTTCGCTGCATGAATCACTCCTTCATCATCTTCAAACCTTGCATCATTTGTTTTTGGCATATCCTTAACAGGACGTTGCAGTTAACATCAGCATTTTTCAGCTGTTGTTGATGTACAAGAATATACAACCTGCTGGTGTATAGTTATCGGTATACTGCACCGGGGAACAGTCACCAATTCTAAACAATGTATTCCCTTTTTTTCGCATATCCGATTACAGGACATCGCTGTCAACACCAGAATTTTCCCACTGTTGTTGATTTCTTGGCAAGATTATGCTCAGTAGTTTGCCATTGATTTTTGAGCGACCGGCTCACATACCCCGTAAGTTACCAACGCGGCGAGAATCGCTACCGATTCTCGTGCAGGTTACGTTACTCACGAGAATATACGGTATTACGGAGAAAGGCGTTAACGCCTAGGCCAAGGAGACTGGCCTTGCATTCTTAAGTGGATCAAATAGATGAAAATAAAAGGGTGCTAAATGGGTACTATATGGTGGGTGGGGTATTACAGTCTGGTGTCTGGCAGGACTCCCACAGCGCGGCCGATCAAGCAGCTAAGTATGTCCACTTCCTAATTCTTTGATTCTCTGAACCCAGTGACTAACTGTGCTCCTGCTGAATGCAAAGCTTCCATACAGATCACACAGACGCTTGTGAATGTTCACAATAGTTTCCTTTTCTGCAACGAGAAATGTTATCACAGGTCGCAAAGACAAATTATCATAATCATCAGAAAGATGCAGTCATCATTTTTGGCGAAGTTATGAGAAGACAAAGACTGAAACATGTTGTGACAACCGGATATATTTGTAGAAAGAGAGGCAGGGGAAGACAGCGTGACAAAATTCTTGACAGTTTGTGTTAAGGCATGGAAAAAAGTCAACACACGAATCGATCCATGCCATCGGAGATCGCAAAGTGTGGAGAAGCATGATCGCCAACCCCAGCCGGCAAGGCACTGGATGACATGATGATAATGTCAGTGTTATTAAAATTGATCATACGTGATTGCAAACCTAAACGGACACGAGAACAAGGCAAGCAACAAAGCAAACAACAGCACAAAGGGGCATACAACCAACAGCAACATTCCGAAATATAATGTTGAAAAAACATATCACACGCTCAACCAAATATAACAAGATAACATAACAAGGAAAAGAATTTTTAAGAGCTATATTTAGCCAATCCTGATCTACGGAAGCAAATCATGGACAATAGCACAGAAGTAAGATATGTGGATGCGGGGAGAAGTGGTTGTATAGAAAAGTGATGAGGACAGCGGTGGATGGATAGAAAGACTAATGACGACATCTTGAATGACGTTACCTCACAAAAAGAGCTAGTTACTCACATCAGAAAGTAGACAGTCCACATTCTTGGGCATGGCCGTGATAAGACAAAACTGGAGTATTGCATCACAACAGGAATGTTGGAGGGGAAGAGAGACGGGAAAGTAAAGGGGAAGGGGGGAGCGAGAAGATGCTTGACAATTTGACATGATGGCATAGAGGAACGCCATCTGAATAAGAGATAGAAGGCTGTTGACAGACATGATCATCACATTCGCAAGCATGGGCTATCACAAGAAGCCTAACGACAGTCAAGCGGTGTCTAACTATCATTGTTCTTAAAGAGCAGCATCAGAAGTAGTTGAACATTTTACAAACTGCTCATATAGCAGACTGTGTTAGGCATCGAGCAAGGAAGAAAGAAATAGGAGCAACCTTACCGATTTCCCAGACGATCTTAGAATCTTTAGTTTTTCACAGCTTTGTTGGCCGTATGCTTGCTTCATTGAGTTGAATTGTCTGGATAAATCATTTCTTTGCTGTCTGTATTTGGCCGAGTCCGAGCTGACTTGCAGGGAGCTGTCGACCAGAGGACGCATGCAGTTATGATGTGACAGCAGTAGCACGGTAAACCTATGGATGGCTAGAACGACGCCTTTGGTGGTAAACATGCATACATTATTCAAAGGTAACGCCCTGTACGACTGATAGTGCACGACTGAACTAGTCGAGACTATACACAAATAAAATACAGCGGCAGCTTGTAACCACGCGCCACAGCTCGCGCGCACTCGCACACACACACACACACATATATATATATATATATATATATATATATATATATATATATATATATATATATATATATATATATATATATATATATATATATATATATATATATATATCAAGCATTTTTTTGCTCTTAGACAATTTATATAAAAATCAATCGAATTCAATGGAACACTCTATTTAGCCTTTGTCGACCAATAAAAGGCATTTGATAGAGTAGATAGAAACAAGCTGTGGGAAATCCTTAAACAATATGGAGTGAGTATACATCTAACAAACCTATGTAAAACCTTATACAACAGTGAATGCATAGTGAGAGCAACTGGAGGACACTCAGAACCCTTCACTATAAGATCTGGAGTAAGATAAGGTTGTGTCCTGTCCCCTCTCTTGTTTATAACAAACTAGCTGACCCGGCCCGGCTTCGCCCAGACCCTGGTGGGGAGCATCTCATTTAATTCATATAAGTAGTCATATAAGTTCTCGTTCCCGTTACCGTCTATCTATCTGTCTGTCTGTCTCTCTCTCTGTCTGTCTGTCTCGTCTGTCTGTCTGTCTGTCTGTCTCTCTGTCTGACAGTCTAACCCTGCCCGGCATCGCCTAGCTCCTGGTGTGGAGCATCTAATTTAATTCATATAAGTAGTCATATAAGCTCCCGTTCCCGTTCCCGACTATCTATCTGTCTGTCTATCTGTCTGTCTGTCTGTCTGTCTGACCCGGCCCGGCTTCGCCCAGCCCCTGATGGGGAGCATCTCATTTAATTCATATAAGTTCCCGTTCCCGACTATCTGTCTGTCTGTCTGTCTGTCTGTCTGTCCCTCCCTCTCTGTCTGCCTGTCTGTCTGCCTGTCTGTCTAATCGTTTATTGGTTGCGGTTAGAACAACCTTAGATAAACGAAGACCAACTTACAAAAAGCATTAGAAAGAGCACTTGAAAGATCTTTACATATTCCCCCAACAAATAACTTGGGTAAATGGAGCGGCGGCAGCAGCAGCAGAAGAAGAGAAAAAGGAGGAGTAGGAGGAGGGAGGAGGAAGAGGTGGAGGAGGGAGGAAGAGGAGGAGGAGGAGGGAGGAAGAGATAGTCGGAGAGAGGAGGAGGAGGGAGGAGGAGGGAGGAGGAGGAGTAGGGAGGAATAGGAGGGAGGAGGAGGGAGGAGGGTGGAAAGAGGCGGAGGAGGGAGGGGGGAGGAAGGAGGGGAGGGAGGAAGGAGGGGGAGGGAAAAGGGGGAGAGAGGAGGAGGAGGGGAGGAGGAGGAGGAGGAGGGGGGAGGAGGGAGGGGGGGAGGAGGGGGAGGAGGAGAGGGAGGAGGAAGGGGGGGAGAAGGAGGGAGGAGGAGAAGGGAGGAGGAGGGAGGGAAGAGGGAGAAGGAGGGGAGGAGGAGAAAAAGGGGGGAGGGGGGGGGGGAGGAGGAAAAGGGAGAGGAGGAGGGAGGAGGAAGGAGGGGGGGAGGAAAGAGGAGAAGGGGGAGGAGGGGAAGGAG
Source organism: Cepaea nemoralis (assembly GCA_014155875.1). Taxonomy (NCBI): domain Eukaryota; kingdom Metazoa; phylum Mollusca; class Gastropoda; order Stylommatophora; family Helicidae; genus Cepaea; species Cepaea nemoralis. The sequence goes on from JACEFZ010027457.1 coordinate 209,585, forward strand.
GAAGGGAGGAGGAGGGGAGGATGGGGGAAAAGGGGGGAGGAGGATAGGAGGTGAGGAGGAGGAAGGAGGAGGAGGGAGGAGGTAGGAGGGAGTAAAAGGGGTGGGGGAGGAGGGAGGAGGAGGAGGAAGAGGGGGAAAGGGGGAGGGGGAGGAGGAGGAGGGAAGGGGGGAGGAAGGGAGGAGGAGGAGGGAGGAATAAGGAAAAAGGGAGGAGGAGAAAGGAAAGGGGGGTAGGAGGAGGAGGGGGAAAGAGGAGAAGAGGAGGAGGGGGGGAGGGGGGGAGGAAGAGGGAGGAGGGGGAAGGAGGGAAAGGGGGAGGAGGGGGGAGGGGAAAGAGGAGGAGGAGGAGGAGGGAGGAAAGGGAAAGGGGGGAGGAGGAGGGGAAAGGGAGGAGGGGAGGAGGAGGGAGGATGAAGAGGGGGGGAAGAGGGGGAAGGAAAGGGGGAGGGAGGTGGGAACGAGGAGGAGGAGGGAGGAGGGAGGGAGAGGGAGGGGAGGAGGGAGGAGGAGGGAGGAAAGGGGGAGGGAGGAGGAGGAGGGGGGAGGGAGGAGGGGAGGCGGAGGGAGAAGGAGGAGGGAGGAAGGGGTAGAAGGAGGGGGGAAAGGGGGAGGGAAGGAGGGGGAGGAGAGAGGAATGATGATTAGGGAGGAGGAGAAGAGGGAGGAGGAGGGTGTGGAGGAAGGAGGAGGAGGGAGGAGGAGGGAGGAGTAGAGGGGAGGAGGAGGAGGAAAAGAGAGGAGGGAGTAGGATGGAGGAGGAAGAGTGAGGATGGTAGGAGGAGGAGGAGGAGGAGGCAGGAGGAGGCAGGAGGAGGAAGATGGAGGAGGAGGAAGAGGGAGGAGGAAGAGAGAGGAGGAGGATGGAGGAGGAATGAGGAGGAGAGGAGGGAGGAGACGGAGAGGAAGAGGTAGAGGGTAGGAGGAGGAGGAGTGGGAGGAAGAGGGAGAGGAAGGAGGGAGAGGAGGAGGGGAGGAGGAGGAGGAGGAGGAGGTAGAGGGAGGAGGAGAGGAGGAGGAGGGTAGAGGGAGGAGGAGGGAGGAGGAGAAGAGAGGAGAAGGGAGTTCGCCATTCCGAATTCATACTCGTCTAGGTTCTGTGATTTCGGTCCTTCCATTGATTGTTCTTCCCTTCTACATGACTGTAGGATAACTTCCTTACACATAAAAAGATGAATTGTTATTGATATTGCCGTGGCATGGAGGAATATCAGCAGCAGAGTTGATCCAGAAAACCAAAGACCGAGATCTATGGAAAGCAATGAACGCCTACGCCAGCCGGCACAGCACTTGATGATGATGATGATGATTGCCGTGTGACGATTCTGTGTAGTCACGTCATTTTCTTCGCTTTTCCTAGCGTTGTGGTTCGGGGATTCTTTCATCATCATCATCATCATCATATATTTACGTACGTATTTAGGGAGGGGGAGGAGGGAGGAGGAGGAAGAAGAAAAAACAACTATGACAGTTGGCAGCGCGGGAATGAAAGGAAGACGTGTAGACAATTTCATCTCAATCGGATGGACCGTTCGCGAACGCATAAAGGACATACATACATACAGACATACAGACGGAGATTGCCTTTTATATATAAGATATAGACAATATATGTAAAGAAACCAACCAAACGGAGACCACGAGAACACCGCACGACGAGAACACAGAAGACGAACCATCTGTACATTTAACCATTAGAGAACTGTTTGCGGACGACCAAGCACTAATAGCAAAATCAGAAGCTGAATTACAAGACCACATGAATAGTCTAAATTAAATGTGTAGGGAACATAACATGAAAATTAGCACAAGTAAAACAGAGGTACTGACTATAAATAAAGAAGAAAAAGCAACAACGATTTACCAAAACGAACATCCCTTGAAACAAGTAAAGAGTTTCAAGTACCTAGGAAGTATAATATCATCAAACGGCAAATCAGAAGACGAGATCGAAAATAGGTGCAATAAGGCAAATCAACTCATTGGACAAATGGCACCAAAACTAAAGAACAAACATGTATCAGTAACTACTAAGAAAGCCCTTTACAACACAATCTTTCTACCAACTCTATGCTACCAATGCCAAACCTGGACAATGACAGAAAAAGAGAAAAGAAAAATCCCAACAACAGAAATGAGGTTCCTGAGAAGAATACTCAACGTATCAAGAAGAGATAAGATCAGAAATGAAGAAATCATGACTAAAGTGGGGGTTATAGCTGCACTAGATTTTATTAGAATGCAGCAAGTCAAATGGTTTGGCCATGCAAGTAGGTTACCAACTAACAGTATACCATAACAAGCAATGATGTACAGGGAATGAGTCCATGGAAACATCTTACATGAAGCCCATAATCGGGCACTCTCCCGATGTCTATACTTCACCTCGACACCGCAAGGTACAAGAGAAACATGATAAGATGAGATATATCAAGCAAAGGTTGCATTTCAAGAAATGAAGAATATCTTATGCAATAAGTCGCTATCATTGAATGTAAGAAAGAGAGTGCCGAGGTGCTATATAGAACTTGTTATGCTGTATGGTTGTGAATCTTGGAATATAAATGAACAAATTAGGAAGAGATTGGAAGCAACAGAGATGTGGTTCCTTAGACGAATGTTGCGAATTCTTTGGACTGCCAAAGTAACTAACGACGAATGCCTTAAAGAGGCTGGCGAAACTAGAACATTATATACAACAATAAGAAAGAGACAAACAGCTTTTATTGGTCACGTAATGAGAAGAGAGGGCGCTGGAGAACATCGTGACAACTGGAATGATCAAGGAGAAGAGAACGAACGAACGAACGAACGAACAAACTTTATTTTCAAAGGGTTAAGAATTGGGCACGCAGGCCCGTCTAACATTCTGCCCTTCTATCACTCTCTTTCATACATTATTTCATTCACACATCATTCAAGGCTAACAGAGAACAGCAACAATATAAAATATATGCATTATAAAGGCATGGGCAAAATGCGAACATGCGACAGGCAGAGGCAGACCACGAATGATGATGGATGCATTTCGACGGTGGCATGGAGGAATAACAATGACAGAGTTGATCCAGAAATCCAAGGACAGAGATCTGTGGAGAGTCATGAACGCCTACGCCAGTCGGCACGGCACTTGGTGATGATATATTATATATATACATATATATATTTTTTTATTTTTTTTTCCGCGTTTCCATCCTGTTTCAGGATATTGCGGTCAACACCAGCATCTTTCAGCTTTATGTTGATTCCTAGGCTAGATTACGCTCATCAGCACGCCACGACTTTCTGAGCGACCGGCTGTATACTCTCATAAGTCACTAGCGTGACTCGAACCACTTCTAATTCTCGCCCGCTCACGTTGACTACGAGAGTATTCGGGATTAACGGAGAAAGCTGCTAAACCACTCGGCCAGGCAGCCGGTATATATATATATATATATATATATATATATATATATATATATATATATATATATATATATATATATATATATATATATATATATATATATATATATATATATACGCGTGTTGTATGAACTTCTCTGTTTAGTGGGATGGAGTGGTGCCGCTACACAGAAGCATGGAGCAGCGGTAACGCTATGACCAGCAAGCTTGCCTGCCATCCCAGTGGTGCCGTGCTTGAATCCGCCTGGAGGCGAGGGTTGTTGTTTGATGGGACCTGGCCTGGCAGGTGGCCCAGCCTAACATGTCCCAGGAAGTAAAGGCGACTGTCATGACATAGAACATATCAGCCATCGAGTGACGACTGGCTTATGGATATATGAGACCTGCACTGTAGGCCTTATTACACCTGGAGACCGCGAGAGAGAGAATGTGAGAGCTAGAGAGAAAGAGAGAGAGAGAATGTAAGAGCTAGAGAGAAAGAGAGAGAGAGAGAATGTGAGAGCGAGAGAGAGAATGTGAAAGCTAGAGAGAGAGAGAGAGAATGTGAGAGCTAGAGAGAGAGAGAGAATGTGAGAGCTAGAGAGAGAGAGAGAGAGAGAATGTGAGAGCTAGAGAGAGAGAGAGAATGTGAGAGCTAGAGAGAAAGAGAGAGAGAGAGAGAGAGAGAGAGAGAGAGAGAGAATGTGAGAGCGATAGAGAGAATGTGAGAGTGAGAGAGAAAATGAGAAAGAGAGAATGGGAAATAGAGAAAGAGAGAGCGAAAGTGAGAGAGAGAGAGAGAATGAGAGAGCGAGGGAGAGAGAGAGAGAGAATGGGCAGTTTAACATCATGGCATGAGGGAAGGAACATCGATTTTAAAAAAAAGTAATTGTAAAAATTGCAAAGTAAAAAAAGTAAATTAATAAAAAGAATAACATCGAAGCTTTTGTATTGAAACGTTACAGAAAATGTCTTTGAATATCAAGGGACCAAAAAAAGGACAAGTACTGACATCATTCAAGATCGACACGTGGAAGACACCCTGATGATATACATCAGGATATCTCGGACACCGACATTCTTCTGATATACTAAACGTCACAGTGGGGTGGAGACATTTAGAGATTATCATCATCATGTGTCGTGCCGACAAGCGTGGGCGGTCATTTTTCGCCATCTCACACGATCACCAGAGACAGGGATCAGCTCCGTGTTCTTGTCTCGACAATGTCACATGGCCAAGCCAAGCCATCCATATATTTACTTTAGTAATGAAAAGCACGGCTCATAGAAGAGGAGGACAAGGTCTACCAGCAAAAGGATTGGCACAGGACACTGCAGTTGGAGACATCTTGTCGTGGACATGCAGAAAAACTGGCACAGCGCTGAAAATCTCTTCGAACGCTAGTTTCACAGACACATTCTGCATAGGGCCTGCTGCACGATGACGTGTCAATCACAACTGTCACACGTCTCATACTTGTTGACCTTGCAACCTGCTCAGTGTGGTGTGGTGATACGTTTGGTGTGCTTGTCAGTCGGGTGTGCTGCTCAGTCTGGTGTGCTGCTCAGTCTGTGTGCTGCTACGTCTGGTGTGCTGCTACATCTGATAAGCTGCTCAGTCGGGTGTGCTGCTCAGTCTGGTGTGCTGCTCCGTCTGATGTGCTGCTACGTCTGGTGTGCTGGTCAGTCTGGTGTGCTGCTCAGTCTGGTGTGCTGCTCAGTCTGGTGTGCTGCTCCGTCTGATGTGCTGCTACGTCTGGTGTGCTGCTCAGTCTGGTGTGCTGCTCCGTCTGATGTGCTGCTATGTCTGGTGTGCTGGTCAGTCTGGTATGGTGCACCGTCTGGTGTGCTGCTATGTCTGGTGTGCTGCACCGTCTGGTGTGCTGCTCCGTCTGGTGTGCTGCTGTCTGGTGTGCTGCTTCGTCTGGTGTGCTGCTCAGTCTGTTGTGCTGCTCAGTCTGTTGTGCTGCTCAGTCTGGTGTGCTGCTCAGTCTGGTGTGCTGCTCAGTCTGGTGTGCTGCTATGTCTG